>CM055126.1:38027979-38446449 GCA_029206835.1 Rana muscosa
ACTATCCCTAGAGTGAGGCACTACCCAACGTCGCACCATTGCGCAGGAGTATTTGTTTACTGTTATCAACATATACTACCCTATCCTATTTATAAACCTGCAGACCACGGCTGGTTAAGAAGCCGGTGGCACCACTACAGTGGAACCTCGGATTGCGAGTAACGCGGTTAACGAGCGTTTCGCAATACGAGCACTGTATTTTGAAAAATCTTAACTTGGTTTGCGAGTGTTGTCTCGCAAAACGAGCAGGATTCAGGCCAAAAGGGTTGTGCAGTACCGCGTTTGGCCTGAGGTGGGGGGGCGCCGGAGCTGAGCGGAGCTGAACGGCGCCGCTCGGCGCCGTTCGGAAATGCTTGGAAAGACTCGGAAATACTACGTTCCCGAGCCTTTCCGAGGTTTGCCGAGGTCAGCCGAGCTGTCCTCGGGCCTTTCCGGCTGTTACCGAGGCTCTCCGGCGCCCCGCCGCCTCTGGCCGCATGCGGTATTGCATGCCATTGAAGTCAATGCGGAACTAATTATTTTCGTTTCCATTGACTTCAATGGGGAAACTCGCTTTGATATGTGAGTACTTTGGATTACGAACATTCTCCTGGAACGGATTATGCTCGTAATCCAGGGGTCCACTGTATTTGTCTTCAGGCCGGGTCCAGAGGCACAGGTGCGGGCCTCCAGACCACGACTCAAGAAATTGGTGGAAATGCGCCGCAAAATCATATACATGGGCAGGGCAAATGGGGTGGAGTCCGGGGCGGAGCAGCAAAATGAACTTTAGGCTAGGGTGTCAAAAATCCTTGCACCAGCCCTGCTGATATTGTACATCTGTGTTGTGATCGCCATATACATATGTGTGCGAGACCTACATTTGCATTCAAAATGTAAAAAAGTGCATTTTTTCCAAAAATTGCGTTTGAAAAACGGCTGCACAAATACCGTGTGACATAAAAAATTCCAAGACTCACCAATTTATTCTCTAGGGCCTCTGTTTAAAAAAAATAAAAATAAAAAAAATATATATATATACAAAGTATATCACAAAAGTGAGTACACCCCTCACATTTTTGAAAATATTTTATTCTATCTTTTCATGTGAAAACACTGAAGAAATGACACTTTGCTACAATGTAAAGTAGTGAGTGTACAGCTTGTATAACAGTGTAAATTTGCTGTGCCCTCAAAATAACTCAACACACAGTCATTAATGTCTAAATCACTGGCAACAAAAGTGAAGATACCCCTAAGTGAAAATGTCCAAATTGGGCCAAATTAGCCATTTTCTCTCCCCGGTGTCATGTGACTCATTAGTGTTACAAGATCTGAGGTTTGAATGGGGAGCAGGTCTGTTAAATTTGGTGTTATCGCTCTCATTCTCTCATACTGGTCATTGGAAGTTCAACATGGCACCTCATGGCAAAGAACTCTCTGAGGATATGAAAAAAAGAATAGTTGCTCTACATAAAGATGGCCCCTAGGCTATAAGAAGATTGCCAAGACCCTGAAACTGAGCTGCAGCACGGTGGCCAAGACCATACAGAGGTTTAACAGGACAGGTTCCACTCAGAACAGGCCTCGCCATGGTCGACCAAAGAAGTTGAGTGCACGTGCTCAGAGTCATATCCAAAGGTTGTCTTTTGGGAAATAGAGGTACGAGTGCTGCCAGCATTGCTGCAGAGGTTGAAGGGGTGGGGGGTCAGCCTGTCAGTGCTCAGACCATACGCCGCACACTGCATCAAATTGGTCTGCATGGCTGTCGTCCCAGAAGGAAGCCTCTTCTAAAGATGATGCACAAGAAAGCCCGCAAACAGTTTGGACACCAGACACCAGACCACAGGACATGGATTACTGGAACCATGTCCTGTGGTCTGATGAGACCAAGATAAACTTATTTGGCTCAGATGGTGTCAAGTTTGTGTGGCGACAACCAGGTGAGGAGTACAAAGACAAGTGTGTCTTGCCTACAGTCAAGCATGGTGGTGAGAGTGTCATGGTCTGGGGCTGTATGAGTGCTGCTGGCACTGGGGAGCTACAGATCATTGAGGGGACCATGAATGCCAACATGTACTGTGACATACTGAGGCAGAGCATGATCCCCTCCCTTCAGAGACTGCAGGGCAGTATTCCAACATGATAACGACCCCAAACACACCTCCAAGACGACCACTGCCTTGCTAAAGAAGCTGAGGGTAAAGGTGATGGACTGGCCAAGCATGTCTCCAGACCTAAACCCTATTGAGCATCTGTGGGATATCCTCAAACAGAAGGCGGAGGAGCGCAAGATCTCTAACATCCACCAGCTCCGTGATGTCGTCATGGAGGAGGGGAAGAGGACTCCAATGGCAACCCGTGAAGCTCTGGTGAACTCCATGCCTAAGAGGGTTAAGGCAGTGCTGGAAAATAATGGTGGCAACACAAAATATTGCCACTTTGGGCCCAATTTGTACATTTCACTTAGGGGTGTACTCACTTTTGTTGCCAGCGGTTTAGACATTAATGGCTGTGTGTTGAGTTATTTTGAGGGGACAGCAAATTTACACCGTTATACAAGCTGTACACTCACTACTTTACATTGTAGCTAAGTGTCATTTCTTCAGTGTCCATGGCTACAACCTTTTTGATGTAATGTATGTCAAATATAGGATGTGGTCATATATGGAACACAGAACCTCTACTACAAATACTTTGTCTTCTAAAGGTCTTTGTGTGTATGGGCACATAGGCTTTTTATTGAGATGCGTTCCAGGACTTGAGCAAAAAAACGCCAAAAGCCCCAAAAACATCAGTTTAGGAGCAGAAGTGTGCGTGAGGTCGAAAACCAAGATTTTGATTGGTCGCAAGGGGCAATATCTACATTATGCATTTTTTTCCTAACTTTTTTATGCATTGTTTTATTTAACACCTTCCCGCCTGGCCTATAGGAGAATGACGGCCATGCGGTGGCTTTACCGTTCTGAGTGGAATGACATCCTCTCAGAAAGAGGCACCAGCGTGGCCATAGGGCTGCGCACCGGTGCAATCTGCCACTGGCCGTGTCCACTGGACACAGCCAATGACTGATCAGTGTGCTGGCTCACTGCAGTACCATGTGACCGATGTGACCAATCCCAGTCCCAGTTCGTAGGGTTCAATATTGAGTTGGCCCACCCTTTGCAGCTATAACAGCTTCAACTCTTCTGGGAAGGCCGTCCACAAGGTTTAGGAGTGTGTCTATGGGAATGTTTGACCATTCTTCCAAAAGCGCATTTGTGAGGTCAGACACTGATGTAGACAAGAAGGCCTGGCTCACAGTCTCTGCTCTAATTCATCCCAAAGGTGTTCTATTGGGTTGAGGTCAGGACTCTGTGCCGGCCAGTCAAGTTCCTCCACCCCAAACTCGCTCATCCATGTCTTTATGGACCTTGCTTTGTGTGTACTGGTGTGCAGCCATGTTGGAACAGGAAGGGGCCATCCCCAAACTGTTCTCACAAAGTTGGGAGCATGAAATTGTCCAAAATGTCTTGGTATGCTGACGCCTTAAAGAGGAAGTAAACCCTCTGCAAAAAAAAAAAAAAAACCCTGCAAAACAAAGGCATAATGAGCTAGTATGCATAGCATACTAGCTCATTATGAATTACTTACCTGAGATCGAAGCCCCCGCAGTGGTCCTCGTTCTCCTCCTCCGTCTCCGCCATCTCTCCCGGAGTGACTTCTGGATATCGCGGCTCCGGCGATGACGTGATGGCCAGTGACGGCACGATCGCCGTTAGAAATGCCACGCTCAGTGGGCCTGCGCCGTTGTCTACGGCGCATGCGCCTTAGACATCGGTGCCTTTGTTTTTGGCAAATATCTCCTAAACCGTGTAGGTTTAGGAGATATTTCTAGCACCTACAGGTAAGCCTTAATCTAAGCTTACCTGTGGGTAAAAGTGGTCTGTAAGGGTTTACAACCACTTTAAGAGTTCCCTTCACTGGAACCAAGGGGCCAAGCCCAACCCCTGATAAACAGGGATACCATGAACGAGTTGGAAGGGGGTGATAGATAACAAAGGGGGTAAACAGATATTTCTAATGGATAGGGTTGAATGAGCCTTAAAATTACAATATGTTGCAGTTTTGTTCCTCTACATTGTAAAAATGGATGTTTAATCAGAACTAGAAAAACAAGGATTGATAGTGGAGTGGACACTAACGGAAAATGCAACCATTTTTCAAGGGAATGATCAAAACTAAAATCACAAAAAAGTCATCCTGTTCTATGGAATGGACTTCTTCACATCTGCATCATCTAGATCGGTATTCCCCAAACTGCAGCCACTCAGGGCAGATGTGGCTTTTTATTTGCCTATAACCAGTTCTTGGGGCACTCTTCATCCTACTGACACCAGCAATGGGGCCCTTTTCCTCCCACTGACACCAATGGGGCACTATTCCTCCCACTAACACCAATAAGGGGGCACTGTTACCCCACACTGACATCAACAATGGGGCCCTATCCTTCCCACGGACACCAACAATGGGGCCCTCTTCTTCCCACTGACACCAATAATGGAGCACTGTTCCTTCCATTGACACCAACAATGGGGCCCTATTCTCTTCTGCCCACTGACACCAACAATGGGGCACTGTTCCTTCCATTGACACCAACGATGGGGCCCTCTTCTCTTCTGCCCACTGACACCAATAATGGGCCATTATTCTTCCCACTGACACCAACAATGGGGCACTGTTCCTTCCATTGACACCAACAATGGGGGGTATTCCTTTCTGTTACACCAATGATGGGGCAATATTCCTTCCACTGATATCAACAATTGGCATCTCTTTCTCCTACTAATACCAATGATAGGGCATTGTCTACACACACTAACCCCAGGGCATTTTATACTCCCACTGGCTGCAGTCTGGCTCCCCTAAAAGTCTGAAAGACAGTAAGCTGACCTTTTGTATATAAAGATTGGAGACCCCTGATCTAGATGGTCCATAGAAGCTCCTCTCCAGCAACATTCAATTGATATTAATTGCTAACATGTTTCAGGGGACAAGAGCTCTTCCTCACAGCTCAGGGAATTTTCAAAATCTGATTAAAGAAAGATCATATAGTGATCAAACTTGTACTTTAAAGTAAAACTCTATTCAATGTAGGCTTCTGAATTTTGGATTGTGTATGGCTGAGTTTACTTCCCTACCCAGTCTTTGGAAATGTTCTTCCCACTGCCATCACTGCTGGCACATTGCACTTTCCAGCCAAACTACCGTCTTCATATGTTTCTAAGAATACTGCAATATGTGCCCTCTAGTGGAATCTTCGTAGAAATACATTATACAGTGGGTACGGAAAGTATTCAGACCACCTTAAATTTTTCACTCTCTGTTATATTGCAGCCATTTGCTAAAATCATTTAAGTTCATTTTTTTCCTCATTAATGTACACACAGCACTCCATATTGACAGAAAAACACAGAATTGTTGACATTTTTGCAGATTTATTAAAAAAAGAAAAAGTGAAATATCACATGGTCCTAAGTATTCAGACCCTTTGCTCAGTATTTAGTATTTGCACCCTTTTGATCTAATACAGCCATGAGTCTTTTTGGGAAAGATGCAACAAGTTTTTCACACCTGGATTTGGGGATCCTCTGCCATTCCTCCTTGCAGATCCTCTCCAGTTCTGTCAGGTTGGATGGTAAACGTTGGTGGACGGCCATTTTTAGGTCTCTCCAGAGATGCTCAATTGGGTTGAAGTCAGGGCTCTGGCTGGGCCATTCAAGAACAGTCACGGAGTTGTTGTGAAGCCACTCCTTCGTTATTTTAGCTGTGTGCTTAGGGTCATTGTCTTGTTGGAAGGTAAACCTTCGGCCCAGTCTGAAGTCCTGAGCACTCTGGAGAAGGTTTTCGTCCAGGATATCCCTGTACTTGGCCGCATTCATCTTTCCCTCGATTGCAACCAGTCGCCTGTCCCTGCAGCTGAAAAACACCCCACAGCATGATGCTGCCACCACCATGCTTCACTGTTGGGACTGTATTGGACAGGTGATGAGCAGTGCCTGGTTTTCTCTACACATACCACTTAGAATTAAGGCCAAAAAGTTCTATCTTGGTCTCATCAGACCAGAGAATCTTATTTCTCACCATCTTGGAGTCCTTCAGGTGTTTTTTTTAGCAAACTCCATGCGGGCTTTCATGTGTCTTGCACTGAGGAGAGGCTTCCGTCGGGCCACTCTGCCATAAAGCCCAGACTGGTGGAGGGCTGCCGTGATGGTTGACTTTCTACAACTTTCTCCCATCTCCCGACTGCATCTCTGGAGCTCAGCCACAGTGATCTTTGGGTTCTTCTTTACCTCTCTCACCAAGGCTCTTCTCCCCCGATAGCTCAGTTTGGCCGGACGGCCAGCTCTAGGAAGGGTTCTGGTCGCCCCAAACGTCTTCCATTTAAGGATTATGGAGGCCACTGTGCTCTTAGGAACCTTAAGTGCAGCAGAAATTTTTTTGTAACCTTGGCCAGATCTGTGCCTTGCCACAATTCTGTCTCTGAGCTCTTCAGGCAGTTCCTTTGACCCCATGATTCTCATTTGCTCTGACATGCACTGTGAGCTGTAAGGTCTTATATAGACAGGTGTGTGGCTTTCCTAATCAAGTCCAATCAGTAAAATCAAACACAGCTGGACTCCAATGAAGGTGTAGAACCATCTCAAGGATGATCCGAAGAAATGGACATCACCTGAGTTATATATATGAGTGTCACAGCAAAGGGTCTGAATACTTAGGACCATGTGATATTTCAGTTTTTCTTTTTTAATAAATCTGAAAAAATGACAACAATTCTGTGTTTTTCTGTCAATATGGGGTGCTGTGTGTACATTAATGAGGAAAAAAAATGAACTTAAATGATTTTAGAAAATGGCTGCAATATAACAAAGAGTGACAAATTTAAGGGGGTCTGAATACTTTCCGTACCCACTGTATAGGGGTCTCACTTGGGTTGGTGACATCAGAAGCTTGGCTGAATGGCCCTACCATCATTGCTGAATCCTCACCATTTGATCAGTTTGGTGATGAGATGCGAATTGCTATCGATGAACAATGCTGTTGGCATTGTATCCTTCTCTTTATTGCTCAGTGAAAAATATTTGCAGATCTGCTTTGCGATCCGCTACGTTCAGGATTCTGAAGCTGGTGGCATAATAAAGTGAATAGGAGTTGTAAAAAAAAGTATAGTTACCATAGTTTATTGTTGTTGTTTCCTCTTCATTGCTGATTGCAAAATCATCTACAGACATAGAAAATAGTAAGCACACCTCATAAAAAACAAAGACACTATAGAGGTCTATTTATAAAAGATTTGTTGGATGAATGTGACAAGCATTTGCCCTGCTGTGACAAATTCTGACTGTATTTTGCTTAATACAATAATATTCCATGATCATCAGCGCCATCTAATGTCCATAATGTGGTATTTTTCCTGATTATGGTATTTCTAAAAACCTATTGCATTATGGCCACTAGATGGAGATGATTATCATAGGTAATCACTGTATTTAGCTAAATATGGTCAGAATTTGACACGGCTGAGTGATTTCTTGTCACTTCCACCTAGAAGCACTAATGTCCCTGGTTCGAATCCCAAACACGACACTACCTGTCCAGGTACTCCAGTTTCCTCCCACACTCTAAAGACATGCTGGTAGGTTAATTGGATTCTGTCTAAATTGGCCCAAGTGTGTGTATGTATGAATGTGAATTGGGGACCTTAGATTGTAAGCTCCTTGAGGGCAGAGACTGATGTGAATGTATAATATATATGTAAAGTGCTGCGTAAACTGACGGCCATGTATAAGTACCTGTAATAAATAAATAAGAGGCTAACTTATAAGGAAAAGGTATGGCCATACTGCTGCTTTAAAAAAATATTTTTATAAAGCACAGCAAGCAGTTTCTATGGAAAACTCAGCTACTGCAAGGATCACTTTTCCAATTTCTACCAGAGTACTGCAATTCAAGTGGGGTGGCAATGCATCTCCAGCCACTTGCCTGTGGTACCAGCACTCTGACTCTTCCAGCCGCAAATTATCCGAATCCAAACTACCAAATAACGATTTTCAACTAATACGAAAGAAACAAACAAAAAAAAAAAAGTTACGAAAGTAGGAGTTGTGTCCAGAATCAACGAAAACAATGTACTCTACCCCGTCCGAAAGTACGAATTATGGCATTGAGTTTCCCTTTAATAGTGCCGTTGTACGTCTTATACGTCACCGTGTTCTTGGCGTTCGGAATTTCCGACAACATTTCCGACAACATTTGTGCGACCGTGTGTATGCAAGACAAGTTTGAGCCAACATCCTTCGGAAAAAAAATACACGGTTTTGTTGTCGGAATTTCCGATCGTCTGTACACGGCATGAGTCCGTAGAGTTCAATATTAACGATTCGTACGAAATTCGTATTTCGTACGAATCCGAATTAAATTCCGTACACGAATTGAGAATTACGATTTTTTTTTATACGAAACGGAACGGAACGAAACAAAACAATTTTTTTGACGGCTCCCATGTCTACCAGCTGCTTGCCTGTGGTAGCAGCCCTCTGACACTTACAGCCGCTTGCCTGTGATACCAACCTTCTGACTCTTACAGCCGCTTGCCTGTAGTACCAGCCCTATGACTCTTACAGCCGCTTGCCTGTGGTACCAGCCCTCTGACTCTTCCAGCCGCTTGCCTGTGCTGCCAATACAGCGATCCCTCCTGTTTGCGTGTGGGCCCAGACCTACCCTGGACTTCTTTGTAAGAGATGCTGTCACAGAAGCTGTGCAGGTACCTGTTTATGTACTGTACTGTCTGCTGGAGTTTTGGCCGTTCTCTAGTATCTGTGGCTAAAGGGCATTGTTCTCCATCCTAGCATCCTTATTGAGTTGCATAGACATTGCTCTTATGAGCTCCTGTTTGTACAGCTTCATGATCAGTTTAACATTATTCTGTACTCTAGGCACACCGTTTTTGCCATTTCGACCCTGTTGACATTGTTGATCCTATTCTGCACCTGTTTAGTACCGTTCAAGTTAAAGCTACCCCCTGTCTGACTGTTTGTCCATTTCCCCTACCGTGTAAATCATAGTCATACGTTGTTAACCCTGGAGGATCTTCACCGCTCACTGCAAAAAGAGTTACAGAAATGGAAAATAGTAAATACACATAATGCAGTGCAAGTACAAAATTAAGTGGTTGACTTATAAGGCAATGGTATAACTTTACTGCTCACTTATGAAAGGAATTGTGCTTCATAAAATGTGCTAAGTAATTGGAGTGCTATCACAGTGACCAACACAATGGCTTTAAAAAGCCATTTGTTAACAAACCATTCGTCAAAAAAAAAAAAGAAAAACTTACCTTGGACCTGGTCTTCAACAATTCCAGAAGCCACGGGGGATGTCACCATGCCTCCCGTCAGAGCTGGGAGCTCAAAATCCAGTGGGTATGCACTCTTGGCAATGGGCTAGAGTGCGTTCTTGCAAGCTCCCAGCTCTACCAGGAGGTACATTGATGTCACCTTTGCCTGCTGGAAGTGTCAGAGACCAGGACTGAGATTATTTTTTTTTAGGTGAGTGGTTTGTTTCCAAATTACTTTTGTTGGGAAGGCAAGGGGCTGGCAAAAAAGTAGACCTTCCATTTTCCATGGAAGGTCTACTTTAACTCTGTGAGGCATTGTATAAAAGGGCCACAAATGCAAGCCATTGTACTGAGTACGACTGCGGACTACAATGAAGAGCGGATAGCAATATCCCCTTTCTGTTATAAATCAACCCCTTTTGGTGTTAAAGTGGACCTATCATTAAAGTTCACTCTTCTCATGAATCAATATCCAAATGCCACCATCAAATTGCATCACTATTTTGAGTTAACAGGTCCCAATTTTCCGAAAGAAGAAAACCGCTGCTTCTTAAAGTGGAGTTCCACCCAAAAATGGAACTTCCGCTTTTTGGAATCCTCCCCCCTGCCAGTGTCACATTTGGCACCTTTCAGGGGGGAGGAAGGAGCAGATACCTGTGTAATACAGGTATTTGCTCCCACTTCCTGGCATAGATCACCGCGGGGATCGCAGTGAGCTACGCCACGTCCGGCGCCTACTCCTTCCCCCCCGCTGTCTTCTGGGAGACACACAGGTCAAGGAAGGGGCTGTTAGTGAACGTAATGAATACAAATGTATCCGAAGTTACGAATTATCCAAAATAACTAATGCCCTTTCTAAACGAATACTGAACCCTATGGACTAAGATGCCATTAAAGTTCATGTGCGTGTAAAGGCAGGTGTCCCAATACTTTTGGTAATATAATAAGATATATATACATCTATATATATATATATATATATATATATATATATATATAGATATATCTATAGATATATATCTATAGATATCTGGTATATATATATATATATATATATATACATACAGTATATATAACGAGGAAGGACTGTTGCACTTAAAGCGGAGCTCCACAGTAAAGTGGAACTTCCGCTCATCGGAACCCTCCCCCCCTCCGGTCACTTCCCGCAGAATACCTGTAGTGTTCTGGGAGACACTCGGCTCCCAGAACACAGGAGGACCAGTCAGAACGGCGCAGCGCGACTCGCGCAATGCGCCTTGGGAACCGGGCAGTGAAGCCGCAAGGCTTCACTTCCTGGTTCCCTCACCGAGGATGGCAGTGGGGGCAGCAGAGTGACGAGCGATTGCTCGTCCTCTGCTGCGGACGTCGCTGGACTCCAGGACAGGTAGGTGTCCTAATATTAAAAGTCAGCAGCTGCATTATGTGTAGCTGCTGGCTTTTAATATTTTTTTTTTTGGCGGAGCTCCGCTTTAAAGTAAAAAAAAGTTACATAAAAATGTTTGTGTATTGTGTACATTGTTCCATTATATGACAGTTTTGGGCTAGGTTGTTAGCGCCCTTCCTCAGATAAGAACACATGCCATGTGTTCTTATCCGAGGAAGAGTGCTAACAACCTAGCCCGAAACTGTCATATAATGGAACACACTATGCATTTTTTGTATAATTGGTTGACTTTTCATAGCCATTTTAAGTGCAGCAATCCCTTGTGTTTTCTTTTTTCATATAGCCTATGGGAAAGCTTGATTGCATAGTTCTGTGAATAATTGCTGAAGCATTCTTCACCTCATCTATATATATATATATATATATATATATATATATATATATATATTAGGGCTGTTACTGATTAAAATTTTCGTGTTCGATTAATCGATTTTTTTTAATCGATTAATCGACTAATTTCGATTAATTATAACACACATATATCCAACTACTTTTAGCTGATCTCCTTGCAGGCTGATTCCCAGTGCAGCTACCAACCACTGGAAAAAATCGATAGCAGGATACAAAAAACACACAAAGGCAGCGCTCAATGGGAATAGCATTTATAGTCTTCAAGTAGGTAACAAAATAAATACTGCACTGGAGATAAAATCGATGTAGCTACATAAACTGTAAAAATGGTGCGAGTAATACCAAACGGTAGCAAAAGCAGTCATAAAAACATTTAGCTAAGTATGATACTGGTATAAAAATGTGTACAACGATACCACTGCTGAATCCAGATGAGAAGGGGCTAACATCAGTCCGTCGGCATGTAGATGTCCCGTGAAGGGAAGTATCACAACTCCCAGTGGATGGCTGTAGAATCCCAGGTTGATAGAGGGAAGTGATAGAGGGAAATGTAACAGCCCTTGCGTGTGGCAGATAGTAAGGTCCCGCCGGCATGCAGATATGAAGGCACAGCAAAGGAGCCATTCAGATGGACACGGCAAGCCCAAATAATTTTGATCGATCAAAACAATTAATCGATTAATCGAGGAATTAATAGTTAATTTCCACAGCCCTAATATATATATATATATATATATATATATATATACTATATATATATATAACATCATACTTGACGTAATTGTAGCCGTATTAGTGCAATTGTGACAGAGAAAATTAAGTACTGTCCGTGATACTTTTTTTATTTGCACTGACATAGAATTTTTTAAAAATTCTATGTTAGTGCAAATAAAAAAAGTATCACGGACAGTACTTAATTTTCTCTATATATATATATATTGTGACAGCAGGAAGGTAAAGTCACCTGGTTGCATCCAGGGGGGTAGATATATTTCGCCCAGATTCAGGCTTTACGCCGACTTATACAACTAGGTGGAGAGTTGTATAAGCCCAGCTAAGGCTAGTGGGCTCATGGATGACTCATACCTCTAGGGAGAGGGCTGGGCGTCGTGCAGGCAGGGAGTTGATGAGGCCAGCTGAAGCTTGTCAGCTCATTTAGGCCTCTATAAGAACTCCCAGCTTCATTAGATGTTAGCTCATGCCTGGAACCAGACCTGTGTGGACTGTCTAGGGAGAGTGAACCCCTGTGCGGTGAGAAAAAGCCTGTGTGGCTATTTGCTTGGACATTTAAAACCAGGGACTTAGGGACTAGGACAGCACTAGGCTGATCCCAGTTGTTAGTTAGGAAACCTGTATGTTTAGTCAGAGGTCAAGTTGACCAGGATTTATTTTGTTTATATGTTTCTTTTGGCTTTGCTGTGTTTTGTCACTGTAAATAGAAAATAAACCGCACCTTTTTTTTGATTTTGAAAACCACAACCTCCGTTTGCTGGGCCTGTTTTTGTGTGGGGAGCCCATCCCGGGGGTCACACACACCCGCTGCCGAGCTAACCCCCTCACAGTTGGTGGAGAACCAGTGGCAGTTTTTTTTAAGCCAGCATGGAGGAGATACTGAAGCAGCTGGCTCTAGCAAATGCCAATCAACAGCAGACAAATGCAGGTTTGCAAAAGAGCCTTGCAGCTCAACAACAGAGCCTTGCAGCTCAACAACAGAACTTCGCAGCCCAGCAGCAAGCTCATCAACAGAGCCTTGCAGCCCAGCAGCAAGCTCACCAACAGAGTCTGGAAGCTCAGCAACAAGCCCAGCAGCAATCTGAGGCCCGCTTCATAGACCTGTTACAGAAGCAAGAGCAGAGACTACAACAAATGGAAGCAGTAATGCAGCAACGTCCGCAGACCAGTGAGGAAAGCCGTCCCACTAATACCGCGTCCTTTGGGGTGAGTCGTTTATTGACAAAAATGACTGGAGAGGATGATCCAGAGGTATTTTTGACCACATTTGAAAGGACTGCTGAAAGAGAAAAGTGGCCTGAGGAGCAGTGGGCTGGACTGGTGGCTCCTCTGTTAACTGGTGAATCGCAGAAGGCTTACTATGACCTAGAGCCTGACCAAGCAAAAGACTATGTGATGCTAAAAGCTGAGATATTGGCAAGGCTGGGTGTCACCCAGGCTGTCCGGGCTCAGCGTGTGCATAACTGGACTTTCCAGCTTGGAAAACCCCCCAGGTCTCAAATGTATGATCTCATTCACCTGAGCAGAAAGTGGCTACAGCCAGAGACTTTGTCCGCACCAAAGATTGTGGAACGTGTTGTAATGGATCGGTTTTTGAGAGCTCTTCCTACTGCCATCCAAAACTGGGTAAGCCATGGAGACCCAGAGACGGCCGATGGTCTTGTGGATCGTGTGGAGAAATACTTGGCTACAGAGAACCTGACGGCCTCTTCCAGAGACACTCGGACTTTCCACCCTAAGACCAGACCATCCCCAGGGGCGGATAAGAGGATTCCAAGGGGTGAGGGTGGAGAGAGTGAGAGGGTGGGAGCTCTACCCCAAGTTTGGCGAGAACAGCCTGGGAAATCAGCGGCTCAAGAGGCGGCAAGAAGGATCGTTTGCTACCGCTGCCGGCAAGCGGGACATATTGCAGCCAATTGCCCGGTTGTGGAGGAACCCATGCAGTGTGACTTTCTGACGGGCAGACGTCAGTCGCTGTGTGCGACAGTCGCATGCACTGCCATTCGAGGAATTGAGAAACATTTATGCAAAATGTGTGTTAATGGTAGAAATGTTGTGGTATTGCTGGATTCAGGTAGCCTTGTGACCCTGATAAAGGCTGAGTTAGTTAAAACAGAGGTCTCTGGGAATAGCAAGGTAGCTGTTATTTGTGTGCATGGGGACACCCGAGAGTATCCAGTGACTACAGTGTGTTTCGAGACCCCCAAAGGTACCCTCTCTCATCCAGTGGGCTTAGTATCTCAGTTACCGTATGACGCCATTGTGGGAAGGGATTTTCCGAAGTTCTGGGAACTGTGGGATGATCCTGAGCCCCCCACTGGTGCCCCTATGTACCAGGAATGTGATAGCCAGAACTCCCCTGAGAGTGGTGAGGACTCTCCGGAATTTCCCTTATCAGTATTGGCAGGGGAGACTCAAGAAACTGGAGAGGAGCCCACCTCCTCAGACGAAAACCTACCGTCTGTGGAGTTTTCTGATCTTGAGGTTCACAGGGAAAACTTTGCCACAGAACAGTTGAAAGACCCCGCCCTAATAAAGGCACGCGAAAACGTAGTGAAAATAGATGGCGAGTTAGTGAACCCAGATAATACCTGCACTTACCCATACTTCAGCGTAGAGAAGGACCTACTGTATCGGGTGGCAAAAAGGGCAGAAGAAACCGTTGAGCAGCTTGTGGTGCCCAAACCTTACAGGAAGTTGGTGTTGGAGTTGGCCCATGGGCACATTCTTGGAGGTCATCTGGGGACAGAGAAAACCCGAGAGAGGGTATTACAGAGATTCTATTGGCCGGGGGTGATGAAGGACATAGAAAATTATTGTTCCTCCTGCCCTGTGTGTCAGAGGTCGGCCCCGATGCCACATTTCCGTAGCCCGCTGGTCCCTCTACCCATCATTGAGGTCCCGTTTGAGAGGATCGCCATGGATTTGGTAGGTCCTATAATCAAGTCCGCTAGGGGGCACCAGTACATATTAGTTATAATGGACTATGCCACCCGTTATCCAGAAGCGATCCCTCTCCGAAATACCTCGGCCAAAACCATAGCCAAAGAGCTATCTCTTGTGTTTAGCCGGGTGGGTATTTGTAAAGAACTGCTTACGGACCAAGGTACACCCTTTATGTCCCGGGTTATGAAGGAGCTGTGTAAATTGTTCAAAGTGACGCAATTACGTACATCTGTGTATCACCCCCAAACCGATGGGCTGGTTGAAAGATTCAACAAAACCCTAAAACAAATGTTGAAGAAAGTGGTGGATAGAGATGGAAAGGATTGGGACTGTCTACTTCCTTATCTGATGTTTGCTATTAGGGAGGTGCCCCAATCCTCTACGGGATTCTCCCCCTTTGAGTTACTGTATGGGAGACACCCAAGAGGGCTGTTGGATATTGCCAAGGAAACTTGGGAAAGTGAGAGTTCTCCCCACAGGAGTGTGATTGAGCATGTCGCCCTGATGCAAGACCGAATTGCACAGGTAATGCCCATCGTGAAGGAACATTTGGCCCAAGCGCAGTTAGCACAGCAGAGAGTGTACAACCGTGGAGCCAAGACCCGTACCTTTTCCCCGGGGGATAGGATACTGGTACTTGTCCCTACGGTTGAAAGTAAATTCCTTGCCAAATGGCAAGGCCCCTACGAGATAATGGAAAAAGTGAGTGAAGTGAATTACAAGGTCAGACAACCAGGAAGGCGAAAGCCCGAACAGATCTATCACGTTAATCTGTTGAAAGCCTGGAGGGATAGAGAGTCCCTAGTCGCAGACACTTGGTCACCAGCTCAAACTGGTTGCGTGATTCCTGAGGTTGGAATAGCAGCCACCTTGTCACAACCCCAACAACAGGAGGTTAAGGAGTTTGTGCTTCGCAACAAGGAGGTATTCTCTGAGCTGCCGGGACAAACATTTGGGGTAGAGCATGACATCATTACCCCGCCCGGTGAAAGGGTGAAGTTAAAACCCTATCGGATCCCAGAGGCCCGACGGGAGGCAATACGGGAGGAAGTACAGAAAATGCTGAACTTAGGGGTGATAGAGGAGTCCCAAAGTGATTGGTCTAGTCCCATTGTGTTGGTGCCTAAACCGGATGGGAGCTGGCGATTTTGTAACGATTTTCGTCAGTTGAACAAAGTTACAAAATTTGACACCTACCCCATGCCACGTATAGATGAGTTGATCGACCGGCTGGGAACAGCCCGATACATGACGACTCTTGACCTCACAAAAGGGTATTGGCAAATCCCCCTGGCCAAATTGGCCAAAGAGAAAACCGCATTTGTAACCCCAGACGGGGCGTTCCAATATAAAAGAATGCCGTTCGGGTTACAGAATGCGCCGGCCACATTCCAGCGGAAAATGGACCAGATGCTGAGGCCCCATCGGAAGTATGCTGCGGCTTACCTGGATGACGTAATTGTCCATAGCACAGATTGGGCCTCACATCTGCCAAAAGTGCAAGCAGTCCTGGACTCTGTTCGGGAAGCGGGGTTTACGGCTAACCCCAAGAAGTGTACCATTGGGCAGGAGGAGGCCAAATATCTTGGGTACACCATTGGGAGGGGAGTAATAAAACCCCAACTCAACAAAGTCGAGGCCATCCAGAGTTGGCCACGTCCCAACAGCAAGAAGCAGGTACGAGCCTTTCTGGGAATCGCTGGGTATTATCGGCGATTCATTCCCCACTTTGCTTCTAAGGCTGTGCCCCTAACCAACCTAACGAAGGGGAAAGGGTCGGTCATGATTAAATGGACCCCCGAGGCTGAAGCAGCATTCCAATTCTTGAAACAAGCCTTATGTAGCCAGCCAGTGTTGTACTCACCCGACTTCTCTAAAGACTTTGTCGTACAAAGTGATGCGTCAGATGTGGGGTTAGGAGCAGTATTGTCCCAGGTCTGGAACGGGGAAGAGCACCCAGTCATTTACCTCAGCAGGAAGTTGAAGTCCCATGAGGTAAATTACGCCACCGTTGAAAAGGAGTGTTTAGCGGTGAAGTGGGCTCTAGATTCCCTTCGGTACTACCTGCTAGGTAGGCACTTTGACATGGTTACGGATCACGCTCCGTTAAAGTGGATGGCTCAAAACAAGGAAACAAATAGAAGAGTGAATAGGTGGTTCCTGGCCCTCCAGGAATTCAACTTCACAGTAAAGCATCGCCCTGGCGTTCAAATGGGGAATGTGGATGCTTTGTCTCGAGTACATGAATGCCTGATTGCTGGTGTTCCAACCCCGAGGTTAAAACAAGAGGGGGGGGTATGTGACAGCAGGAAGGTAAAGTCACCTGGTTGCATCCAGGGGGGTAGATATATTTCGCCCAGATTCAGGCTTTACGCCGACTTATACAACTAGGTGGAGAGTTGTATAAGCCCAGCTAAGGCTAGTGGGCTCATGGATGACTCATACCTCTAGGGAGAGGGCTGGGCGTCGTGCAGGCAGGGAGTTGATGAGGCCAGCTGAAGCTTGTCAGCTCATTTAGGCCTCTATAAGAACTCCCAGCTTCATTAGATGTTAGCTCATGCCTGGAACCAGACCTGTGTGGACTGTCTAGGGAGAGTGAACCCCTGTGCGGTGAGAAAAAGCCTGTGTGGCTATTTGCTTGGACATTTAAAACCAGGGACTTAGGGACTAGGACAGCACTAGGCTGATCCCAGTTGTTAGTTAGGAAACCTGTATGTTTAGTCAGAGGTCAAGTTGACCAGGATTTATTTTGTTTATATGTTTCTTTTGGCTTTGCTGTGTTTTGTCACTGTAAATAGAAAATAAACCGCACCTTTTTTTTGATTTTGAAAACCACAACCTCCGTTTGCTGGGCCTGTTTTTGTGTGGGGAGCCCATCCCGGGGGTCACACACACCCGCTGCCGAGCTAACCCCCTCACAATATATATATATATATACAATTTTACAACCCTTTAAATATGTATTAAAAAACACAGATTAACCACTTAACGACCGCTCACTGTATATATACGTCGGCAGAATGGCACCGACAGGTACAATCACGTAGAGTGTACGTGATCGCCTTTGTACAGTTGGGGGGTCCGATTGGACCCCCTCCTATACAGTGAGCGGCCGTTAATCGTTAGGGAGCGATCAGAGATGAGGGAGTGACCATTCGATTTCGGCCACCCCCTCGCGATCGCTCCCGGCGAATGAAAATGCTTCCTCCGCCATGTGATGTAAACACAGGCAGGAGGAAGTGATGTCATCTCCCTCACGGCGGTCTTTTCGATTCCGGCGCCGAGGAGAGAGGAAGCAGGTTAGTGCACCAACAGTCCACTGACACGTAGGTACACATAGGCACACATTTCACCCCCCAGTCACCCCCAGATCACCCCCCAGGTCACCCCCCAGCCCCCAATCACAGTGTCACTGATTGCAGTGATCATTTATTTTACTGATCACTGCAATCAGTGTCATCTGTGATAGTAAAAAGTTGCAGGGCAGTTAGGATTAGGCCCCTTTAGGTCCAGGGTAGCCCCCAAACCCCCCTAATAAAGGTTTAACCCCTTGATCGCCCCCCAGGTAACCCTTTCACCCCCTAACGCCAGCGTCACTAAGCGATCGTATTTTCGATCGCTGTATTTAGTGCCGGTGGTGCCCTAGATAGCCAGTTATTTATTTTTAGTTTCGCCGCAGGTTTTTAGAGCGTCAGGTACCCCCATATATTATTTATCCCCCTGATTGCCCCTAGAGTTAACCCTTTCACCAGTGATCACCGTATAAGCGTCACTGGTGACACTGGTTACCCAGTTAGTTATTTAGTTATTTAGGTAACCCGTCAGGTTTTTATGTAGCGTCAGGTACCCCCATATTTAACCTAATAAAGGTTTTAACCCCCTGATTGCCCCTAGTTAACCCTTTCACCAGTGATCACCATATAAAGGTTACGGGTGACGCTGGTTGGTTAGTTTGCTTTTTATAGCATCAGGGCACCCGCCGTATATAACCCAATAAAGGTTTAACCCCCTGATCGCCCGGCGGGTGAGATCAATTAGGTTTTAGCGCCAGAGAGGGTCTGCGTCGCCCCAGGCAGCGTCAGGTTAGTGCCAGTAACGCTAACACCCACGCGCAAAGCATACACCTCCCTTAGTGGTATAGTATCTGATCAGATCTATACTAGCGTCCCCAGCGGTTTAGGGTTCCCAAAAACGCAGTGTTAGCGGGATCAGCCCAGATACCTGCTAGCACCTGCGTTTAGCCCCTCCGCCCAGCCCACCCAAGTGCAGTATCGATCGATCACTGTCACTTACCAAACACAAAACACATAACTGCAGCGTTCGCAGAGACAGTCCTGATCCCTGCAATCGCTAACAGTTTTTTTTGTAGCGTTTGATATATTTGCTGACGACAGTCGGGTGCTTTTTTTCCTGTGAATCTTACTAGTGTACCCCTAAATTTAGAGCCCAAAATGGCAAGTCGAAGGTACACTAGTAAAGAGGCCTACGAGATTCTGAGCATGACAGATAGTGAAGAGGAGGTCACGTATCTGTCAGATTCAGGCTCAGAATATCTTCCCGTAGAAGACAGTGACGTCAGCGGCCCCACGTCAGATAGCTCTGACGACGAAGTTGTGGTCCCTGCTAAGGTCAGGCGTACCCGATCCCGATCTTCTGAGGTTGTTGAGGAGCAAGAACCGCATGTCTCTCGTATCATGGAGCAGAGGAGTACTAGCGCCGCTATTCCTTCTGGTGAATTGGCAAGCACCAGCGGCCTAGTACAGCCTGGGCGTACATCCAGCACTGCAGTATCACGTGGTGACGTGGCGAGTCCCATAAGTGCAGTTCAAGCTGGCGAGGTGGCAAGCACAAGTAGTGTCCCGCTGCCACCAAGAAGAACACAAAGGCAGGCCCGTCGAGCCCATAGTGCCCTTCCTGCAGAATTTGCCTATCCTGAATGGGTCCCCACCACTTCGGCAGAACCCGTACTTCCCCCATTCACTGCCCAACCCGGTATTCAGGTGGAAACAGCTGATTTTATGCCAATCGATTATTATTCGCTGTTTTTCACGGAAGATCTCTATAGATCTATTGTGGACCCGAGTAATTTATATGCTGGTCAATTCATCGCCGCTAATCCCCAGTTGCCTTCCATTGCCAAAGATTGGAAACCAATTACGGTTTCCGAATTTAAGACCTTTCTGGGCCTTTCCCTCAACATGGGCCCACATAAATTCCCGTCATTGCGTGCTTATTGGTCCACGCACCCAATTGACCACATGCCCGTGTTCTCTGCCTCCATGCCCAGGAAACGATACGAGCAGATTTTGCGGTTCATGCACTTCAACGACAATGAACTTTGTCGTCCACGTGGAGACCCTGAATATGACCGGCTCTATAAAATTCGGCCCCTCATAAACCACTTCAACGAACGTTTTGCAGCCTTGTTTATTCCCGATCAAGCTGTCTGCGTTGATGAGTCCCTGATTAAATTTTCTGGCCGCTTGGCTTTCAAGCAGTACCTTCCCAGCAAGCGTGCCAGATACGGGGTTAAGCTCTATAAGTGCTGTGACAGGGCAACAGGCTATGTATGGAGCTTTATGGTTTATGAGGGAAAAGATAGTCAGGTTGAGCCGGTCAACTGCCCGGATTACATAGGGAGCGCTGGCAAGATAGTGTGGAACTTGGTGTCACCCTTATTCGGAAAGGGGTACCACTTGTATGTGGACAATTATTACACGAGCGTGCCACTGTTTAGTCACTTGTTTGATCATCAGATTGGAGCATGTGGCAACCTTTCCCCAGCGGCTTGTAGATGCCCGTCTTAGGCTGGGGGAGAGAGCCTGCGTAAAGTGTAATAACTTGCTCGCTATGAAGTGGAGGGACAATAAGAATGTTTTCCTTCTTACCTCCCTTCATGCAGACACGACAGTCCAAATTCGTACGGCGACTGGTGTTGTGGAGAAACCCCTCTGTGCCCACGAATATAACAAAAACATGGGAGGGGTGGACCTCAACGACCAGTTGATGGCGCTGTATCTAATTGACCGTAAGGCGAGACGCTGGTACAAAAAAGTGTCTCTATCCTTATTCCAATTGGCTTTGCTGAACGCTCATGTGCTATACAGAGCTTCAGGCGGGACGTTATCTCTTCTAAAATTCCAGAATGAGATAGTCACAGAACTCCTGTATCCAGGCGGTTCTGCACCTCACCATCCCCTACCAAATGCAGTAAGCCGGCTGCATGAGAGGCATTATACGCATCTCCTCCCGAGTACCCCTACCCAACGAACCCCCCAAAAAAGATGTCGTGTCTGTAGCAAGCGCGGATTTAGGCGTGACACCCTTTATTATTGTCCACTCTGTCCTGACAAACCTGGTCTTTGCCTTGGTGAATGTTTTGAACGCTACCACTCAAAAGTGAAGTTTTAGCGTAGGGTACAGCATTTCACAGACTAGGACACACTTACACAGGGTCTCCCAAGATGCCATTACATTTTGAGAGACCCGAACCATTACAGTTGTTAAAGTTTAAAAAAAAAAAGTGTAAAAAAGAAAAAAAAAACGTAAAAAACAAAACACAAAAAAAATATAAAATAAAAAAACAAAAAATAGTTGTCGTTTTATTGTTCTCTCTCTCTCTCTCTCTATTTTCTCTCTATATATATATATTTTCTCTCTATTGTTCTGCTCTTTTTTACTGTATTCTATTCTGCAATGTTTTATCATGCTTGCTTTTCAGGTATGTAATTTTTTGTTTTCAGGTGCGCCATTCAACTGCAGCGCGGAATTATTTATCTTGACAGCAACAGCGTTTGCTCCCACGATACATAAAGCCGTGACTCCAGTGCTGTAGGAGGTGATTTCACCACCACAGTTAAAAAAAAAGAGCATATATGCCGAAGCATGGGGGCAGCAGGGGCGGAGGAGCGATTTTGCTCCTAATGCCGCGTATATACGGTCGAAATTCCGACGGAGGCTTGCCCGTGGAAAAGTTCGACCGTGTGTACGCGGCATAACCTTTTATGCCGCGTACATACGGTCGAAATTCCGACGAAGGCTTGCCCGTGGAAAAGTCCGACCGTGTGTACGCGGCATAACTTTTTTGCGGGAGGATGCCCCCATGCTTCGGCATATATGCCCATCATTAGAAGTGGGTGGATGAAGGGAGGTATTCTAATGGTGGGCATACCCACCGATCAATCTCTTTTTTTGTTCAGCCAACAGGCTGCATGAAAAAAAAGATTACAATACATGTCCAACAAGGACCAGCAACGTACTGGTATGTTGCTGGACTTTGAATGTTTATACCAGAATGATGCCTGCAGGTTTAGGTATCATCTTGGTATCATTCTTTTCAGCCAGTGGCCAGCTTTCATGTAAAAGCAATTCTAGCAGATAATTAGCTTCTAGACTGCTTTTACAAGCAGTGGGAGGGAATGCCCCCCCCGGATATAAACAGCGCCATTGGGAAATTGGGAAAGCATTTTATCACACCGATCTTGGTGTGGTCAGATGCTTTGAGGGCAGAGGAAAGATCTAGGGTCTAACCCCCCATTTTTTTTCAAAAAAAGAGTACCTGTCACTACCTATTGCTATCATAGGGGATATTTACATTCCCCGAGATAACAATAAAAATGATAAAAAAAAAAAATTATGGAAGGAACAGTTTAATAATAAAATAAAAAAGCAAAATAAATAATAAAAAAAAAAAAAAAAAAAAAGCACCGCTGTCCCCCCCTGCTCTTGCGCAAAGGCGAACGCAAGCGTCGGTCTAGCGTCATATGTAAATAGCAATTGCATCATGCATGTGAGGTATCACCGCGAAGGTCAGATCGAGGGCAGTAATTTTAGCAGTACACCTCCTCTGTAAATCTAACGTGGTAACCTGTAAAGGCTTTTAAATGCTTTTAAAAATGAATGTAGTTTCTCGCCGCTGCGCGTTTGTGCGCAATTTTAAAGCATGTCGTGTTTGGTATCCATGTACTCGGCCTAAGATCATCTTTTTTATTTCATCAAACATTTGGGCAATATAGTGTTTTTTAGTGCATTAAAAATAAAAAAAGTGTGTTTTCCCCCCAAAAAATGCATTTGAAAAATCGCTGCGCAAATACTGTGTGGAAAAAAAAATGCAACACCCACTATTTTAATCTGTAGGGCCTTTGCTTTAAAAATATATATAATGTTTGGGGGTTCAACATAATTTTCTTGCAAAAAAAAAAATGTTTTCATGTAAACAAAAAGTGTCAGAAAGGGCTTTGTCTTCAAGTGGTTAGAAGAGTGGATGTAAGCTTCCTAATGTTGTGCATAAAATGCCAGGACAGTTCAAAACCCCCCCCCAAATGACCCCATTTTGGAAAGTAGACACCTCAAGCTATTTGCTGAGAGGCATGTTGAGCCCATTGAATATTTCTTTTTTGTCCCAAGTGATTGAATAATGACAAAAAGAAAAAAAAAAAAAATGTACAAAAAGTTGTCACTAAATTATATATTGCTCAAACATGCCATGGTTATATGTGGAATTGCACCCCAAAATACATTCTGTTGCTTCTCCTGAGTATGGGGATACCACATGTGTGAGACATTTTGGGAGCCTAGCCGCGTACGGGACCCTGAAAACCAAGCACCGCCTTCAGGATTTCTATGGGTGTAAATTTTTGATTTCACTCCTCACTGCCTATCACAGTTTCGGAGGCCATGGAATGCCCAGATGGCACAAAACCCCCCCAAATGACCCCATTTTGGAAAGTAGACACCCCAAGCTATTTGCTGAGAGGTATGTTGAGTATTTTGCAGATCTCGCTTTTTGTCACAAAGTTTTAAAAATTGAAAAAAGAGAAAAAAAAATTTAAAAATATGTCTTTCTTCATTTTCAAAAACAAATGAGAGCTGTAAAATACTCACCATGCCTCTCGGCAAATAGCTTGGGGTGTCTACTTTCCAAAATGGGGTCATTTGTGGGGGTTTTGGGCTATCTTGGCATTTTATGGCCTTCAAAACTGTGATAGGTAGTGAGGAGTGAAATCAAAAATTTGTGCCCTTAGAAATCCTGAAGGCGGTGCTTGGTTTTCGGGGGGCCCGTACGCGGCTAGGCTCTCAAAAAGTCCCACACATGTGGTATCCCCGTACTCAGGAGAAGCAGCCAAATGTATTTTGGGGTGCAATTCCACATATAACCATGGCATATGTGAGCAATATATCATTTAGTGACAACTTTTTGTACATTTTTTTTTTCTTTTTGACATTATTCAATCACTTGGGACAAAAAATAAATAAAATATTCAATGGGCTCACCATGCCTCTCAGCAATTTCCTTGGGGTGTCTACTTTCCAAAATGGGGTCATTTGGGGGGGTTTTGCGCTATCTTGGCATTTTATGGCCTTCAAAACTGTGATAGGTAGTGAGGAGTGAAATCAAAAATTTACGCCCTTAGAAATCCTGAAGGCGGTGCTTGGTTTTTGGGGCCCCGTACCCGGCTAGGCTCCCAAAAAGTCCCACACATGTGGTATCCCCGTACTCAGGAGAAGCAGCAGAATGTATTTTGGGGTGAAATTCCACATATAACCATGGCATGTGTGAGCAATATATCATTTAGTGACAACTTTTTGTACATTTTTTCTTTTTTTTTTCTTTTTGTCATTATTCAATCATTTGGGACAAAAAAAAAAAAATATTCAATGGGCTCAACATGCCTCTCAGCAAATAGCTTGGGGTGTCTACTTTCCAAAATGGGGTCATTTGGGGGGGTTTTGTGCCATCTTGGCATTTTATGGCCTTCAAAACTGTGATAGGTAGTGAGGAGTGAAATCAAAAATTTATGCCCTTAGAAACCTTGAAGGTGGTGCCTGGTTTTTGGGGTCCCGTACGCGACTAGGCTCCCAAAAAGTCCCACACATGTGGTATCCCCGTACTCAGGAGAAGCAGCAGAATGTATTTTGGGGTGTAATTTCACATATGCCCATGACATGTGTGAGCAATATATCATTTAGTGACAACTTTGTGCAAAAAAAATAAAGTTTGTCATATTCCCGCAACTTGTGGCAAAATATCAAATATTCCATGGACTAATCATGCCTCTCAGTAAATAGCTTGGGGTGTCTACTTTCCAAAATGGGGTCATTTGGGGGGGTTTTGCGCTATTTTGGCATTTTATGGCCTTCGAAACTGTGATAGGTAGTGAGGAGTGAAATCAAAAATTTGCGCCCTTAGAAATCCTGAAGGCGGTGCTTGGTTTTCGGGGTCCCGTATGCGGCTAGGCTCCTAAAAAGTCCCACACATGTGGTATCCCCGTACTCAGGAGAAGCAGCAGAATGTATTTTGGTGTGCAATTCCACATATAACCATGGCATGTGTGAGCAATATATCATTTAGTGACAACTTTTGGTAATATTTATTTATTTTTTGTCATTATTCAATCACTTGGGACAAAAAAAAGAATATTTAATGGGCTCAACATGCCTCTCAGCAATTTCCTTGGGGTGTCTACTTTCCAAAATGGGGTCATTTGGGGGGGTTTTGTACTGCCCTGCCATTTTAGCACCTCAAGAAATGAGATAGGCAGTCATAAATTAAAAGCTGTGTAAATTCCAGAAAATGTACCCTAGTTTGTAAACGCTATAACTTTTGCGCAAACCAATAAATATACGCTTATTGACATTTTTTTTACTAAAGACATGTGGCTGAATACATTTTGGCCTAAATGTATGACTACAATTGAGTTTATTCGATTTTTCTTATAACAAAAAGTAGAAAATATAATTTTTTTTCAAAATTTTCGGTCTTTTTCCGTTTATATCGCAAAAAATAAAAATCGCAGAGGCAATCAAATACCATTAAAAGAAAGCTCTATTTGTGGGAAGAAAAGGACACAAATTTTGTTTGGGTACAACATTGCATGTCCACACAATTTACAGTTAAAGCAGCGCAGTGCAAAATTCTGAATTCACCTCTGGTCCTCTAGCTACCAAATGGTCCGGGGCTTAAGTGGTTAAGTAATTTTATTTACTAATTGATTAATATAATTATTTCTATTTTATTTCATATTGTTCTAAATAAGTATGATCTATTGTCATTTATGGCATAACTGGTTTAAAACCTTAAAGAAATTTCAACCATTCAAATATAACTGCCTAATAAAAATATAAATGAGGAACACAATACCTGTGAGGAAGTGAAGAAGGGAAGCCACAAGAAGTTGGAAAATCAGTCTTCTGTAATGTGTGCTGTATAAGACTCTCATGTCTGCAAGGCGACTTCTGTATTGTATCCTCTGCATGTGAACTCTGAGCCCATACAGAAAGTAGCTGAGTGTCTTGTACTACCTCTTCTGAGACCCTCCCTTTTGGGACCAATTTTTCCGGCTGGAAAACTCCAGCCCATTATGATTTTTTTATTTTTATTGAAACTTAGACAAATATATAAACAAAAAGTCCACCTATGAATAAATTAAAAATGTTTAAAGGGACCTTGCCTCTATGCTTGAAAAAAAAAACAAAAAAACAAAAAACCCCAACAGCCTACAATAAAAAAAAAGGGTATGCAAGTCCTAACAATGAATTTCTCTTATTTGCTTCCTTTTGGTCTGTTAAAGTCAAGGTGCAGCCAAAAGTAAAAGCAGAAAAATCAGCACAAGGGACATAAGTTACAGTCAGCAGGATGTGTCCCTTGTGCTGATTCCTCCTATTTTACCAACACCACTTTGGTGCAAAAAAATTAGCACCTCTTTTAGTAGTAATCCTCATCCGTCCTGCCCCCTTCACCCCCACCGCTGTAATCTTCTGGTGCAGTGAGGGTTACTACTACTAAGGGGCTGTTACAGGCTCCCACTAAGAAAGGACAATTATGTCCGCCCTTTCCATCTAGCTGTTACCTTCATAGAAGCTGTACTATGGCTTCTATTAATGGAACACGATCTATGAATGGAGGACAGGCGGATGATTGATAGCTTCACCTCCTCCTCAGAGGTACTATTCCATTCATAGAAGCTGTAGTTTGGCTTTCTATGAATGGCAGATCTGGGCAGAAAGGACAGGCAAGGCACAGTTGGGCTCTCTTGATGAGAGCCTGTGACAATCCCTTAGTAGTATTAACCCCTACTGCACCATAAGATTACAGAAGCAGGGGTGGAGAGGGGCAGGACAGATAAGGATTATTACTAAAACGAGAGGAATCAGCACCAGGGACACAACCTACTGACTGTGAGTTATGTCCCATGTGCTGATTTTTCTGCACTGGAAGATTAAAGTGGTGGTGGTGGTAGTTGGGTCTGGAGAACAGAAGAGGATTAGTAATGAAGGAAAAAGAATCAGCACAGGGGACACAATCTACTGACTGTGAGCTATGCCCCTCGTGCTGATTTTTCTGCACTGGAAGATTAAAGTGGAGGTGGTGGTGGTGGTAGTTGGTTTTGGAGAACAGAAGAGGATTACTACTGAAAGAAGAGGAATTAGCACCAGGGACACAACCTACTGACTGTGAGTTATGTCCCTCGTGCTGATTTTTCTGCACTGGAAGATTAAAGTGGTGGTGGTGGTAGTTGGGTCTGGAGAACAGAAGAGGACTACTACTGAAAGAAGAGGAATCAGCACAAGGGACACATCCTACTAACTATAAGTTATGTCCTTTGTGCTGATTTTTCTTTTTTTACTTTTTCCTGCACCTAGGCTTTAACTATACCATTGAAGGGCTTTGATCTTGGTGCTAGAATATGAGCGCTGCTTAAGCTTTGGAAGTTAAACTCCCGCAGTCACCAGGCGGAAAGGTGCAGGCTGCCAAAGGTGCTCATCCAAAGTGATAAATACTGAATATAAAATCAAAGAAGTGCCGCACTCCCATCCAGCCAGGCCTTGAGTCTCTGCTAAAGCCACGCCCTCTGACATGTTTCGCTCTTCCCACCAGAACTTAATCATAGGGGCCATATGATTAAGCTCTGGTGGGCAGAGCAAAACATGTCAGGGGGCTTTGGGGGCCATTTTAATTGCTACTGGAACAGTTTTTTTAACTGTTCAACCATTCCGTCTCATTGTTTAACTGTCTGGGTGCTGAAAATGGAAGCTTGGTGCAACGCCAATAGCAAATCTGCCAATATGATTGATCGGGTAGCTTTCAACTGTCACCCTTAAAGAGAGTATCAAATCTTTCCTTACTTTATCCAAAAGAAAATGGGTTTTCGGCTGGACACTTACTTAATTTGGATAGTTTGGATAGTTTTTTTAACTCATACATTGGAAGTAGCATTAGTTTATTGTCTATACTAATAGAGAAGGCAGTAACTTTTAACAATTTATAAACAGTTGAATTTTTCATTACTAAGTCGTTTTTGGGCTCCAGTCCAGTGGCATTCCCTAGACTGCAATGATGCCATCAGTCTGCTGCAGACAGGATGCAGCATTTCCTCAGTCTCCTTTCCTCCCAGTGACCAGACTGCAACATTGTAACTTTATAGCCACTCCCAAGTTGAAAGGCTACAGTAGTAGCTAATCTGTGCCAGACATTTGTGGACACAGCTAAGAACTGAGTAGGCACCATCAATTAGAACAGTGGTCTCCAAACTGTGGCCTAAGGGCTTGATTCGGCACCTTTGCTTGCCTTTATCCAGCCCTTGGGGCATTATTCCCACCACTGCCAGCAATAGTGGGGCATAGCTCCTGCCACCCACACTGACATGGGGCACTAGTCCTTTCACTGACACCAATGATAGGATACTAATCCTCCCATTGATACCAATGATGGAGTACTATTCTCCAATTGACATCAATGATGGGGCGCTATTCCTCCCACTAATTCCAATGATAGGGAGCTATTCCTCCCACTAATACTAACGATAGGGCACTATTCCTCCCACTGACACCAATGATATGGCACTATTCCTCTCACTAATACTAATGATAGGGCACTATTGCTCCCACTGACTCCAATGATGGGGCGCTATTCCTCCCACTAATATTGATTATGGGGCACTATTCCTCCCACTGATTCAAATGATAGGGCCCTATTCCTCCCACTAATACCAATGATGGGGCGCTATTCCTCCCACTAATTCCAATGATAGGGGCACTATTCCTCCCACTTAAACCAATGATGGGACACTATTCCTCCCATTGATACCAATGATAGGGCACTATTCCTCCCACTTATACCAATGATAGGGCACTATTGCTCCCACTGACTCCAATGATGGGGCGCTATTCCTCCCACTAATATTGATTATAGAGCACTGTTCCTCCCACTGATACCAATTATAGGACCCTATTCCTCCCACTAATACCAATTATAGGGCCCTATTCCTCCCACTAACACCAATGATGGGGCACTACTATTTCACCTAATACCACTGATGGGGCATTGCTTACTTCCCCTGAAACCAGGGCACTTTCTTCTCCCTATATAAGTAAAAACCGCACTCACCAAAAATAAACAAAATGTACTCCTAAAGTCCCAGTCCAAACAGTGTCCTTCCCCCATCTTGTTTCCCCATTGGGATTGTAGGGTTTTCTCGGCTGCCACAATAGCCTTGAGGTAGATAATATCAAAACTCTGCGCTGATTATTTACCTATTAGCACTTTCTTCTACCACTGGCCACAGTTCGGCCCCCCGTAAAGTTTGAAGAATGGTAAAGTTGCCCTTTGTTTAGAAAGTTTGGAGACCCCTGAATTAGATGATTGTGTTGTTTTTTAGCTTGTATTACAGTCACGGGAGTAAATGCCAACCCTGGAAGTTGTCTGAACAAAGATGGGTCTGTTCTTCAGGAAAAAAACATAAAAAGAAGAACTGAAGCACCACACCACCATTTAATAGTCACGATTCTATTTTATTCCAGCAAAATAAACAGG
Source organism: Rana muscosa (assembly GCA_029206835.1). NCBI lineage: Eukaryota > Metazoa > Chordata > Amphibia > Anura > Ranidae > Rana > Rana muscosa. Next base: position 38,057,620 of record CM055126.1, read on the forward strand.
AAGGTGGTTTTCCTCCCTAGATAAAATAATTACCTATATATTGTCTGTTTCCATAATGTGCTATTCTTTTAAAGCTATGATAATTTTAATTGTGCTACTAATAATAGTGATAGCTATAATGAAATACACAATGCTCAAAAAAGCAAAGGTTCTATTTATTTACAAGGAAAGTAAAATGCTAATACATAAAGAACTAGAGATAGAGAGAAGATAAAAAAAAAACATAGATAATATGCTACATGAGTCCATCCTCAAAATTCTGTATCTTGGCAGAAAATGGCCTGACCTGACATTTTACACCACACACGAGCAACACTCACATCGACACCCTTCCTTGCCCCCTGTATAGTTCTGTCCAAAAAATCTGTAAAACTTTAGGCCTTATGTTGCTATCCTCGATGTCCAACATTTCAGCACCAGCTTGCCCTTTGATCTTCTAGTTGAAAGAAAGGTGATCAGACACTCCCATATTCACCTCCCCAGTAAGTCTAATTCCGCGTACACACGATCGGAAATTCCGACCAGAAAACCGTATATTTTTTTCCGACGGAATGTTGGCTCAAACTTGGGTTGCATACACACGGTCACACAAATCTTGTTGGAAATTCCGTACGTCAAGAAAGCTGTGAGGTACAAGATGTACGACGAGCCAAGATCAATGAAGTTCAATAGGCAATTCGGCTCTTCTGCTTGATTCTGAGCATGCGTGTTTTTTTGTGCGTCGGAATTGCATACAGACGATCGGAATTTCCGACAAGAACTTTTCTTGTCGCAAAAATTGAGAACCAGCTCTCAAATTTTTTGTTGTTGGAAATTCCGACAGAAAAAGTCAGATGGAGCCTACACACGGTCGGAATTTCAGACCAAAAGCTCACATCGAACTTTTCTTGTCGGAATTTCCGATCGTGTTTACGCGGCATAAGGTGATGTTCCTTTACCCCTACACATCAAAGTAGGAGGCTTATGCGAGAACATCCTTCAGGAGATGAATCCCTATTTGCGACCCCCTGTTACAAACACCCTGTATAATCCATTTCTACTGGTATTCCAAGACGACTTCCAGTAGTGACCAAATGGCTTGCGTATAACCAGACAGTACATGGAGATAGCACATTTGTCACGCTGTAACAGACTGAAAAGCACGAATTGTCTCTCCCCAAACTTTTACTAACACGCGGTAACACAAGATCAGCAAAAGAAGCCCAAGGGGTGGCACCATTGGAATCGAACTTCCCCTTTATACTGCCGTTGTACGTGCTGTACGTCACCGCACTTTACAACGATGAGATTTGGAATTGACAGTGTGTATGCAAGGAAAGCTTGACAAGAATACCTTCAAGCTTGACAGGAATCTCGTTTTACGACAAGATTCTCGGCCGTGTGTACTAGGCTTCACTCAAATAAAATTGTATCTGTTTTGTACTACAAACCAAAGAAATGGTGGAGATACTTTGGGGTATGGAAGTTGTCTGGATGATAATCAGATCCCATACACTGACATTTTTACAATACTATTGAATAGAGATACCATTGGACAACCTTATGAGTCTAGCACTATCTTTTCACTTTCCCAAATTCTGGAAAGAAAAGCAGATGAAGGCATTGTAAGGGGAAGAGATGGGATTTCCGTAGGACACAATTACTACCTGGAAGTATTATATTATGTATTATTTCCAACACTCATTTAATTCCCCAAAACCGCATCCTTTTCACCCCCCATCCATCAATTGATTCTCTCTATATTTAACACCAATAAATAATCATGTGGGTCCACATATGCACACTTTGTGGATTGCTGGTATTGGCTACATATCGAATTGACATTTATGCTTAATTGATCGATATTTATTAAATATAATTTTTCTTTGATCAATTTTTTATACAATATATTGATATTGATTTATATTTATGTAATTAATATACAATAATATATATATATATATATATATATATATATATATATATATATATATATATATATAAAATACAGCATGATCGCCAGGCCATGTGTGTGCATGCATATATACATATTGGTTGTACGCTTATAAGGCAATTAATTCTAATTAGATATCATATCGTTATTTTTGCACATGCACTTTTAAGCCTTGATAGTTACATAGTTACATAGTTAGTCAGGTTGAAAAAATAAATAAAAGTCCATCCAGTTCAACCATAAAAAAAAATAGTAATAATATCATACAATCCCATATACCCAATTCTATACCCACAGTTGATCCAGAGGAAGGCGAAAAACCCCAGCAGAGCATGATCCAATTTGCTACAGCAGGGGAAAAAATTCCTTCCTGATCCCCCGAGAGGCAATCGGATGTTCCCCGGATCAACTTTACCTATAAATGTTAGTACCCAGTTATATTATGTACATTAAGAAATAATCCAGGCCTTTCCTAAAGCAATCTACTGAGCTGGCCAGAACCACCTCTGCAGGGAGTCTATTCCACATTTTCACAGCTCTTACTGTGAAGAAACCTTTCCGTATTTGGAGGGGGAAATCTCTTTTCCTCTAGACGTAAAGATTGCCCCCTTGTCCTTTGTGTTGACCGTAAAGTGAATAACAACACCAAGTTCACTATGTGGACCCCTTATATATTTGTACATGTTGATCATATCCCCCCTTAATTTCCTCTTCTCAAGAGTGAATAAATTAAGTTTCTCTAATCTTTCCTCACAGCTGAGCTCCTCCATGCCTCTTATCAGTTTGGTTGCCCTTCTCTGCACTTTCTCAAGTTCCCCGATATCCTTTTTGAGAACTGGGGCCCAAAACTGAACTGCATATTCCAGATGAGGTCTTACTAATGATTTGTACAGGGGGGGGGGGGCAAAATGATATCTCTCTCTCTGGAGCCCATACCTCTCTTAATACAAGAAAGGACTTTGCTCGCTTTTGAAACTGCAGCTTGGCATTGCATGCCATTATTGAGCTTATGATCTACCAAAACCCCCAGATCCTTCTCCACTATGGATCCCCCCAGTTGTACTCCCCCTAGTATGTATGATGCATTCATATTCTTAGCCCCCAAGTGCATAACTTTACATTTATCAACATTAAACCTCATCTGCCACATAGTTGGCCTGTCTGTAGCCTGCCTGAAGGGTTAAAACAAGCTAAATAAAATCTTTTAAAATTTTATAATTTAGAAAATTGTGAGTGCCCTTAGGTCGCCTCTCCCACCTCACCAACCCTCTTTCCCTAGTCCTACAAAGGGGTGACTTCCTGTAAGTTGTGTGGAGGTGGGGGACGAGAGAACTATGTGAGGACACTCCGGGATCGTCAAGGCTTTGTGTGCTATTAGATGAACAGCAATTTGTTTGGCCATGGAATGTAACATTCTCGTCAGGAACTGGTAAACACATCCAGCTTCATTACAAACAGAATAGAATGACTATGTAAAATAAAATAATGATGTATTTATAGACAGTATAATCCATATATCTTTTTCTTTTTCGCATAGAATAAATTTCCCTGAAGAAGACCGTTAACCAAACAGGTCGAAACGCGTAGGGTTATCATGAGAAATTTTACACAAGTTCATTGATTTTAAAATTTTAGTTCATGTGTATTTTTGCTATTGCTGATAAATTATGTTTTTTATGTCATGGCCAGAATTGCTTTTTACGACTCCTATGTATCCATGCCTATATATTTCCTTGATATTGTGATACATAAAATAAATACAAAATTTTATAAAAATTAATTGTTTCTTGTTTCTAATACAATCTTGCTGCTAAAAAAAACCTCTTGAGGGATCTTCCATTCAATATTACGTATTACTTAGCTCGTGTACACATAGATAAAAAAAATATATATATATTTTCACAGGTCCACTTTTATATTGTGTCACCATGGCACCACATTGACCAATTTATTTATAACTCTTCATGGCCAGTCTCCTTTTCAAAGTCCCTTTTACATCTTTGTTCCTTATGCTATAGATGATGGGATTCAACATCGGTGTCACCACGGTATAAAGCATGGAAATTGCTCGATCACGTTCGGGGGAGTAGCTGGACCGAGGTCGTAAGTACATAAAAGCAATTGTACCATAGTAGAGGGAAACCACAGCCAGATGCGAGCCACAGGTGGAGAAGGCCTTATACCGTCCTTTGTTGGAGCGAATCTTCAGGATGGTGGAGATGATGTGGAAATATGAGATAAGTGTCAGCAGAAATGAACATAGAGCAATGATCCCACCGGAGATGTATACAGCAACTTCGTTAAACAAGGTGTCCCTGCAGGAGAGCCGGAAGAGTGGAGGCATCTCGCAGAAGAAGTGATTGACCAGCTTGGACTTGCAGTATGGAAGCTGGAAGGTAAAGACTGCATGGATCACAGCGTTCAGGAAGCTCACGGTCCATGAGAAAGCAGCCAGAGAAATGCATAACCGCTTGTGCATGATAATTTGGTATCGTAAAGGGTTGCAGATGGCCACGTATCGATCGTAGGCCATGACAGCTAAAATGATGCACTCCGTCGCCCCGAGAGCCAGGGAAAAATACATCTGTGAGGCACATCCTAGGAAGGAAATACTTTTGTCCTTAGATAAGGTATTTACAAGTATTTTAGGCACAATGGTGGAGGAGAAGCAGATGTCAATGAATGAAAGGTTGGTGAGGAAGAAGTACATCGGAGTGTGCAGCTGGCTGTCAATCCTTACAATTACAATGAGGAGAACATTTCCTGACAATGTGATGGTGTAAATGATTAGGAAAATTAGGAAGTATATGACTTGAAGGTACGAGATGCTTGAGAGGCCAAGAAGGACAAAGGAGCTTGTGTAAGTTTGGTTATAAGGTTCCATCACCCTCTTGAAAATGTACCTGTGAAGTACAAAAGTCGCAACTGAGAACTGATTTATCTGTTAAAAGATTTGTAATTCTTTTGAGCCAGACTTGTGCAGGGTCGTCTTTAATATTTATTGGACCCTGGGGAAACATTTTCTTGGGGACCCCCCCCCCCCCCATGCAATTTCGCTCTCCATCCCAAAAACTGGTCTAGGCTCACTAATTGGTTGCTGCACATCCTTACTTCTCACTGATTTGGTTACTAGAGGTTACTGCACATTATTACCGCTCACTAATGGGTTGCTGAAAGTTTCAGCCTTTTATCCATTTTTATCCTTTTAGCATCCATTTATTTTCCTTACATGCCAGCAGAGAAACAATAAGTGCCATACTTACGCACCAAAAACATGTCAACAGATACAAAATATATACAGGTATATTATAAATTACAGAAACACGTAGCGAGTGTGTGGCTTCAGGAACTGCAGGGAAATTGCATGGTGCAAAAGCACCATGCGACTTCCCTGTGGCTACATTTAAAAAAAAGTGCAGGCTCCTTTTTTATTTTCCCTTAAAATGCAGGCACAGCTCCCCATATAAATAAATGGGCTGTCGTATCCAGCAGATGCGGGCCTCAAATAGGGTTGCCACCTCATCCCTTTAAATCCGAACACATATTAATTACACAGGTTATGAGGCTAATTTAATACAGATAAGGCTGGGTTCACACTGGTACGACACGCCAGTCATACAACTTTCATCCTACTTTGCTCTGCGATATCAGTCCTACATGGATCCTACATTGGTCCGACATCCATCCGACTTTCATGAACAGGATACTACTTTGATCCGACTTTGTGATAGTCTGACTTGTCCTTTGACCAATCAAAACAATCCCAGGGTGAGATAAATTCCTTTTACTGCTGCTGTAATCACATGTCGGATGTCAAAAGTCAGATGGTTAGGACAAGGATCCTACTTTGATCCGACTTCAATGATATTCAATGGGCTGAAGTAGGACCAAAGTCGGACCAAAGTAGTACAGGGAGCATTTTCAAAGTCGGACCGACTTGTGTCGGACCAGTTAAGACGGCTCTCATAGGGAAACATTGATTTTCACACGTCATGCGACATGAGCTCCCAATGTCGGAGCGTTTGTTGCCCCAGTGTGAACCCGGCCTCAGGCACTAAGTAAGTTTAATTACCACCTTAATCAGCCACAGAACAGGTGGAATTAATATGTGTTCGGGTTTAAAGGGATGAGGTGGCAACTCTAGCCTCAAACCCACTCAAGTGTGAGCCTACCCTTGGGTGCAGGGCAGTGTACACATGTCAGTAGTGGGTAGGGCACTGTACAGAGAAAAGTAGGGCAGAGGACTGGAGATGACAGGACAGAGGATAGGGGGTCAATAGGGCAGAGGACAGGGGGAAACAAGACAGTGTACAGATGTCAGTGGGATGTAGAGCAGTGTATGGAGTTAATTAGAGCAAAGGGCAGTTTGCGGGGTTTAGCAGGGAAGAGGACTGGGAGACACCAGGGCAAAAGACTGAGTGTCACAAGGGCAGAATACAGGGAGTCTAGAGAGAACAGTACAGGGGGGGGGGTCAGCATGTCACAGTAAAAGGGGTCAGAAGAGTGCTGGGCACAGTGCAGGGAGTGAGGGCCAAGTACAAGGGGTTCAGGAGGTAAGAGTATGGGGATGGGAGGGCACAGTATGGGCGTCAGGAAAGCACAGTACAGGGGCTGGGAGGGCACAGTACGGGCATCTGGAGGGTAGAGTATGGGTGTCAGGAGGGTATAGTACAAGCGTCAGTAGGGTACAGTATGGGCGTCAGGAGGGCACAGTACTGGCGTCACGAGGGCACAGTATGGGCATCAGGAGGGCACAGTACGGGCGTCAGGAGGGCACAGTACGGGGGTCAAGAGGGCACAGTACGGTGGTCAGAAGGGCACAGTACGGGGGTCAGAAGGGCACAGTACAGAGGTAAGGAGGGCAGAGTAGGGAAATCAGGTGGGCACAGTACAGAAGTCAGGAGAGCACAGTACAGGGGTGGGGGGGCACAGTACAGGGGAGAGGAGGGCACACTACGGAGGTCAAGAGGGCACAGTACAGGGGTCGAGAGGGCACAGTATGGGGGCTGGGAGGAAACACATGGGGTCAGGAGGGCACACACTAGCAAGGGGGCAGTAAAAACCTGGAGGCAGTGACAACCTGTAATAAACCCATTCATTTCTCCCAGCGCTACATGAGAAAGATGCCACCTTCCCATTTGTCAGCAAACATACAGCACTTCTATGCTAAGCTGCAATAACTCAGCAGATTTAGCATAGAGGTGCCTGCAAATGAATTTACCTTCGCAGACCGGACACACTAGCTCAGGACTCGGCTTATCTCCTCAGCGCGCTATCACACTACACACTTTCCAGCGGGTGTGATCTCATAGGTCGGGCACATCCCCGCCCCGCCCGCTCATACATCCAATAGGAGGCTCCGTCTTAGGGAAGTCCCTTCATTCAGGAGAGTGCCCGCAAAACAATGGGGGAGAGAGGAAGGGGGTGGTACAGGGGGCGGAGATTCCAGTCTGTGCGGACAGCAATCCCCAGCTGTCCCGACCGTGCCGCGGCTTTGATTTTTCTGAGCTTTCTGACAGTTGGAGAGTATGGGCAGCCCGGTCTCTAGGGGCAACTGCTTTGGACCCCCAGCAATGACTGGGCCCTGGGCAGCTGCCCCTTTTGCCCTGCGGTAAAGATGACCCTGGTCTTGTGATTCACTTATCTCTGCCAGAAAGCACCTCCATTCTCTTTACTACACTTCTCTCCACTCTTTTTTTGTCTTGGCCAGAAACCTTCCCCAGCCTGAGCATGGATTTACAGGAGCAAAATGAAAGAAAGGGGGTACCAAAAAGGTAACCCAAAATCGGACTTTAATGGCACAGTAAACAATGAAGAATTTTGAAAACATTACAATGTTTATTTAGAAAAAAATACATACGTGTATGAAAAGAGCATTAGAAGACAGGTTAAAAAGCATATATATTATGATACATGATATATAGTGAGCCCTTGTGCGTCAACGCGTTTCGCTGTTAAGCTACGTCAGGACACATTCAGGGTTCGTTGGTAGCAAGAAAGAGAACGGGTTTCACTATCTTGCAGGAGAATCAGCCTTGTTCATTAGTTTCCAAAAAAGAGGGTTCTATCCAAAAAGAGCTAGCTCCAGTAGTCTCTCGACAGATAGTCATAAGGGCCAGTGGCTCATATATAACAGGTATGCTCACATATTAGGTTCCAAAAAGGGGTTAAGATGATGAACAAACTTAGCGAAGACAGGGGATAGGTATGGACAGGTAGCCAAAATATATGTGAATAGCATACGGCTTTCTCCCAGGGGGTTACCCGAGATTTCTCCTTATTAATAACCTTCTTAAAGGGACTATTTGATTTGGATTGCACTACAGCACTCTGTCTATGTCTATGTCTAGTCGTTGAGATACTTTGGATAAGGATTATATCAATCTATATTTCGGCTACCTGTCCATACCTTTCCCCTGTCTTCGCTAAGTTTGTTCTTCATCTTAACCCCCTTTGGAACCTAATATGTAAGGATACCTGTTATATATGAACCACTGGCCCTTATGACTATCTGTCGAGAGACTACTGGAGATAGCTCTTTTTGGATAGAACCTCCTTTTTTGGAAACTTGTGAACAAGGCTGATTCTCCTGCAAGATAGTGAGACCCGTTCTCTTTCTTGCTACCAACGAACCCTGAATGTGTCCTGACTAGGGATGAGCTTCGTGTTCGAATCGAACATACGTTCGACTCGAACATCGGCTGTTCGATCGTTCGACGAAGATCGAACGATTTGGGCCGTTCGCGCCAAATTCGAGTGACGCGAACGGCCCACAATGCACTACGCCATCGCAGTGTCATCCAGGCGCTGTGATTGGCCAAGCATGCACTGTGACCCCGCATGCTTGGCCAATCACAGCGCCGGCAGCGAGGAGAGCAATGATTGGCCACAGGCAGGATGCCTGTGGCCAATTATTGCTGAGGGTGTTTAGTACACGCCCCACACTATAAAAGGCCGCCAGCACGGCGGCCTAGTGTAGTGTGTTCCGGAGCAGGGATAGAGCAGCATAGGCAGGGACAGTGACTTTTATTTCTTTCTTGCTTAACCTGGATTCCTTTAGTTTAGGGAAAGAGAAGGATAGGTAGGGAGAGTGTCAGTGTGTTTTGTGCTTGTGCTATAGTGTGCTTAAAAAAAACATTTTTTCTAGGGACAGAAAACTGTAGGTAGGGAGAGTGTCAGTTTCTTTCACTGTGTAAGTCCTTGTTTCTAGGGACCTGGAAGGACAGTGAGTGAATTCTCCTTGTGCTATATTGTGCTTAAAAAAAACATTTTTTCTAGGGACAGAAAACTGTAGGTAGGGAGAGTGTCAGTTTCTTTCACTGTGCAAGTCCTTGTTTCTAGGGACCTGGAAGGACAGTGAGTGAATTCTCCTTGTGCTATATTGTGCTTAAAAAAAACATTTTTTCTAGGGACAGAAAACTGTAGGTAGGGAGAGTGTCAGTTTCTTTCACTGTGTAAGTCCTTGTTTCTAGGGACCTGGAAGGACAGTGAGTGAATTCTCCTTGTGCTATATTGTGCTTAAAAAAAACATTTTTTCTAGGGACAGAAAACTGTAGGTAGGGAGAGTGTCAGTTTCTTTCACTGTGCAAGTCCTTGTTTCCAGGGACCTGGAAGGACAGTGAGTGAATTCTCCTTGTGCTATATTGTGCTTAAAAAAAACTTTTTTTCTAGGGACAGAAAACTGTAGGTAGGGAGAGTGTCAGTTTCTTTCACTGTGTAAGTCCTTGTTTCTAGGGACCTGGAAGGACAGTGAGTGAATTCTCCTTGTGCTATATTGTGCTTAAAAAAAACATTTTTTCTAGGGACAGAAAACTGTAGGTAGGGAGAGTGTCAGTTTCTTTCACTGTGCAAGTCCTTGTTTCCAGGGACCTGGAAGGACAGTGAGTGAATTCTCCTTGTGCTATATTGTGCTTAAAAAAAACATTTTTTCTAGGGACAGAAAACTGTAGGTAGGGAGAGTGTCAGTTTCTTTCACTGTGCAAGTCCTTGTTTCTAGGGACCTGGAAGGACAGTGAGTGAATTCTCCTTGTGCTATATTGTGCTTAAAAAAAACATTTTTTCTAGGGACAGAAAACTGTAGGTAGGGAGAGTGTCAGTTTCTTTCACTGTGTAAGTCCTTGTTTCTAGGGACCTGGAAGGACAGTGAGTGAATTCTCCTTGTGCTATATTGTGCTTAAAAAAAACATTTTTTCTAGGGACAGAAAACTGTAGGTAGGGAGAGTGTCAGTTTCTTTCACTGTGCAAGTCCTTGTTTCTAGGGACCAGGAAGGACAGTGAGTGAATTCTCCTTGTGCTATATTGTGCTTAAAACAAACATTTTTTCTAGGGACAGAAAACTGTAGGTAGGGAGAGTGTCAGTTTCTTTCACTGTGCAAGTCCTTGTTTCCAGGGACCTGGAAGGACAGTGAGTGAATTCTCCTTGTGCTATATTGTGCTTAAAAAAAACATTTTTTCTAGGGACAGAAAACTGTAGGTAGGGAGAGTGTCAGTTTCTTTCACTGTGCAAGTCCTTGTTTCTAGGGACCTGGAAGGACAGTGAGTGAATTCTCCTTGTGCTATATTGTGCTTAAAAAAAACATTTTTTCTAGGGACAGAAAACTGTAGGTAGGGAGAGTGTCAGTTTCTTTCACTGTGCAAGTCCTTGTTTCTAGGGACCTGGAAGGACAGTGAGTGAATTCTCCTTGTGCTATATTGTGCTTAAAAAAAACATTTTTTCTAGGGACAGAAAACTGTAGGTAGGGAGAGTGTCAGTTTCTTTCACTGTGTAAGTCCTTGTTTCTAGGGACCTGGAAGGACAGTGAGTGAATTCTCCTTGTGCTATATTGTGCTTAAAAAAAACATTTTTTCTAGGGACAGAAAACTGTAGGTAGGGAGAGTGTCAGTTTCTTTCACTGTGCAAGTCCTTGTTTCTAGGGACCAGGAAGGACAGTGAGTGAATTCTCCTTGTGCTATATTGTGCTTAAAACAAACATTTTTTCTAGGGACAGAAAACTGTAGGTAGGGAGAGTGTCAGTTTCTTTCACTGTGCAAGTCCTTGTTTCCAGGGACCTGGAAGGACAGTGAGTGAATTCTCCTTGTGCTATATTGTGCTTAAAAAAAACATTTTTTCTAGGGACAGAAAACTGTAGGTAGGGAGAGTGTCAGTTTCTTTCACTGTGCAAGTCCTTGTTTCTAGGGACCTGGAAGGACAGTGAGTGAATTCTCCTTGTGCTATATTGTGCTTAAAAAAAACATTTTTTCTAGGGACAGAAAACTGTAGGTAGGGAGAGTGTCAGTTTCTTTCACTGTGCAAGTCCTTGTTTCTAGGGACCTGGAAGGACAGTGAGTGCATTCTCCTTGTGCTATATTGTGCTTAAAAAAAACATTTTTTCTAGGGACAGAAAACTGTAGGTAGGGGGAGTGTCAGTTTCTTTCACTGTGCAAGTCCTTGTTTCTAGGGACCTGGAAGGACAGTGAGTGAATTCTCCTTGTGCTATATTGTGCTTAAAAAAAACATTTTTTCTAGGGACAGAAAACTGTAGGTAGGGAGAGTGTCAGTTTCTTTCACTGTGTAAGTCCTTGTTTCTATGGACCTGGAAGGACAGTGAGTGAATTCTCCTTGTGCTATATTGTGCTTAAAAAAAACATTTTTTCTAGGGACAGAAAACTGTAGGTAGGGAGAGTGTCAGTTTCTTTCACTGTGCAAGTCCTTGTTTCTAGGGACCAGGAAGGACAGTGAGTGAATTCTCCTTGTGCTATATTGTGCTTAAAACAAACATTTTTTCTAGGGACAGAAAACTGTAGGTAGGGAGAGTGTCAGTTTCTTTCACTGTGCAAGTCCTTGTTTCTAGGGACCTGGAAGGACAGTGAGTGAATTCTCCTTGTGCTATATTGTGCTTAAAAAAAACATTTTTTCTAGGGACAGAAAACTGTAGGTAGGGAGAGTGTCAGTTTCTTTCACTGTGCAAGTCCTTGTTTCTAGGGACCTGGAAGGACAGTGAGTGAATTCTCCTTGTGCTATATTGTGCTTAAAAAAAACATTTTTTCTAGGGACAGAAAACTGTAGGTAGGGAGAGTGTCAGTTTCTTTCACTGTGCAAGTCCTTGTTTCTAGGGACCTGGAAGGACAGTGAGTGAATTCTCCTTGTGCTATATTGTGCTTAAAAAAAACATTTTTTCTAGGGACAGAAAACTGTAGGTAGGGAGAGTGTCAGTTTCTTTCACTGTGTAAGTCCTTGTTTCTAGGGACCTGGAAGGACAGTGAGTGAATTCTCCTTGTGCTTTATTGTGCTTAAAAAAAACATTTTTTCTAGGGACAGAAAACTGTAGGTAGGGAGAGTGTCAGTTTCTTTCACTGTGCAAGTCCTTGTTTCCAGGGACCTGGAAGGACAGTGAGTGAATTCTCCTTGTGCTATATTGTGCTTAAAAAAAACATTTTTTCTAGGGACAGAAAACTGTAGGTAGGGAGAGTGTCAGTTTCTTTCACTGTGTAAGTCCTTGTTTCTAGGGACCTGGAAGGACAGTGAGTGAATTCTCCTTGTGCTATATTGTGCTTAAAAAAAACATTTTTTCTAGGGACAGAAAACTGTAGGTAGGGAGAGTGTCAGTTTCTTTCACTGTGCAAGTCCTTGTTTCCAGGGACCTGGAAGGACAGTGAGTGAATTCTCCTTGTGCTATATTGTGCTTAAAAAAACATTTTTTCTAGGGACAGAAAACTGTAGGTAGGGAGAGTGTCAGTTTCTTTCACTGTGCAAGTCCTTGTTTCTAGGGACTGGGAAGGACAGTGAGTGAATTCTCCTTGTGCTATAGTGTGCTTAAAAAAAACATTTTTTCTAGGGACAGAAAACTGTAGGTAGGGAGAGTGTCAGTTTCTTTCACTGTGCAAGTCCTTGTTTCTAGGGACCTGGAAGGACAGTGAGTGAATTCTCCTTGTGCTATATTGTGCTTAAAAAAAACATTTTTTCTAGGGACAGAAAACTGTAGGTAGGGAGAGTGTCAGTTTCTTTCACTGTGCAAGTCCTTGTTTCTAGGGACCTGGAAGGACAGTGAGTGAATTCTCCTTGTGCTATATTGTGCTTAAAAAAAACATTTTTTCTAGGGACAGAAAACTGTAGGTAGGGAGAGTGTCAGTTTCTTTCACTGTGCAAGTCCTTGTTTCTAGGGACCTGGAAGGACAGTGAGTGAATTCTCCTTGTGCTATATTGTGCTTAAAAAAAACATTTTTTCTAGGGACAGAAAACTGTAGGTAGGGAGAGTGTCAGTTTCTTTCACTGTGCAAGTCCTTGTTTCTAGGGACCTGGAAGGACAGTGAGTGAATTCTCCTTGTGCTATATTGTGCTTAAAAAAAACATTTTTTCTAGGGACAGAAAACTGTAGGTAGGGAGAGTGTCAGTTTCTTTCACTGTGCAAGTCCTTGTTTCTAGGGACCTGGAAGGACAGTGAGTGAATTCTCCTTGTGCTATATTGTGCTTAAAAAAAACATTTTTTCTAGGGACAGAAAACTGTAGGTAGGGAGAGTGTCAGTTTCTTTCACTGTGTAAGTCCTTGTTTCTAGGGACCTGGAAGGACAGTGAGTGAATTCTCCTTGTGCTATATTGTGCTTAAAAAAAACATTTTTTCTAGGGACAGAAAACTGTAGGTAGGGAGAGTGTCAGTTTCTTTCACTGTGCAAGTCCTTGTTTCCAGGGACCTGGAAGGACAGTGAGTGAATTCTCCTTGTGCTATATTGTGCTTAAAAAAAACATTTTTTCTAGGGACAGAAAACTGTAGGTAGGGAGAGTGTCAGTTTCTTTCACTGTGCAAGTCCTTGTTTCTAGGGACCTGGAAGGACAGTGAGTGAATTCTCCTTGTGCTATATTGTGCTTAAAAAAAACATTTTTTCTAGGGACAGAAAACTGTAGGTAGGGAGAGTGTCAGTTTCTTTCACTGTGTAAGTCCTTGTTTCTAGGGACCTGGAAGGACAGTGAGTGAATTCTCCTTGTGCTATATTGTGCTTAAAAAAAACATTTTTTCTAGGGACAGAAAACTGTAGGTAGGGAGAGTGTCAGTTTCTTTCACTGTGCAAGTCCTTGTTTCTAGGGACCAGGAAGGACAGTGAGTGAATTCTCCTTGTGCTATATTGTGCTTAAAACAAACATTTTTTCTAGGGACAGAAAACTGTAGGTAGGGAGAGTGTCAGTTTCTTTCACTGTGCAAGTCCTTGTTTCCAGGGACCTGGAAGGACAGTGAGTGAATTCTCCTTGTGCTATATTGTGCTTAAAAAAAACATTTTTTCTAGGGACAGAAAACTGTAGGTAGGGAGAGTGTCAGTTTCTTTCACTGTGCAAGTCCTTGTTTCTAGGGACCTGGAAGGACAGTGAGTGAATTCTCCTTGTGCTATATTGTGCTTAAAAAAAACATTTTTTCTAGGGACAGAAAACTGTAGGTAGGGAGAGTGTCAGTTTCTTTCACTGTGCAAGTCCTTGTTTCTAGGGACCTGGAAGGACAGTGAGTGAATTCTCCTTGTGCTATATTGTGCTTAAAAAAAACATTTTTTCTAGGGACAGAAAACTGTAGGTAGGGAGAGTGTCAGTTTCTTTCACTGTGTAAGTCCTTGTTTCTAGGGACCTGGAAGGACAGTGAGTGAATTCTCCTTGTGCTATATTGTGCTTAAAAAAAACATTTTTTCTAGGGACAGAAAACTGTAGGTAGGGAGAGTGTCAGTTTCTTTCACTGTGCAAGTCCTTGTTTCTAGGGACCAGGAAGGACAGTGAGTGAATTCTCCTTGTGCTATATTGTGCTTAAAACAAACATTTTTTCTAGGGACAGAAAACTGTAGGTAGGGAGAGTGTCAGTTTCTTTCACTGTGCAAGTCCTTGTTTCCAGGGACCTGGAAGGACAGTGAGTGAATTCTCCTTGTGCTATATTGTGCTTAAAAAAAACATTTTTTCTAGGGACAGAAAACTGTAGGTAGGGAGAGTGTCAGTTTCTTTCACTGTGCAAGTCCTTGTTTCTAGGGACCTGGAAGGACAGTGAGTGAATTCTCCTTGTGCTATATTGTGCTTAAAAAAAACATTTTTTCTAGGGACAGAAAACTGTAGGTAGGGAGAGTGTCAGTTTCTTTCACTGTGCAAGTCCTTGTTTCTAGGGACCTGGAAGGACAGTGAGTGCATTCTCCTTGTGCTATATTGTGCTTAAAAAAAACATTTTTTCTAGGGACAGAAAACTGTAGGTAGGGGGAGTGTCAGTTTCTTTCACTGTGCAAGTCCTTGTTTCTAGGGACCTGGAAGGACAGTGAGTGAATTCTCCTTGTGCTATATTGTGCTTAAAAAAAAACATTTTTTCTAGGGACAGAAAACTGTAGGTAGGGAGAGTGTCAGTTTCTTTCACTGTGTAAGTCCTTGTTTCTATGGACCTGGAAGGACAGTGAGTGAATTCTCCTTGTGCTATATTGTGCTTAAAAAAAACATTTTTTCTAGGGACAGAAAACTGTAGGTAGGGAGAGTGTCAGTTTCTTTCACTGTGCAAGTCCTTGTTTCTAGGGACCAGGAAGGACAGTGAGTGAATTCTCCTTGTGCTATATTGTGCTTAAAACAAACATTTTTTCTAGGGACAGAAAACTGTAGGTAGGGAGAGTGTCAGTTTCTTTCACTGTGCAAGTCCTTGTTTCTAGGGACCTGGAAGGACAGTGAGTGAATTCTCCTTGTGCTATATTGTGCTTAAAAAAAACATTTTTTCTAGGGACAGAAAACTGTAGGTAGGGAGAGTGTCAGTTTCTTTCACTGTGCAAGTCCTTGTTTCTAGGGACCTGGAAGGACAGTGAGTGAATTCTCCTTGTGCTATATTGTGCTTAAAAAAAACATTTTTTCTAGGGACAGAAAACTGTAGGTAGGGAGAGTGTCAGTTTCTTTCACTGTGCAAGTCCTTGTTTCTAGGGACCTGGAAGGACAGTGAGTGAATTCTCCTTGTGCTATATTGTGCTTAAAAAAAACATTTTTTCTAGGGACAGAAAACTGTAGGTAGGGAGAGTGTCAGTTTCTTTCACTGTGTAAGTCCTTGTTTCTAGGGACCTGGAAGGACAGTGAGTGAATTCTCCTTGTGCTTTATTGTGCTTAAAAAAAACATTTTTTCTAGGGACAGAAAACTGTAGGTAGGGAGAGTGTCAGTTTCTTTCACTGTGCAAGTCCTTGTTTCCAGGGACCTGGAAGGACAGTGAGTGAATTCTCCTTGTGCTATATTGTGCTTAAAAAAAACATTTTTTCTAGGGACAGAAAACTGTAGGTAGGGAGAGTGTCAGTTTCTTTCACTGTGTAAGTCCTTGTTTCTAGGGACCTGGAAGGACAGTGAGTGAATTCTCCTTGTGCTATATTGTGCTTAAAAAAAACATTTTTTCTAGGGACAGAAAACTGTAGGTAGGGAGAGTGTCAGTTTCTTTCACTGTGCAAGTCCTTGTTTCCAGGGACCTGGAAGGACAGTGAGTGAATTCTCCTTGTGCTATATTGTGCTTAAAAAAACATTTTTTCTAGGGACAGAAAACTGTAGGTAGGGAGAGTGTCAGTTTCTTTCACTGTGCAAGTCCTTGTTTCTAGGGACTGGGAAGGACAGTGAGTGAATTCTCCTTGTGCTATAGTGTGCTTAAAAAAAACATTTTTTCTAGGGACAGAAAACTGTAGGTAGGGAGAGTGTCAGTTTCTTTCACTGTGCAAGTCCTTGTTTCTAGGGACCTGGAAGGACAGTGAGTGAATTCTCCTTGTGCTATATTGTGCTTAAAAAAAACATTTTTTCTAGGGACAGAAAACTGTAGGTAGGGAGAGTGTCAGTTTCTTTCACTGTGCAAGTCCTTGTTTCTAGGGACCTGGAAGGACAGTGAGTGAATTCTCCTTGTGCTATATTGTGCTTAAAAAAAACATTTTTTCTAGGGACAGAAAACTGTAGGTAGGGAGAGTGTCAGTTTCTTTCACTGTGCAAGTCCTTGTTTCTAGGGACCTGGAAGGACAGTGAGTGAATTCTCCTTGTGCTATATTGTGCTTAAAAAAAACATTTTTTCTAGGGACAGAAAACTGTAGGTAGGGAGAGTGTCAGTTTCTTTCACTGTGCAAGTCCTTGTTTCTAGGGACCTGGAAGGACAGTGAGTGAATTCTCCTTGTGCTATATTGTGCTTAAAAAAAACATTTTTTCTAGGGACAGAAAACTGTAGGTAGGGAGAGTGTCAGTTTCTTTCACTGTGCAAGTCCTTGTTTCTAGGGACCTGGAAGGACAGTGAGTGAATTCTCCTTGTGCTATATTGTGCTTAAAAAAAACATTTTTTCTAGGGACAGAAAACTGTAGGTAGGGAGAGTGTCAGTTTCTTTCACTGTGTAAGTCCTTGTTTCTAGGGACCTGGAAGGACAGTGAGTGAATTCTCCTTGTGCTATATTGTGCTTAAAAAAAACATTTTTTCTAGGGACAGAAAACTGTAGGTATGGAGAGTGTCAGTTTCTTTCACTGTGCAAGTCCTTGTTTCCAGGGACCTGGAAGGACAGTGAGTGAATTCTCCTTGTGCTATATTATGCTTAAAAAAAACATTTTTTCTAGGGACAGAAAACTGTAGGTAGGGAGAGTGTCAGTTTCTTTCACTGTGTAAGTCCTTGTTTCTAGGGACCTGGAAGGACAGTGAGTGAATTCTCCTTGTGCTATATTGTGCTTAAAAAAAACATTTTTTCTAGGGATAGAAAACTGTAGGTAGTGTGACAGCAGGAAGGTAAAGTCACCTGGTTGCATCCAGGGGGGTAGATATATTTCGCCCAGATTCAGGCTTTACGCCGATTTATACAGCTAGGTGGAGAGTTGTATAAGCCCAGCTGAGACTAGTGGGCTCATTGATGACTCATACCTCTAGGGAGAGGGCTGGGCGTCGTGCAGACAGGGAGTTGATGAGTCCAGCTGAACCTTGTCAGCTCATTTAGGCCTCTATAAGAAAGCCCAGATTCATTAGATGTTAGCTCATGCCTGGAACCAGACCTGTGTGGACTGTCTAGGGAGAGTGAACCCCTGTGCGGTGAGAGAAAGCCTGTGTGGCTATATTTTGCTTGGACATTTAAAACCAGGGACTAGGACAGCACTAGGCTGATCCCAGTCGTTAGTTAGGAGACCTGTAAGTTTAGTCAGAGGTCAAGTTGACCAGGATTTATTTTGTGTTTGTTTTTTTTGCCTTGCTGTGTTTTTGTCACTGTAAATAGAAAATAAACCGCACCTTTTTTTGATTTTGAAAACCACAACCTCCGTCTGCTGGGCCTGTTTTTGGGTGGGGAGCCCATCCCGGGGGTCACACATACCCGCTGCCGAGCTAGCCCCCTCACAGTTGGTGGAGAATGCGGGCAGTTTTTTTTTAAGCCAGCATGGAGGAGATACTGAAACAGCTGGCTCTAGCAAATGCCAATCAACAGCAGACAAATGCAGGTTTGCAAAGGAGCCTTGCAGCCCAGCAGCAAGCTCATCAACAGAGCCTTGCAACTTTACAACAGAGTCTGGAGGCTCAGCAACAAGCCCAACAGCAATCTGAGGCCCGCTTCATAGACCTGTTGCAGAAGCAAGAGCAGAGACTACAACAACAGATGGAAGCAGTAATGCAGCAACGTCCGCAGACCGGTGAGGAAAGCCGTCCCACTAATACCGCGTCCTTTGGGGTGAGTCGTTTATTGACAAAAATGACTGGAGAGGATGATCCAGAGGTATTTTTGACCACATTTGAAAGGACCGCTGAAAGAGAAAAGTGGCCTGAGGAGCAGTGGGCTGGACTGGTGGCTCCTCTGTTAACGGGTGAATCGCAGAAAGCTTACTATGACCTAGAGCCTGACCAAGCAAAAGACTATGTGATGCTAAAAGCTGAAATATTGGCAAGGCTGGGTGTCACCCTGGCTGTCCGGGCTCAGCGTGTGCATAACTGGACTTTCCAGCTTGGAAAACCCCCCAGGTCTCAAATGTATGATCTCATTCACCTGAGCAGAAAGTGGCTACAGCCAGAGACTTTGTCCGCACCAAAGATTGTGGAACGTGTTGTAATGGATCGGTTTTTGAGAGCTCTTCCTACTGCCATCCAAAAGTGGGTAAGCCATGGAGACCCAGAGACGGCCGATGGTCTTGTGGATCGTGTGGAGAAATACTTGGCTACAGAGAACCTGACGGCCTCTTCCAGAGACACTCGGACTTTCCACCCTAAGACCAGACCATCCCCAGGGGCGGATAAGAGGATTCCAAGGGGTGAGGGTGGAGAGAGTGAGAGGGTGGGAGCTCTACCCCAAGTTTGGCGAGAACAGCCTGGGAAATCAGCGGCTCAAGAGGCCGCAAGAAGGATCGTTTGCTACCGCTGCCGGCAAGCGGGACATATTGCAGCAAATTGCCCGGTTGTGGAGGAACCCATGCAGTGTGACTTTCTGACGGGCAGACGTCAGTCGCTGTGTGCGACAGTCGCATGCACTGCCATTCGGGGAACTAAGAAACATTTATGCAAAATGTGTATTAATGGTAGAAATGTTGTGGTATTGCTGGATTCAGGTAGCCTTGTGACCCTGATAAAGGCTGAGTTAGTTAAAACAGAGGTCTCTGGGAATAGCAAGGTAGCCGTTATTTGTGTGCATGGGGACACCCGAGAGTATCCAGTGACTACAGTGTGTTTCGAGACCCCCAAAGGTACCCTTTCTCATCCAGTGGGCTTAGTGTCTCAGTTACCGCATGACGCCATTGTGGGAAGGGATTTTCCGAAGTTCTGGGAACTGTGGGATGATCATGAGCCCCCCACTGGTGCCCCTATGTACCAGGAATATGATAGCCAGAACTCCTCTGAGAGTGGTGAGGACTCTCCCGAATTTCCCTTGTCAGTATTGGCAGGGGAGACTCAAGAAACTGGAGAGGAGCCCACCTCCTCAGACGAAAACCTACCGTCTGTGGAGTTTTCTGATCTTGAGGTTCACAGGGAAAACTTTGCCACAGAACAGTTGAAAGACCCCGCCCTAATAAAGGCACGGGAAAACGTAGTGAAAATAGATGGCGAGTTAGTGAACCCAGATAATACCTGCACTTACCCATACTTCAGCGTAGAGAAGGACCTACTGTATCGGGTGGCAAAAAGGGCAGAAGAAACCGTTGAGCAGCTGGTGGTGCCCAAACCTTACAGGAAGTTGGTGTTGGAGTTGGCCCATGGGCACATTCTTGGAGGTCATCTGGGGACAGAGAAAACCCGAGAGAGGGTATTACAGAGATTCTATTGGCCTGGGGTGATGAAGGACATAGAAAATTATTGTTCCTCCTGCCCTGTGTGTCAGAGGTCGGCCCCGATGCCACACTTCCGTAGCCCGCTGGTCCCTCTACCCATCATTGAGGTCCCGTTTGAGAGAATCGCAATGGATTTGGTAGGTCCTATAATCAAGTCCGCTAGGGGGCACCAGTACATATTGGTTATAATGGACTATGCCACCCGTTATCCAGAAGCGATCCCTCTCAGAAATACCTCGGCCAAAACCATAGCCAAAGAGCTATCTCTTGTTTTTAGCCGGGTGGGTATTTGTAAAGAACTGCTTACGGACCAAGGTACACCCTTTATGTCCCGGGTTATGAAGGAGCTGTGTAAATTGTTCAAAGTGACGCAATTACGTACATCTGTGTATCACCCCCAAACCGATGGGCTGGTTGAAAGATTCAACAAAACCCTAAAACAAATGTTGAAGAAAGTGGTGGATAGGGATGGAAAGGATTGGGACTGTCTACTTCCTTATTTGATGTTTGCTATTAGGGAGGTGCCCCAATCCTCTACGGGATTCTCCCCCTTTGAGTTACTGTATGGGAGACACCCAAGAGGGCTGTTGGATATTGCCAAGGAAACTTGGGAAAGTGAGAGTTCTCCCCACAGGAGTGTGATTGAGCATGTCGCCCTGATGCAAGATCGAATTGCACAGGTAATGCCCATCGTGAAGGAACATTTGGCCCAAGCGCAGTTGGCACAGCAGAGAGTGTACAACCGTGGAGCCAAGACCCGTACCTTTTCCCCGGGGGATAGGATATTGGTACTTGTCCCTACGGTTGAAAGTAAATTCCTTGCCAAATGGCAAGGCCCCTACGAGATAATGGAAAAAGTGAGCGAAGTGAATTACAAGGTCAGACAACCAGGAAGGCGAAAGCCCGAACAGATCTATCACGTTAATCTGTTGAAAGCCTGGAGGGATAGAGAGTCCCTAGTCGCAGACACTTGGTCACCAGCTCAAACTGGTTGCGTGATTCCTGAGGTTGGAATCGCAGCCACCTTGTCACAACCCCAACAACAGGAGGTTAAGGAGTTTGTGCTTCGCAACAAGGAGGTATTCTCTGAGCTGCCGGGACAAACATCTGGGGTAGAGCATGACATTATTACCCCGCCCGGTGAAAGGGTGAAGTTAAAACCCTATCGGATCCCAGAGGCCCGACGGGAGGCAATACGGGAGGAAGTACAGAAAATGCTGAACTTAGGGGTGATAGAGGAGTCCCAAAGTGATTGGTCTAGTCCCATTGTGTTGGTGCCTAAACCGGATGGGAGCTGGCGATTTTGTAACGATTTTCGTCAGTTGAACAAAGTTACAAAATTTGACACCTACCCCATGCCACGTATAGATGAGTTGATCGACCGGCTGGGAACAGCCCGATACATGACGACTCTTGACCTCACAAAAGGGTATTGGCAAATCCCCCTGGCCAAGTCAGCCAAAGAGAAAACCGCATTTGTAACCCCAGACGGGGCGTTCCAATATAAAAGAATGCCGTTCGGGTTACAGAATGCGCCGGCCACATTCCAGCGGAAAATGGACCAGATGCTGAGGCCCCATCGGAAGTATGCTGCGGCTTACCTGGATGACGTAATTGTCCATAGCACAGATTGGGCCTCACATCTGCCAAAAGTGCAAGCAGTCCTGGACTCTGTTCGGGAAGCAGGGTTTACGGCTAACCCCAAGAAGTGTACCATTGGGCAGGAGGAGGCCAAATATCTTGGGTACACCATTGGGAGGGGAGTAATAAAACCCCAACTCAACAAAGTCGAGGCCATCCAGAGTTGGCCACGTCCCAACAGCAAGAAGCAGGTACGAGCCTTTCTGGGAATCGCTGGGTATTATCGGCGATTCATTCCCCACTTTGCTTCTAAGGCTGTGCCCCTAACCAACCTGACGAAGGGGAAAGGGTCGGTCATGATTAAATGGACCCCCGAGGCTGAGGCAGCATTCCAATTCTTGAAACAAGCCTTATGTAGCCAGCCAGTGTTGTACTCACCCGACTTCTCTAAAGACTTTGTCGTACAAAGTGATGCGTCAGATGTGGGGTTAGGAGCAGTATTGTCCCAGGTCTGGAACGGGGAAGAGCACCCAGTCATTTACCTCAGCAGGAAGTTGAAGTCCCATGAGGTAAATTACGCCACCGTTGAAAAGGAGTGTTTAGCGGTGAAGTGGGCTCTAGATTCCCTTCGGTACTACCTGCTAGGTAGGCACTTTGACATGGTTACGGATCACGCTCCGTTAAAGTGGATGGCTCAAAACAAGGAAACAAATAGAAGAGTGAATAGGTGGTTCCTGGCCCTCCAGGAATTCAACTTCACAGTAAAGCATCGCCCTGGCGTTCAAATGGGGAATGTGGATGCTTTGTCTCGAGTACATGAATGCCTGATTGCTGGTGTTCCAACCCCGAGGTTAAAACAAGAGGGGGGGGTATGTGACAGCAGGAAGGTAAAGTCACCTGGTTGCATCCAGGGGGGTAGATATATTTCGCCCAGATTCAGGCTTTACGCCGATTTATACAGCTAGGTGGAGAGTTGTATAAGCCCAGCTGAGACTAGTGGGCTCATTGATGACTCATACCTCTAGGGAGAGGGCTGGGCGTCGTGCAGACAGGGAGTTGATGAGTCCAGCTGAACCTTGTCAGCTCATTTAGGCCTCTATAAGAAAGCCCAGATTCATTAGATGTTAGCTCATGCCTGGAACCAGACCTGTGTGGACTGTCTAGGGAGAGTGAACCCCTGTGCGGTGAGAGAAAGCCTGTGTGGCTATATTTTGCTTGGACATTTAAAACCAGGGACTAGGACAGCACTAGGCTGATCCCAGTCGTTAGTTAGGAGACCTGTAAGTTTAGTCAGAGGTCAAGTTGACCAGGATTTATTTTGTGTTTGTTTTTTTTGCCTTGCTGTGTTTTTGTCACTGTAAATAGAAAATAAACCGCACCTTTTTTTGATTTTGAAAACCACAACCTCCGTCTGCTGGGCCTGTTTTTGGGTGGGGAGCCCATCCCGGGGGTCACACATACCCGCTGCCGAGCTAGCCCCCTCACAGTAGGGAGAGTGTCAGTTTCTTTCACTGTGCAAGTCCTTGTTTCTAGGGACCTGGAAGGACAGTGAGTGAATTCTCCTTGTGCTATATTGTGCTTAAAAAAAACATTTTTTCTAGGGACAGAAAACTGTAGGTAGGGAGAGTGTCAGTTTCTTTCACTGTGCAAGTCCTTGTTTCTAGGGACCTGGAAGGACAGTGAGTGAATTCTCCTTGTGCTATATTGTGCTTAAAAAAAACATTTTTTCTAGGGACAGAAAACTGTAGGTAGGGAGAGTGTCAGTTTCTTTCACTGTGTAAGTCCTTGTTTCTAGGGACCTGGAAGGACAGTGAGTGAATTCTCCTTGTGCTTTATTGTGCTTAAAAAAAACATTTTTTCTAGGGACAGAAAACTGTAGGTAGGGAGAGTGTCAGTTTCTTTCACTGTGCAAGTCCTTGTTTCCAGGGACCTGGAAGGACAGTGAGTGAATTCTCCTTGTGCTATATTGTGCTTAAAAAAAACATTTTTTCTAGGGACAGAAAACTGTAGGTAGGGAGAGTGTCAGTTTCTTTCACTGTGTAAGTCCTTGTTTCTAGGGACCTGGAAGGACAGTGAGTGAATTCTCCTTGTGCTATATTGTGCTTAAAAAAAACATTTTTTCTAGGGACAGAAAACTGTAGGTAGGGAGAGTGTCAGTTTCTTTCACTGTGCAAGTCCTTGTTTCCAGGGACCTGGAAGGACAGTGAGTGAATTCTCCTTGTGCTATATTGTGCTTAAAAAAACATTTTTTCTAGGGACAGAAAACTGTAGGTAGGGAGAGTGTCAGTTTCTTTCACTGTGCAAGTCCTTGTTTCTAGGGACTGGGAAGGACAGTGAGTGAATTCTCCTTGTGCTATAGTGTGCTTAAAAAAAACATTTTTTCTAGGGACAGAAAACTGTAGGTAGGGAGAGTGTCAGTTTCTTTCACTGTGCAAGTCCTTGTTTCTAGGGACCTGGAAGGACAGTGAGTGAATTCTCCTTGTGCTATATTGTGCTTAAAAAAAACATTTTTTCTAGGGACAGAAAACTGTAGGTAGGGAGAGTGTCAGTTTCTTTCACTGTGCAAGTCCTTGTTTCTAGGGACCTGGAAGGACAGTGAGTGAATTCTCCTTGTGCTATATTGTGCTTAAAAAAAACATTTTTTCTAGGGACAGAAAACTGTAGGTAGGGAGAGTGTCAGTTTCTTTCACTGTGCAAGTCCTTGTTTCTAGGGACCTGGAAGGACAGTGAGTGAATTCTCCTTGTGCTATATTGTGCTTAAAAAAACATTTTTTCTAGGGACAGAAAACTGTAGGTAGGGAGAGTGTCAGTTTCTTTCACTGTGCAAGTCCTTGTTTCTAGGGACCTGGAAGGACAGTGAGTGAATTCTCCTTGTGCTATATTGTGCTTAAAAAAAACATTTTTTCTAGGGACAGAAAACTGTAGGTAGGGAGAGTGTCAGTTTCTTTCACTGTGCAAGTCCTTGTTTCAAGGGACAGAGAAGGACACCTGAAGGTAGCCCTTATTGCTTTTTTCCCATCTCCCTGCAGGCCATCTATTAGAATGTCTGGAAGGCAAACAAGGAGAGGCAGACAGTCAGGAGGCAATAAAAGAGGGCAAGCAGGCTCTGTGTCTGGGGGCAACAGTGCTGGTCGTGGACGCGGTGCATTGTCATCAGCACATGGCCATGGGACACGCTTGTCCTTCTTTTCCGCAGCTGGACATGTTGAGCCACATCATGCCGAAGACTTGGTAGAGTGGATGACCAAGCCCTCCTCCTCCTCCTCATCCTCTCTCACCCAGGCTCAGGGTACTGGCAAAGCAGCTGCCAAAGCGTCCTCTTCCCTGGTATCAATGTCAGACTCATCATCAGTCACTCCTTCCCTAGACCCACCATGTCCTCCTCCTGAGGAGTCCCCCGAACTGTTTGAGCACAGTGTTGGGTACATGCTCCAGGAGGATGCCCAGCGTTTCGAAGGGTCTGATGATGAAACCCAGCTACAGGAAGGCAGTAGGGTGAAAGCAGACAGAGGGGATGCTCAAGAAGGACACCAATCTGGCAGTCATGTTCCAGCAGCTGCAGCATACTGCCAGATTGGCTCCAGTGATGAGGAGGGAGGGGATGATGAGGTCACTGACTCCACGTGGGTGCCTAATAGGAGAGAGGAGGAGGAGGATGAGGAGGAGGCACATCTCCAACGAGACAGGATGCCCTTTGGTGGCCAGCGTAAGGGCAGTACACCGACGGAATCACACCGCAGAGCTCCGCCTGTGCAGGGCGCTGCCTCTGCCCGTCATTCAAAAAGTTCCTTGGTGTGGGCCTTTTTTGAGGCTAGTGCATCAGATCGCACAGCTGCTGTTTGCAACATATGTCTCAAGCGTATATCGCGTGGCCAAAACATCAGCCGCTTGGTTACCACATGCCTAACCAGACATATGTTGACCTGCCATGCAGCTCGTTGGCAAGCCTACCTCAAAGACCCACACCAAAGAACAAAGCGGACCTCTCCTTGCACCGCATCAGCTGGGATTTCCAACCCCACTATAACTTCAGTCCTCTCTGAAACATGCACTGAGAGGAATGAAGGTGTAGAATTAGGTGTGTCACAGCCAAGTACTTGCGGCCACTCTGCTAGCAGTACACCGACGTCCGATTCTAGCAGGCAAATTTCCCTGCCCCAGCTGCTGGACCGTCGAAAGAAGTTCACTCCCAGCCATCCACATGCCCAGCGGTTGAATGCTAGCTTGGCTAAATTGCTAGCGCTTCAACTGCTGCCTTTTCAGTTGGTAGACTCGGCCCCCTTCCGTGAGTTTGTGCAATGTGCGGTTCCTCAGTGGCAGGTTCCCAAATGCCACTTTTTCTCACGGAAGGCTATTCCGGCTCTCTACCGGCATGTGGAAGGCAATGTCTTGGCCTCGCTGGACAGGGCGGTCAGCGGTAAGGTGCATATTACCGCTGACTCATGGTCCAGCAGGCATGGACAGGGACGTTACCTTTCTTTCACGGCCCATTGGGTCACTCTTTTGGCAGCTGGGAAGGATGCAGGACAAGGTGCAGTAGTGTTGGAGGTTGTCCCACCGCCACGCCTCCAAAATGCTACTACTGGTTGTGACACACCTCTCTCCTCCACCCCCTCCTCTTCTTCTTCCTCCATGGCCTCTTCCTGTGGTTTGTCCTATGAACCAGCGGTGCTCCGTAGCCGTTCACGGGGCTACGCAAGTACGCAGGCAAAAAGATGCCATGCCGTGCTTGCGCTGGTGTGTT
The DNA here is from genome assembly GCA_029206835.1 of Rana muscosa. Lineage (NCBI taxonomy): Eukaryota > Metazoa > Chordata > Amphibia > Anura > Ranidae > Rana > Rana muscosa. The sequence goes on from CM055126.1 coordinate 38,084,084, forward strand.
TGGGGGACAGAAGCCACACTGGGGCAGAGGTCCTGTCTGCTCTGCAGGGCCAGGCCGAGAGGTGGTTGACGCCACGCCAGCTTAAGCCAGGAATGGTGGTTTGCGACAATGGCACCAACCTCCTCTCCGCCCTCCGACAGGGACAACTGACCCATGTGCCCTGTGTGGCTCACGTCCTTAACCTGGTGGTGCAGCGGTTCTTGGGCAGGTACCCGGGCTTACAGGATGTCCTGAGGCAGGCCAGGAAAGTCTGTGTGCATTTCCGCAGATCTTATAATGCCAGTGCTCGCCTGGCTGAGCTGCAAAAGGAGTTGAACCTGCCCAAGAACCGCCTTATATGTGACATGCCCACCAGGTGGAACTCAACGTTGGCCATGCTGCAGCGGCTGCACACGCAGCAGAGGGCCATCAATGAGTACCTGTGCGACTACGGCACCAGGACAGGGTCAGGGGAGCTTGGTTTTTTTTCTCCACGCCAGTGGGGCATGATCAGGGATGCATGCACTGTCCTGGCACCATTTGAGGAGGCCACGAGGATGGTGAGCAGTGACAGTGCATGCATCAGTGACACTGTACCTCTTGTCCACCTGTTGGAGCACACGCTGCGTGGAATAATGGACAGGGCACTTGAGGCAGAACAGAGGCAGGAAGAGGAGGACTTCCTTGCCTCTCAAGGCCCCCTTTACCCAGACAGTGTTCCTTCTGTCCCACCCATCGCACAGGAAGAGGAAGAGGAGGAGGAGGAGGAGGAGGAGGAGGATTGTGTCAGCATGGAGGTGGAGGCTGGCACTCAGCATCATCAGCAGCAGTCTTTTAGGGATGATTTACAGTCCCAAGAAACCAGTGGACTTGTACGTGGCTGGGAGGAGGTGACTGCGGATCATGTCGTCCTTAGTGACCCAGAGGACTCCGGAGCGAATGCCTCAGCAAACCTACGCTGCATGGCCTCCCTGATCCTGCAAAGTCTGCGGAAGGATCCTCGTATTCTTCGGATCAAGGAGAGGGACCATTACTGGCTGGCCACTCTCCTTGATCCACGGTACAAGGGTAAGGTTGCGGACCTTATGTTACCGTCGCAGAGGGAGCAGAGGATGAGACAACTCCGGGAGGCCTTGCAGAAAGGTCTGTGCAACGCGTTCCCAGAGACTGGGAGGTTACAAACTCCTGGTCCAGGACAACGAGTGGCTGAGGCTTCGGCCAGTCAAAGAAGGAGCAGTGGGGAAGGTGGCCGTCTGACCGATGCGTTCAGACAATTCTTTAGTCCGCAGCCCCAAAGTATGATTGGTTCCAGCAACCATCGCCAGCGTCTGATAAACATGGTGCAGGAATATCTAGGGGCAAGGTCAGACTTGGACACCTTCCCCACCGAAAATCCTCTGGCTTAATGGGTCTTGAGGATGGATCACTGGCCAGAGCTTGCACAGTATGCAATTGAGCTACTGGCCTGTCCTGCATCCAGCGTTCTTTCGGAACGCACATTCAGTGCTGCTGGAGGATTTGTCACGGATCACAGGGTGCGCCTGTCCACCGACTCGGTTGATCGACTGACTTTCATCAAGATGAACCAGTCTTGGATCACCACCAGCTACCACACACCTGATGCTGATATAACAGACTAATTGATTTTAACATGTCACATCCCTTCAAGACTGATGCTGATGCTGAGTGTCTGTGCTGTTATGTTGACTGGCTATCCTCCTCCTCCGAGTCCTCAATGATACGATTGATGATGATAGCTTGGAAGATCATTTTTGTTTATGGGTGCCGCCACCAGTGGCTAAGGCCCAATTTTTCAGCCCCTGTTTTACAGGGGCGTGTAATTACAATTTTTTTAGCAATAATTTGCCATAGGGCTCATTGCTGTGCTCCAAGTACAGTATCTGTGAGGGGTTGGAGTGTTGTGGCACCAGTGCCTAAGGCCCAATTTTTCAGCCCCTGTTTAACAGGGGCGTGTCATTACAATTTTTGAAGCAATACTTTGCAACAGGGCTCATTGCTGTGCTCCAAGTACAGTATCTGTGAGGGGTTGTAGTGTTGTGCCACCAGTGCCTAAGGCCCAATTTTTCAGCCCCTGTTCAACAGGGGCATGTAATTACAATTCTTGATCTAATAATTCACAGCAGGGCCCATTCCTGCACCCACCAAGAGTAACTCTGAGGGCTTACAGTGTTGTGTCAACACCACCACCACCACCACCACCACCAAAGGCCCAATTTTTCAGCCCCTGTTCAACAGGGGCATGCAATTACAATTCTTGATCTAATAATTCACAGCAGGGCCCATTGCTGCACCCACCAAGAGTAACTGTCAGGGCTTACAGTGTTGTGGCACCAGCACCACCATCAAAGGCCCAATTTTTACTACCACTGTTCAACAATTATATGTAATTACAATTCCTGATATAATAGTTGACAGCAGGGCGTTCCAGCACCAACCAAGAGTAACTGTGAGTGCTTACAGTGTTGTGCCAACACCAACAACTAAGGGGCCTATTTCTGCAGAGTATCTACGGCAGGTCCCTACTTTCAAACATCCAACTTACAAACGACTCCTACTTGCAAACGCAAGAAGACAACAGGAAGTGAGAGGAAATCTACCCCTAGGAAGGAAAATTCTCTCCTGTAAGAATTAATATGGGAGAAAGGTGTCTCCTCTGTACTGATGCTTTATCAGCAATCCTTGTTTCAAGAAAAACACCACATTTCAAAAACAGTTGTCATTGGGACGGAAAGTGAGGTGAAATGTTCTGAACAGGGGCACAGACAGCAAAACAAATGTTACAGGGGTGATAACCCTTACCTATGTTTTCCAAAAAGTTTAAAAATAGATTTTTGGGCTGGAGCTACACTTAAACAATGTACCTGTTCAAAATTACAAACAGATTCTACATAAGAACAAACCTACAGTCCCTGTCTTGTATGCACCGCCTGTATACAGCTGTTCAGAGTATATAGGGCCTTTTTTATTTTGTGTGCGGGGTTCCCCTTAATATCCATACAAGACCCAAAGGGGCTGGTAATGGGCTGGGGTAGGGGGGGGGGTCATGGGGTAGCTATGCCATTTTTCTTAAAGATTTTCATCCATATTACCGGGACCAGACATTACATTAAAGCCGCAAGCAGTTTTAAATGGCTTTTTTTTCCTTTAGAAGTGTCATTTTGTGCAGGGACAGTTCTAAACACGGGAAACACGTGGCACTTCACAGGCATACTTTAGACACCCCCCAGGTACGATATTTAAAGGAATATTTGACTTTTTTTTTTTCACTTTATGCATCATTAAAATGACTGCTCCCGAAAAACGACCGTTTTTAAAACTTCTTTTTGCATTGATACATGTCCCCTGGTGCAGAACCCGGGTTCCCAAACCCTTTTTAGGACAATAACATGCATAATAGTTGTTATAATTAGCACTTTAGAATTCGAACGTTTGCATCCATTGTATTTAATAGGGTTCTAATGTTCATACGAACTTTCGGTCCGTTCGCGGGTTCTGGTGCGAACCGAACCCGGGGGTGTTCGGCTCATCACTAGTCCTGACGAAGCTTAACAGCGAAACGCGTTGACGCATAAGGGCTCACTATGTATCATGTATCATAATATATATGTTTTTTAACCTGTCTTCTAATGCTCTTTTCATACCATGTATGTTTTTTTTTCTAAATAAACATTGTAATTTTTTCTAAATTCTTCATTGTTTACTGTGCCCTTAACCACTTGTCTACCGCCCACCGTCAATTGACGGCGGGCGGAAGACACTCTCGTTCTGACAGGACGTCATATGACATCCTGCCTATAAATAGAGCTAGGGGGCGCGCGCGCGCCGCCAGCGACGCGCGCGCGCACCCGCCACGTTGCTGGGGACCAGATGCGCGTGCCCAGCGGCCGCGATGGCCGCCGGGCACCCGCAATTGCCCAGCACCCGAGCAGGAAAGTGGATCTGTGTGTGTAAACACACAGATCCACGTCCTGTCAGGGAGAGGGGACCAATGGTGTGTCCCCAGTCACTCCCCTCCCCCCACAGTTAGAACACATATAGGAAACATATTTAACCCCTTCCTCGCCCCCTAGTGTTAACCCCTTCCCTGCCAGTCACATTTATACAGTAATCAGTGCATTTTTATAGCAGGAATCGCTGTATAAATGTGAATGGTCCCAAAAATGTGTCAAAAGTGTCCGATCTGTCCGCCGCAATATCGCAGTCACAATAAAAATCGCAGATCTCCACCATTAATAGTAAAATAAAAAAAATAAAAAATGCTATAAATCTATCCCCTATTTTGTAGACGCTATAACTTTTGCGCAAACCAATAAATAAACGCTTATTGCGATTTTTTTTTACCAAAAATATGTAGAAGAATACGTATCGGCCTAAACTAAGGAAAATTGTAATTTAAAAATAAATAAATTGGGATTTCCTGACAGACTCCATGGCAGACTACGTGTGGGTTAACCCCGCCTCCTCTCCACAGCTATAGGACCCCTTACCCATAAATTTGAGCTCACCTCCACAGACAGGTGTTCCTTTTTTATCCTCCTCACATGGACCTTCATCATGCAATTCGGTGCGATGTCCAGGATGTGGATTACTTGGATCGATCGGTACTGTTACTGCGGTGCACCCAGGGCCCAGCTATGAGCGGGCGAGTGGTTTCAGGGCCGGAAAATACCCCTATGGTGGAAGGGATGTGGCCCCAGAGTACCGGATCGGATGTCGCAGGATTCCTCGGCTGGCAAGGTCTGAAGATTTTGATTCATCTCTTCTTTCATGGCAGACAAGCTTATGTATGTTGTCTTTGTTTTCCCCTGTTTCCATTCCTGTGTTGCGGCATGTGTAATGCTTCTGCGTTCCAGGACGCCATATCTCTTCCTAGTTCCCGCTCCGCCGCGCATCTGCGCATGCGCCAAGCCGCGGTGAAACCGAGGCTTGGTTTTCACGCATGCGCATTGCGGCGGAGGGGTCAGGGGCCGCGCAGGCGCAGTGGGTCTGGTCTCATCGGCGCATGCGCGCAGCGGGACCGGCCGTGACGTCATACCGGCGGTTTATTTAAACGGCTGAAGAGCCCTATACAGGTGGGATAACCTGTGGGCATAGAGCGGCAGCCTCCCGGAGCCTCAAGACTGCTAGGACGGGGTAAGCACTTCTCTTGCAATGTAATGCTTTTTTTGGTTTAGTGTCTCTTAACCACTTAAGCCCCGGACCATTTGGTAGCTAAAGGACCAGAGGTGAATTCAGAATTTTGCACTGCGCTGCTTTAACTGTAAATTGTGCGGACATGCAATGTTGTACCCAAACGAAATTTGCGTCCTTTTCTTCCCACAAATAGAGCTTTCTTTTAATGGTATTTGATTGCCTCTGCGATTTTAATTTTTTGCGATATAAACGGAAAAAGACCGAAAATTTTGAAAAAAAATGATATTTTCTACTTTTTGTTATAAGAAAAATCGAATAAACTCAATTTTAGTCATACATTTAGGCCAAAATGTATTCAGCCACATGTCTTTAGTAAAAAAAATGTCAATAAGCGTATATTTATTGGTTTGCGCAAAAGTTATAGAGTTTACAAACTAGGGTACATTTTCTGGAATTTACACAGCTTTGAATTTATGACTGCCTATCTCATTTCTTGAGGTGCTAAAATGGCAGGGCAGTACAAAACCCCCCAAATGACCCCATTTTAGAAAGTAGACACCCCAAGGAAATTGCTGAGAGGCATGTTGAGCCCATTGAATATTTTTTTTTTGTCCCAAGTGATTGAATAATGACAAAAAAAAAAAAAAATTACAAAAAGTTGTCACTAAATGATATATTGCTCACACATGCCATGGTTATATGTGGAATTGCACCCCAAAATACATTCTGCTGCTTCTCCTGAGTACGGGGATACCACATGTGTGGGACTTTTTAGGAGCCTAGCCACGTACGGGACCCCGGAAACCAAGCACCGCCTTCAGGATTTCTAAGGGCGCAAATTTTTGATTTCACTCCTCACTACCTATCACAGTTTTGAAGGCCATAAAATGCCAAAATAGCACAAAACCCCCCCAAATGACCCCATTTTAGAAAGTAGACACCCCAAGGAAATTGCTGAGAGGCCTGTTGAGCCCATTGAATATTTTTTTTTTTTGTCCCAAGTGATTGAATAATGACAAAAAAAAAATAAAAATTACAAAAAGTTGTCACTAAATGATATATTGCTCACACATGCCATGGTTATATGTGGAATTGCACCCCAAAATACATTCTGCTGCTTCTCCCGAGTACGGGGATACCACATGTGTGGGACTTTTTAGGAGCCTAGCCACGTACGGGACCCCGGAAACCAAGCACCGCCTCCAGGATTTCTAGGCACAAATTTTTGATTTCACTCCTCACTACCTATCACAGTTTCGAAGGCCATAAAATGCCAAAATAGCACAAAACCCCCCCAAATGACCCCATTTTGGAAAGTAGACACCCCAAGCTGTTTGCTGAGAGGCATGGTGAGTATTTTACAGCTCTCATTTGTTTTTGAAAATGAAGAAAGAACATTTTTTTTTTCTTTTTTTTTTTCAATTTTCAAAACTTTGTGACAAAAAGCGAGATCTGCAAAATACTCACAATACCTCTCAGCAAATAGCTTGGGGTGTCTACTTTCCAAAATGGGGTCATTTGGGGGGGGTTTGTGCCATCTGGGCATTCCATGGCCTCCGAAACTGTGATAGGCAGTGAGAAGTGAAATCAAAAATTGACACCCTTAGAAAGCCTGAAGGCGGTGATTGGTTTTTGGGGTCCCGTACGCGGCTAGGCTCCCAAAAAGTCTCACACATGTGGTATCCCCGTACTCAGGAGAAGCAACAGAATGTATTTTGGGGTGTAATTCCACATATGCCCATGGCATGTTTGAGCAATATATCATTTAGTGACAACTTTGTGCAAAAAAAAAAAAAAATTGTATTTTTTCCGCAACTTGTGTCAACATATAAAATATTCCATGGACTCGACATGCCTCTCAGTATATAGCTTGGGGTGTCTACTTTCCAAAATGGGTCATTTGGGGGGGTTTTGAACTGTTCTGGCATTTTATACACAACATTAGGAAGCTTACATCCACTCTTCTAACCACTTGAAGACAAAGCCCTTTTTGACACTTTTTGTTTACATGAAAACATATTTTTTTTTGGAAGAAAATTATGTTGAACCCCCAAACATTATATATATTTTTAAAGCAAAGGCCCTACAGAATAAAATGGTGGGTGTTGCATTTTTTTTTCTACACAGTGTTTGTGCAGCGATTTTTCAAACGCATTTTTTTTGGGAAAAAATACACTTATTTTAATTTTAATGCACTAAAACACACTATATTGCCCAAATGTTTGATGAAATAAAAAAGATGATCTTAGGCCGAGTACATAGATACTAAACACGACATGCTTTAAAATTTCGCACAAACGCGCATTGGCGACAAACTACATACATTTTTAAAAGCCTTTAAAAGCCTTTACAGGTTACCCCGTTAGATTTACAGAGGAGGTCTACTGCTAAAATTACTGCCCTCGATCTGACCTTCGCGGTGATACATCACATGCATGGTGCAATTGCTGTTTACATATGACGCCAGACCGACGCTTGCGTTCGCCATTGGGCAAGAGCAGGGCAGGACAGGGGTGCTTTTTTTTTTTTTTTTATTATTAATTTTGCTTTTTTATTTTATTTTTAAACTGTTGCTTCCATATTTATTTATTTTTATCACTTTTATTGTTATCTCAGGGAATGTAAATATCCCCTATGATAGCAATAGGTAATGACAGGTACTCTTTTTTGAAAAAACTGGGGTCTATTGGACCCTAGATCTTTCCTCTGCCCTCAAAGCATCTGACCACACCAAGATCGGTGTGATAAAATGCTTTCCCAATTTCCCAATGGTGCTTTTTATATCCGGGGGGGGGGGGGACATTCCCTCCCACTGCTTGTAAAAGCAGTCCAGAGGCTAATTAGCCACTAGGATTGCTTTTACATGAAAGCCGGCCGCTGGCTGAAAAGAATGATACCAAGATGATACCTAAACCCGCAGGCATCATTCTGGTATAAACATTCAAAGTCCAGCAACATACCAGTACGTTGCTGGTCCTTGTTGGACATGTATTGTAATCTTTTTTTTCATGCAGCCTGTTGGCTGAACGAAAAAAAAAGATTGATCGGTGGGTATGCCCACCATTAGAATACCGCCCTTCATCCACCCACTTCTAATGATGGGCATACATGCACCATTTATATATGCCGAAGCATGGGGGCATCTTCTCGCAAAAGTTATGCCGCGTACACATGGTCAGACTTTTCCACGGGCAAGCCTCCGTCGGAATTTCGACCGTATATATGCGGCATTAGGAGCAAAATCGCTCCTCCGCTCCTGCTGCCCCAATGCTTCGGCATATATGCTTTTTTTTTTTAACTGTGGTGGTGAAATCACCTCCTTCAGCACTGGAGTCGCAGGGATCAGGCCTGTCTCTGCGAACGCTGCAGTTATGTGTGTTGTGTTTTGCAAGTGACAGTGATCGATCGATACTGCACTTCGGTGGCCTGGGCTGGACGGAGGGGCAAAACGCAGGTGCTAGCAGGTATCTGGGCTGATCCCGCTAACACTGCGTTTTTGGGAACCCTAAACTGCTGGGGACGCTAGTATAGATCTGATCAGATCAGATATTGAGCTGATCAGATACTATACCACTAAGGGGGGTGTATGCTTCATGTGTGGGTGTTAGCGCTACTGGCACTAACCTGACGCTGCCTGGGGTGTGACGCAGACCCTCTCTGACGCTAAAACCTAATTGATATCACCCGCCGGGCGATCAGGGGGTTAAACCTTTATTGGGTTATATACGGCGGGTGCCCTGACACTATAAAAAGCAAACTAACTAACCAGCGTCACCCGTAACACTTATATGATGATCACTGGTGAAAGGGTTAACTAGGGGCAATTAGGGGGTTAAAACCTTTATTAGGTAATATATGGGGGTACCTGACGCTATATAAAAACCTGACGGCGAACCTAAAAAAAAAATTACTGGCTACCTATCGGCATCACCGACACTAAGACAACGATCATAAAAACGATTGCTTAGCGACAGTGGTGATAGGGGGTGAAAGGGTTACCTGGGGGGCGATCAGGGGGTTAAACCTTTATTAGATAATATATGGGGGTACCTGACGCTATAAAAACCTGCGGCGAACCTAAAAAAAATTACTGGCTACCGATCAGCATCACCGACGCTAAGACATCGATCAGAAAAATGATCGCATATTGACGGCGGTGCTAGGGGGTGAAAGGGTTACCTGGGGGGTGATCAAAGGGGTTACACCTTTATTAGGTAATATATGGGGGTACCCGACGCTATAAAAACCTGCGGCGAACCTAAAAAAAACTACTGGCTACCGATCAGCATCGCCGACGCTAAGACATCGATCAGAAAAATGATCGCTTAGTGACAGTGGTGATAGGGGGTGAAAGGGTTACCTGGGGGGCGATCAAGGGGGTTAAACCTTTATTAGGTAATATATGGGGGTACCCGACGCTATAAAAACCTGCGGCGAACCTAAAAAAAATTACTGGCTACCGATCAGCATCACCGACGCTAAGACATCGATCAGAAAAATGATCGCATAGCGACGGCGGTGCTAGGGGGTGAAAGGGTTACCTGGGGGGTGATCAAGGGGGTTAAACCTTTATTAGGTAATATATGGGGGTACCCGACGCTATAAAAACCTGCGGCGAACCTAAAAAAAATTACTGGCTACCGATCAGCATCGCCGACGCTAAGACATCGATCAGAAAAATTATCGCTTAGTGACAGTGGTGATAAGGGGTGAAAGGGTTACCTGGGGGGGCGATCAAGGGGGTTAAACCTTCATTAGGTAATATATGGGGGTACCCGACGCTATAAAAACCTGCGGCGAACCTAAAAAAAATTACTGCCTACCGATCAGCATCACCGACGCTAAGACATCGATCAGAAAAATGATTGCTTAGCGACGGCGGTGCTAGGGGGTGAAAGGGTTATCTGGGGGGTGATCAGGGGGTTAAACCTTTATTGGGGGGGTTAGGGGGCTACACTGAACCTAAAACTAAATGTAGTGACACTTTTACAGTCACAAATGTCACTGATTGCAGTGATCACTAAATAAATGGTCACTGCAATCAGTGACACTGTGACTGGGGGCTGGGGGGGCTGGGGGGTGATCTGGGGGTGTCTGGGGGGGCCTGGGGGACGATTTATGTGCCTATGTGTCCTGGTGTCAGTGTGCTGTTTTGTGTACTAACCTGCATCTTCTCCTGTACGGCGCTCGGTATATGTGAGCGCCGCAGGAGAGATGACATCACTTCCTCCTTCCTGGCAGGCAGGGGAAGCTCTCTCATTCGCCGGGAGCGATCGAGAGGGGGTGGCCGGAATCGAACGGCCGTCCCCTCATGCCGGATCGCTCCCGAAGGTAAAACGACCACCCCCTGTAAAGAAGGGGGGTCCGATCGGACCCCCCAACTATACAAAGGCAATCACGTATATGTACGTGATTCTGCCTGTCGGTGCCATTCTGCCGACGTATATTTACAGTGGGCGGTCGTTAAGTGGTTAAAGGGACAGTTTAAAAAAAAAAAAAAAAAAAAACGTTTTATTTTCTTATGCTTTCTTGCATTGATTTGCTTATCCTTAGTCTAGGTAGTGTAGTACTCCTGTGTCTCCCTCGTCATGGACTCATCTTCACCGCCGTGTGGCCAGCCCTCCCGCACAAGGTATGTGCGGAGTGGGTAGGGGGTTGGTGTCTTTTATGCCTATCTGGTGGTTGCTAACGGTTACATCCTGCCCACCTTCCCTCCCTCTCCCTCTGTCTGTATTATATCTTACAGCCCGGCTACTTCAGTTCATCAGTCACAAGAAAGGGACCTTGCCAGGCCGCATCATCACTCATCATCCAGGTCCAGACACGACACTACGTCTAGGACCCATCATCATAGGGGACGTTCACATACCCCCTCTAGACATAGGAGACGTTCCCATTCCTCCTCTAGTCACAGCCGCCACCACCGCGATGATCGCTCTGACCACAGAGCCTGTTGGGGATGCAAGACCAGAATCCCGGAGGGCAAATCGCTATGCGACCCATGTTATGCCCGAGCGGTTGGTGAGAAAGAGACTGAAAAACAAAACCTTGAGTCTCTTGTGAAACGTGTGGTACAGCAATCTATGAAAGAAATAGTTGCCCCCCACACAAGGAGCCAGTCCACCACCTTGTCTGGCTCCTTGGCTGACGAGGCCCAGGAGGATCCCGGCCAATTCCAGCCCTATGATTCCTCCCATTATTCCTCGCAAGACGAGATGGAGGGAGATGATTCTACGGTGGGATTCGACTACGCCTTAGTCTCTCCACTGATCAAGGCAGTGAAGGAAACTTTGAAGTTGGAGGATACCACTGCCCCCCCCAGAAAAACAAAGAAAACTGTTTAAACAACTGGGGAAAGAACGCTCCAATTTCCCACTTCCCTCTGAGCTGAAAGGAGTGTTTGAGGAAGAATGGAGCAAGGGAGATAAGAAGGTTTCCATGCTAAGCAAAACCTCTAGACTGTATCCCTTTAAATCAGAGGATGTCAAGCATCTGGAGAATGCTCCCCTCGTGGATGCAGCAGTAATGCGCCTAGCGAAGCATGTCACCCTCCCGCTAGATGACACCGTTTCATTTAAAGATGGTCTAGATCGGAAGATCGACCAGGACCTCAAAAGAATATATAGCCTGGCCGGAACGGCATGCAAACCAGCTTTAGCCCTTGCAGTGACCTCCAAAACAATGGAGGCCTGGGTGGAAAACGTAGACTCTGTTCTAAAAGGTATCTCGGAAGAACTGGCTCAAAATTCAGCAGTGCAAGAACTTAAAATGGCAATCGCCTTCTTGGGGGAAGCTTCAATTGACCTCATCCGTTTACTGGCCAGATCAATGTTATCCTCGGTCACGGCCAAACGAGCACTGTGGTTACGCCCCTGGTTTGCTGATCCAGCCTCCAAGCAGGCGTGGTGTAAAATTCCCTTTGAAGGGACTTCACTGTTTGGGAATAAACTTGATAATGCCATTTCAAAGGCTACAGGCGGAAAGTCGGGTTTCCTTCCCCAGGACAGGCGCCAGTTTAACCAGAGAAAACCTCAACAGAGACGCAGTACTGAGCACTCGAGAGAGGCACGCTCCTATAAGCCTGGACGGGATTTTAGGAGAAGCTGGAATTGGAATAGAGGCCAATCTTCTTTTCAAAAGTCTGGCAAGAAACAGACGCCCGTGGGCGTGAACCAACCAAGTCTTTTTGAGATTGGGCCCGCCCAGGCAGGTTGGGTAGGGGCTCGCCTACGTCTCTTCCGGCACGTCTGGGTGGCCTCGATCTCAGACTATTGGACCATTAAAACGGTCTCAACAGGTCACACATGGTCCTTCACCAAGATCCCACCATGCAGACCAATGCAAACCTCACTACCCCGGTCAGAAGAAAAACAACAAGTTCTTCTTTCATATGTGAATGTCCTGAAAGATCAAGGAGCAGTGGTGCCCGTCCCAAAGGACGAGGAATTCCAGGGGGTATACTCCCCCCTCTTCCTAGTACAAAAGAAGAACGGCTCTTGGCGTCCAGTCATAGATCTCACTTTCCTGAACAAGTACATAAAGCACGAGAAGTTCAAGATGGAGTCACTCTCAACCATCCAAAAAATAGTTCAACCAGGCGACTGGTTGATCTCAATAGATCTAAAAGACGCGTACTTTCATGTTCCAGTGGAAGAAAACTTTCACAAATATCTGCGGCTCCAGGTCGAACAAGAGCACTTACAATTTATTTGTCTTCCATTCGGGCTTCTCCAAGAGTCTTTTCCAAGGTGCTGTTAGCAGTTGTGTCCCTTATCAGAGTACAGGGTGTGCGTCTGTATCATTATCTGGACGATCTACTAGTACTGTCCCAAGACAAGCAGCAGCTGCTAATTCACAAAGATCAGGTGATCTCTACACTGTTGGAATTCGGATGGCTCCTAAACCGGGAGAAGAGTCAGCTAGAACCGACCCAGCGCCTAATATATCTAGGAGCCCAGTTCGATACCATAGAGAACACCATCACTCTCCCAGAAGAAAAAATACCGATCATTCGGGAAAGAATCTCCTTAGCCCTAGACTACTCTCACCTAAGGGCATCACAGTGCCTGAAGATAATTGGCACGATGGTGGCCACACCCCCATGGTCAAATGGGCGATGTGGAGGCTTCGTCCTTTTCAATCCGGATTCCTCCAGCAATGGAAGACAGACGATCTCAATCAGCGGATCCGGATAACACGGTCAATGAGCAACAGTCTCCTCTGGTGGCTTCAAACCAAGAACTTGTCAACTTGCCACTCCCTTGCTCCCATCCATTGGGTGACTGTTACATCCGATGCCAGCAATGCGGGCTGGGGGGCACATTGTGGGGCAGAACTGGCTCAGGGCAAATGGGATGCCCGTCTCCACTCTCCAGGTTCGAACATTCTGGAACTGCACGCGGCATGGTGCGCCCTTCAAGCCTTCTCCCACCTTCTGAAAGGGAAGTCAGTCCTACTCAAAATGGACAATACCACCACTGTGGCATATGTGAAGAGACAAGGGGGCACTCGGAGCTCTGCCCTTCTCCAAGAGGTCGAGCCCATCATGACCTGGGCTCAGAAGAATCTGCTCAACTTAACAGCAGTCTTCATTCCAGGGGAGCAGAACATTCAAGCGGACTTCCTGTCACGCAACATGCTAGACAACAACGAATGGTCACTGCATCCACAAACCTTCAAGTGGATCCTATCATTGGATTTTGATCCAGAGGTGGATCTGTTTGCATCCCTCTGCAATTACAAGATCGGCAGATACTACACCCGAGCTCGGTACAGTCAAGCCTTCGGAGTAGATGCATTAACGAGTCAATGGGACTTCAACAGGGCATATGCCTTCCCTCCTCTTCCGATCATGCTGAAATTCCTACAGCGGCTTCAGTTGGAAAAAGTCGAGGTGATAACAATAGCTCCATACTGGCCGAGCAGACCTTGGTTTCCTCTCCTGAATCTGATGAGCTTCAGGGACCCGCTGCCTCTTCCTCTCAGGCCGGACCTTCTTTCTCAGGGGGCGACCCTGTACCCCTGTCCAGCAATACTGAGACTGATGGTCTGGTTCTTGAGAGGGAGAGGCTAGAGTCTCTTGGGTGTGCTTCAGGGGTAATCTCTACCCTTATGAGCTCCAGAAAGTCTAACACAAATAAAACTTACAATAGAATCTGGGCCAGATTTGTCAGCTTCACGACTTCTGCAGGAAAGTTATCTAGAAATCCTAGTGTTCAAGACATCTTGAGTTTTCTCCAATCAGGCTTGGATCTGCCTTTATCGATCAGTTCCCTCAGGGTACAAGTATCAGCCTTATCAGCTTTTTCGGGAATGTCATGGGCAACTCATCCCCTGGTTCAACAGTTCTTTCGGGGGGCATTGAGAATCAGGCCTCAGAGGAAACCTAGATTCCCCAAATGGGATCTTCCACTCGTCCTTGATGCTCTTTCAGCACTCGACAACAAGGATCTTTCTATTAAGGACTTATCAATCAAACTGGCCTTTCTAGTGGCCATTACTTCAGCCCAAAGGGTTTCAGAAATAAGCTTCCTGGGTTGTCAAGAACCTTTTTTGACTTTCTTCCCGGACCGAGTGGTCCTTATTCCCATGCTTGGGTCAAACCAAAAGTCACATCAGTTTTTCACGAAAATCAAGAAATAGTCCTTCCTACTTTCGATTCTCCAGAATCAGCAGATGTTCATCCCTTGGATGTAGGTGAGACTCTGAAAGAATACTTGCGAGCTACTTCATCTTTTAGAAGCTCGAACTACCTGTTCTTGTTACACACTGGTAGCAACAAAGGAAAGAGGGCTTCCTCCAGAATAATAGCAGCCTGGATCGTCCAATCTATTCAACAGGCTTACAGGGCAAAGGGCTTGGCTCCTCCAGAGGCGATGACGGCTCATTCTACCAGAGGCATGGCAGCCTCATGGGCAGCAGCTCGACACGTGGCTCCTGAAGTGATATGCAAGGCAGCCTCGTGGTCTTCTATTCATACATTTATGTCTCATTATTGTATTGAGCCTGCTTCCCTTTCCTCTGTTAATTTTGGTCGAAAAATCCTGTCAGTTGACGGGAAAGATTAAAATATTTTTTTTTGTTCAGCATACCCTCCCGTGTGGTTTGGCTAGTTATTTCCCACATGTAGTCTGCCATGGAGTCTGTCAGGAAAACTGAAAATTTATTACCAAATACTTACCGTCATTTTCCTTTCCTGATAGACTCCATGGCAGACGGAGTTCCCACCCATGAATTAAAAATATGAGAGTTGAAATGTGAGTCGGCTAGTTACGGAACACCTGTCTGTGGAGGTGAGCTCAAATTTATGGGTAAGGGGTCCTATAGCTGTGGAGAGGAGGCGGGGTTAACCCACACGTAGTCTGCCATGGAGTCTATCAGGAAAGGAAAATTACGGTAAGTATTTGGTAATAAATTTTCCGTTATTTATTATAGCAAAAAGTTCAAAATATTGTGTTTTTTTTCAAACTGGACGCTCTTCTTTTGTTTATAGCGCAAAAAATAAAAACCGCAGAGGTGATCAAATACCACCAAAAGAAAGCTCTATTTGTGGGAAAAAAACAATGCAAATTTCACTTGGGAGCCAAGTCACACGACCGCGCAATTGTCATTCAAAATGTGACAGCGCTGAAAGCTGAAAAATGGCTTGGGCAGGAAGGGGGTTTTCATGCCTGGTAGGGAAGTGGTTAAAGTCCGATTTTGGGTTACCTTTTTGGTACCCCCTTTCTTTCATGTTCTCCTAATTATTTACGGGTGTGGCAATGTGAGTGCCTTTTTCCTTATTTTCAGGATTTACAGGAGGCTAATATAAAGGCAGACTGGACAGAATAGGAATGAACTGAGTGGTTTAGGCAAGACTGATTTATGTAACAATTTTGCCGCTAGCGGAATTTTGTAACTGTGACTTTCCCATTTCAATGGAGCTACTTAGGTTAAATGTGTTTGAAAAAAATCCACTTTGTTAATTTTGAGAGTGTTTTTTTTTTTGGAGAGGTGGGTGATATTGGGGTGGTTTAGTATATTTAATTTAATGTGTTTTTTTCATATATTTGTGTATGTAATCATGGTTGGTAAGATGTTGCTTTATTTTATTATCTGTTTTTTTTCTTTCTACCAATTTTTTTTTTTAAATAATGACGCTAACGAAGGTCTATTTTTTGCCACAAGAACAGGTCCCAGATAGTTTACAGGAGTTTCTGTAACCCCCAGGACCCAGTTGAAGCCCATTGCACCCATCGAAAACCATCTTTATTTGCATTCCCCATTGACTCCAATGCCATGCACCAAAACAGTGAAAGTTTTCCAAACTCCCCTAATTTTCACAGAAATTTGGGGGAAATTGAGTGATTAACCACTTAAGCCCCGGACCATTTTGTTGCTAAAGGGCCAGGCCACTTTTTGCGATTCGGCACTGCCTCGCTTTAACTGACAATTGCGCGGCCGTGCGACGTGGCTCCCAAACAAAATTGATGTCCTTTTTTTCCCTCAAATAGAGCTTTCTTTTGGTGGTATGTGATCACCTCTGCGGTTTTTATTTTTTGCGCTATAAACAAAAATAGAGCGACAATTTTGAAAGAAATTCAATATTTTTTACTTTTTGCTATAATAAATATCCCCAAAAAATATATAAAAAAAGTTTTTTTTCCTCAGTTTAGGCCGATACGTATTCTTCTACATATTTTTGGTAAATAAAATCGCAATAAGCGTTTATTGATTGGTTTGCGCAAAATATTTATAGCTTCTACAAAATAGGGGACTGTTTTATGGCATTTTTATTAATAATTTTTATTTTACTAGTTATGGCGGTGATCAGCGATTTTTATTGTGACTGCGACATTATGGCGGACTCATCGGACACTTTTGAAACCATTTTGGGACCATTGTAATTTTTTCAGCGATCCGTGCTATAAAAATGCACTGATTACTGTGAAAATGACACTGGCAGTGAAGGGGTTAACCTGTAGGGGGCGCTGAAGGCGTTAAGTGTGACCTAATGAGTGATTCTTACTGTGTGGGGGCGTGGCTTGCCGTGTGACGTCACTAATCGTCGTTCCCTATGACAGGGAACAGACGATCAGTGACACTCTCACTAGGAAGAACGGGGAAAGGTTTGTTTACACTTACCTCTCCCCATTCTTCAGCTCTGTGACCCGATCGCGGGACACCGGCGGCGATCGGGTCTGCGGGTCCCACGGGCACGCGTCCTGCGGGCGCGGTCACGGAGCTCATGGCTAGGCATCTTAAAGGGGACATACCTGTACAGGCTTGTGCCCAGCCGTGCCATTCTGCCAACGTATATCGGCGCTAGGCGGTCCTTAAGTGGTTAAAGACCTCTGATCACTCAGTTTTCGGGTCCGCTCTGAGCACAGAGAGGTGACTGTCAGTCACTGCTCTGTGCTCTGCCCCTCCAGTGCTTACTGGAGCACTTGACTGGGGAGGAAGCCGGAGCTGAGAGGCAGAGTATCATTCAACCCGGAAGAGCAATGGTAGGCAGGAGCCAGGAGAAAGAGTCAACGCAAAAAAGGGCCTGTAGGCAGTTCAATTGGCAGAGGCGTCTGATGTGATTGTTTCTAAGGATAGACATAAGTCGTCTGCTTTAGTAAAACATCCAATTACTATATTTCACCAAATAATTATGTAGCGGGCAGCGTCTCCACCGCCCCCACCACACTCCCAATCCCCTCTCTTAAAGTTCTCACTCGCAATGTCTCTGGTCTAGGGGTATGATAGGAAAGGGAGTGCGGCCGCTACGCCAGGCCTCCACCACAGATGTATAAGTGGTATTAGCAGAAGTTCTTTACCTTCGTGCCTGCATTGTGTATCGGTTCCTCCCTTCAGGAGTCATCTGCCAGGAAACGAGTCTCACACCATTGCAAGTCCAACACTCCTTTATTCGAACACAGCATGGACTTACTTGCTTTGCAAACAGAACACGAGGTGTGAGTGTGTATATAGGCCCAGACACAAGTTCTTCCCTCCACTCTCCTCCAAAGAGTGGGCAATGGTCTCCGCACAAGGGAATTCACCTTCCGGACGGTCTCCGACAAGAGGTTCACCCGTCACCGGCAGTATGCTGCACCGGGTCTTCAGATGAGGAGCTCTTCCCGGTCCATTACGTCCACCTCGGATTCAGGCGTCCATCTCCGGAGCACCCTAGGATCCTTCCCTCGTGAAACTCAGTGTTGGGCACTGAGCTCCGGACCATCAACTGAGTACCTCACCTCAGGCTAAAGGTGCCTGAGGTGGAACACGACCTCCGGTGGTCCTCTAGGCCTAGTCCGCCTAGAGGACAAACACGAACTCCGTCCACAGGCTGAAGGTGCCAGGGACAACCAACCCCGTGACAAAATGGCCGGCCCCCTTTATACCTTCCCCCGGCATGCGTAGCGGGTTCCCCGCCCCACCACACGGCTGCCGAAGAAAGACAAAAAAAGATTTGACCCAGCAATGATTCGTCCGCCGGCCCAAAGTGACAGCGCCACCTGATGGACCACCGGAGATACACCACTGGTGTCACCGTAAAACTTCAAAAATTACTGGCGGGAAAGTAAACCCCCGCTACAATTATTTAGTAAAAAAAAGTAATTGGATGTTTTGCTAAAGCAGATGACTTGTGCCTATACTTTGAACAACCACATCGGGCGCCTCTGCCAGTTAGGCACTGACTCTTTCTACTACTTCATTCACCCACCTGAGAAGCCCCTAAGAGCACCAAAGATGGGAATGCCCAAGGCATAGAGAGCAACCACACTGACCCCGTGTGGAGACAGGTTTTCTCCACCCGCGCACTGGGAAGGCCACGTGTTCCCCCATAGTTGGGTGACCACAGCCTCAACAGTTGTCCCTTTTGATCAGTTTTACTTTTATTGTGGACTCACTGCATTAATCTACTACACAATAAGGGCTTTTATGCCTCCCTCTCTTTTCTTTTTCAGTGGAAAATCTAAGCTTTACCAGAAACCCCTGGCCAGCTCCTCAGGATCCCATGGTCCACGATCTACCACCACACCCCAGACCTTATAGGAGCCAGGAGAGTAATTATGTGGGGGACAGTGCCAGAGATTAGGTGAATATGTCCTTTAAATTTAGGGCATCAAGTCTGCACCCTGGGTACACAGGAGAATTCTGCAGGGGGCACCACCATGTCATTACACCATGTCATTGGGATCCTCCCATCACCGGAAGAAGAAGACAGGACATGGTGGACATTGACATCACATGGTGGACATAAAGGGAGGTCATGGGAGATCACCAAACCTGGCCAAAGACACCTAGAATAAAGGCATTGGTTTGGTCCACTCTGCTGTTGTTAGATGACAGAAACTCTCCAGTGACTTTCACCCATGACTAATTGGCATAGTTACCCCTTGTACTGAAAGTTAATCTCGTTGAAATTAATATTGCTAGACTAAAAAGCACAGTTTTTTTTTATTCTTTTAAGCAAAACCAGAGTTTCACTGTAAATATGTTTTTCTTCTTTTGTACCTAGAATTTTGCTTTAACCGCTTAAGGACCGTGTCACGCCAATATACGTTGGCAGAATGGCACGGCTGGGCAGATCAAAGTATATATACGTTGCCCCTTTAAGAGCGGCATTGTGAGCCGCAAGCTCCGTGAGTCCGACTGCGGGTCCCGCGGATTAGATGTCTGCGGGGATACCCGCGATCGTCTCATGGCGAGGAAGAATGGGGAAATGCTGATTTCTTCCTAGTGACAGGACACTGATCACAGCTCCCTGTGATCGGAAGCGGTGATTAGTGTCGTGTCACACGTAGCCCATCCCCCTACAGTTAGAACACATCCCTAGGACACACTTAACCCCTTCAGCGCCCCTCCTGGTTAACCCCTTCACTGCCAGTGTCATTTTTACAGTAATCAGTGCATTTTTATAGCACTGATCGCTGTAAAAACGACAATGTTCCCAAAATAGTGTCAAAAGTGTCTGACGTGTCCGCCATAAATTCACAGTCACGATAAAAATCCCTGATCGCCGCCATTACTAGTAAAAAAATAATAATAATAAAAATGCCATAAAACTATCCCCTATTTTGTAGACGCTATAACTTTTGCGCAAACCAATCAATAAACGCTTATTGCATTTTTTTTACCAAAAATATGTAGAAGAATCCGTATCGACCTAAACTGAGGAAAATTTCTTTTTTTTAATATATTATTTGGGGATATTTATTATAGCAAAAAGTAAAAAATATTGCTATTTTTTCACAATTGTCGCTCTATTTTTGTTTATAGCGCAAAAAATAAAAACTGCAGAGGTGATCAAATACCACCAAAAGAAAGCTCTATTTGTGGGAAAGAAAGGATGTAAATTTTGGGAGCCACGTCGCACGACCGCGCAATTGTCAGTTAAAGCGATGCAGTGCCGAATCGCAAAAAGTGGCCAGGTCTTTGGCCAGCCAAATGGTCCGGGGCTTAAGTGGTTAAATGTGTTTTTTAAGTGCTTCTAATAAAATTCCCCAAATATTCCCTAGTCACATGACTGTATTGGGAACTTTCTCTTCCTCTCGGTGGAGATACTATTGTGTCACGTTCCCAAGACCTACGGGAACCCCGTGTTTCTTTTTTTGGATATTGAGCTTGCTTATTGTATGAAGGGGAAAACCGCTTTCCTGTCCCGTCCTCCTCTGCATGATATGAAGAGAATGCAGGATGCAAGTAATCAAGTCTGCTTCTGTTTCACTTTAGTGGTCATAAGAGTTAGTTCCAATATCAGAAAAATCAGCTCTGGCAAAAAGAAAACCCTGCAAATAAAAAAAAACAAGTGAATTCATATGTTTTCTAATGCGTGCCACTCAATACAATTGGAATCCTCTGATGAAGACTGCGGAAAGACCAACATTCGTGGAATGCCGTGTACACACGGTCGGAATTTCTGACAACAAATGTTCGATGGGAGCTTGTTGTCGGAAATTCCCACCTTGTGTAGGCACCATCGGACATTTGCTGTCGGAATTTCCGACAACAAAAATTTGAGAGCTGGTCCTCAACTAAACTTGTTGTCGGAAATTTCGAGCGTGTGTTAAAATTCCGATGCACAAACTTCCACGCATGCTTGGAATCAAGCAGAAGATTGAATTTCATTTTTCTCGGCTCATCGTACGTGTTGTACGTCACCGCGTTCTTGACGTTCGTAATTTGCGACAACATTTGTGTGACCGTGTGTATGCAAGACAAGCTTGAGCCAACATCCGTCGGAAAAAAATCCATGTTTTTTTTTGTCGGAATGTCGGATCGTCTGTACACGGCAGAAGTGTCAGCCTACTGTGTCCCCCTCCATGCTTAGTGGGTCCTTTCATTGACCCCCACAAACCACTGGGTGTTGTGGGGGTCATAGGAGATCGCGACTCCTAGAACAGTCAACCTGTCATATTTCAGCAGAGGATTCCTTTTTTTTTTTTTAACTACACTGACCAAAATTATAAACCCAACACTTTTGTGTTTGCCCCTATTTATCATGAGCTGAACTCAAAGATCTACAACTTTTTCTATGTACACAAAAGGCCTATTTCTCTCAAATATTGTTCACAAATCTGTCTAGTGAGCACTTCTCCTTTGCCGAGATAATCTGTCCACCTCACAGGTGTGGCCTATCAAGATGCTTAATAAACAGCATGATTATTGCACAGGTGTGCCTTAGCAGGATTGGGGGTCTTTGGTTTGATGGTCATTTCACTAAGGAGGTCTTTTTATGTAGCACACAGATCCTTTTGCCCCCGCTTACCTTCACCTGCGGGGGGTAGGACACACCATGCCACAAGCCCGTGTCCACCTTATCAGAGGTCAGGCGGTGTTCACAGATTTGGGTCCTGCAGCGAGTTACCTCTTTCCACTGGTTCTCATCCCTAAAATGTAGGGAAAAGTCTATATTCTTCCCCAAGAAGGCCAATGTCCACACAACTTCAACTCCAACAAAGAGTTTATTTTCCTTTGTTTCAGTTAACGGGGAAATTGAAGAGAGAAAGAAGTTAGCGAAGATAGGAGGTAGATTCAGGCACACAACACTTGACTCACTCGTCGCCACTCGATCCCAAGTGGGTTTAGCTAACCCGGATAGATCCCTCTCACAGTCTAGCAGCCGGAGTGGAGCTCGAACAATACTGTAACTTTGTCCCCTCCAGGGACGGGTACAGGAGATCCTCTAATAGTAGCAGAATCCTGTTATTCCTGAATCCAGAACATTCCTTAAACCTCTGTAAAATTTTGAGAACCGATGATGCCAATGGGCACTTTACAGGGTTATATTGCTGAATACGGAGTCCTCCCTCTGACAGGCAACCAGGCCTCTCTTTCACCGTGACATCTCTCACCGGTCCATCAGACAGGTCCTCCCCTGGTTTCCTCTCCTTCAGAGCAGGCCGCCCCTCACACGGGCTCCCTGGAACTCCAGCACATTGATCGCAGACCCAGTTAAAGGTACTGGGCCTGCCTGGAACATTGCAGCCTCGGGCTAAAGGTGCCTGAGACTCCTCGGCCAGTTCACGCACCCCCCGGCCAACAGGACCATAGGGCGCGACTTCGCCGTCAGGGGTCCTTGGACTCCCCCTGACACACCACCCCTGTGGGGCACACTCCTCCGGGTACTCCTCTCCCCGGCACTCCTCCTCCAATCCTGGCGACTGCCCCGTATGTATCCTCTCCCGGCATGCACAGCAGTCGGAGCCCCGCCCACCGCACGGTAGCCAAGAGAATACACCCAATCACGCTATCGTGTCACCTGAGGTTCGACCCTAGGCCTTTGGCAACAGTGTCACCTACAGGCCAAAGGGGAACTGTACACCAGACAACACTTACAGCAGAGCAGACTATAGTACTTAGTACTTACAAATTAGAGAACCTGAGCCAACTATGGCTCATACTACCCCTAAATGTAGAACATAGCGATAGCCCAATTTTGGGTTACCCGCTACATTTATATAAAACTTGCTGTGCTAATGTCTCAAGCATTTGAACAGCTGTCACAAATAATCCCTGTAACTTGCCTGAGATGTTTATTTCCTGTGATCATCATCTCCATTTAGAGGCCATAATGCAGTAGTTTCCTGATTGAGGTACTTAAGGAAAATTCTTCATTATGGCCACTAGATGGAGCTGACGGTCATAGAAAATAAACATATTAAAGCCGGTGTCCTGCCGAAAAAGTTCCCCCGGCAGATAAGGACCCCCCTGTACTGCGCAGGCGCAGCCCTTGCGCAGTACAAACCTCATCTGGGCCTCGGAAAATAGCCGAACATGTACAGCTGAGAGTCAGCTCTACACGGCTCATGCTCAATGACTATCACACATGCCGCACGCTCCCGAAGCTAGTGCTACTCTACAAGGGGCAGGGGTGATTTTTGCAATAAAGTACACGTCTTAGCGGGCGGGTTAATGGGCGGCTTTTGCAATGTTGATGGGCGGATTTCCACAAACTATTTACCTCACAAAAGACACGTTATTTTAAAATGATGCACAGAGATGAGAAGGGCGGGTACTTCAATGTTGATGGCCAATTTCAATACTCAACATTGCAAAAGCCGCCCATTGAGCCGCCCATCAACACGCCCCGCTTAGACGTGTACTTTATTGCTTAAATCGCCCCCACCCCTTGCAGAGTAGTACTAGCATCGGGAGCGTGCGGCATGTGTGATAGTCATTGCGCAGGCGCCGTGTAGAGCTGACTCTCAGCCCTACATGTTCGGCTATTTTTGGAGGCTTATTTGAAGTTTGTACTGCGCAAGAGCCACGCCTGCGCAGTACAGGGGGGTCCTTATCCGCCGGGCGGAATTTATTCGGCAGAACACCGGCCTTCACCCTCCTGCGGCACTCTCCTCCTCTCCACCCGGCCCCCTCTGCAGCACCGATATTGGATTTGTTTTGTTTGTTTTGTTTGTTTACTTCATTGTGTTCAACTTGTGGCCCTCCAGCTGTTGCAAAACTACAAGTCCCATGACGCATTGCAAGGCTGACAGTTACAAGCATGACTCCCAAAGGCAAAGTAATGATGGGACTTGTAGGCTTCGCAACAGCTGGAGGGCCACAGGTTGAGCACCCATGGTTTACTTACTGTTATGTTCAGGCTTAAAAGGTTTGGCCCGCTCCCAACTTCCAGGATTTGCCTAGGCGAATGATGCAGTGTGCCCTGTGCTAAAGTTCACTGATGATGGATTAAACAGAGCTCCGTGAGATGTTTAAAGCATGGTATATTTATTTTATAACCTAACCCTGGTTAAACTTCTCCACAACTTTATGCCTGACATCTCTGCTGTGTTCCTTGGCCTTCATGATGCTGTTTGTTGTTCACTAAGGTTCTCTAACAAACCTCTGAGGGCTTCACAGAACAGCTGTATTAATATTGAGATTACATAACACACAAGTGAACTCTATTTACTGATTAGATGACTTCTGAAGGCAATTGGTTCTATTCGATTTTAGTTAGGGGTATCAGAGTAAAAGGGGCTGAATACAAATGCACGCCACACTTTTCCCATATTTATTTGTAAAAATTCTGGAAAACCATTTATCATTTTCCTTCCACTTCACAATTATGTGCCACATTGTGTTGGTCTATCACAAAAAATCCCAATAAAATACATTTACGTTTTTGGTTGTAACATGACAAAATGTGGAAAATGTCAAGGGGTATGAATACTTTTTCAAGGCACTGTAACATATAAATTAAATATCCCATGTATTATCAATTCCTTAAAAAAAACAGGCCCTATTTAATAAATGTGTTATCTTTTCTATTTTGTGATATTTAGCGCTTAAATTATTATTACTTTCAGAATTGCATGGCAAGCGTAGCGTTCCTCTCATTGTTATTGTGCACATTCCTAAAATTTCAAATGTCTATACCGTGAATTTTTTTTCTTCTGCTTCTACAAAAAACACAAGCGGTTTTCCCTAGGGTTAACCTAGTTCCCTAGCTTCCTTCTATGTACTAATTTTAAGGACCTGTGACATTAATGCTTACCATAATTAACCCTTTCTGTACTGGGCTGGAGCTGGACCAATGTAAAAATTGCCACGCCCAAACTTTGGCACGCAATAAGCACTTTAAATGAAAGCAGCAATTTTCTAATATTTAAAAAAATATATACCGTATATTAAAAAAAAAAAATATGTTGTGTGTGTAGCGGGTGTTTGCTTTAAGGCCCAGAGACTACCATACCTCCCAACTGGCACGGATTCTGCGGGTTTTACCCGCATAGGCTCCTCCTTCCCGCAGTCCCGCGAGAGTGTCATTTTTCCCGCACAGCAGGAAGCATGAAGAGGAGGAAACAGCGAACCAGCAGGTAAGCCCCCCCCCCCCGCGATCGGTGGACAAAACAGAAAAACAGAACAGTGTTCGGCGGCACCCCCCCCACGATCGGCGGACAAAACAGTGTTCCGCGGCACCCCCCGCGATCAGTGGCACCCCCCCCCTGCTCAACAACTTTTTTGGCAGGGACAATTTTTTTTTTACATGTCCCGCGGCACCATGTTTCCCGCCCCCCGCCGAACAACTTTCGTTAGGAGGGGAGATCTGAATGTCCCGCGGTGGGACTTTTAAATGTTGGGAGGTATGCCATACCCAGGATGCATTTCCCCGCACAAGGACTGCTGGGGCGGGGTATTTAACCATGGGGTGGGCCGGAGAACTTTCTCTTTGGACACCGCCCGCCCAGCAAGTGGACCTCCGTGCTGAGTCTGCTGATAATACAGGGACGGAAGCCTAGGCCTGTATTATTCCAAAGAGCCTTCCGTACCCACCGAGGAGCCTGAGGGACGTCGCATCCTGTTGCTGTTCTGTTGCTACCAGGAGGACCGAAGACCCGGGTGTCATGGAATCTGTGTACCAAGACACAGCAACGGAAGATACGGACACGGACTGTTCCGGTTGGGTGAGAGAGCACTTGCTCATGAGGATAATACAGGATCTCTAGACCCAGTAACTGTTGTTCGGAACTAACGTTAGTGTTTGTAGCTGCACACCGGAGGGACAGTGCATTGAATAACACTAGTAGATTTGTTCTGAGTCATCACGTTGTCACATTCCTTTATTTTTGTGGATTACAAATTGTTCCAGAAAGTGCACCACCGTTTGCTAGCGAAGATCTTTCTCTGCAGAACTTTCACCTAGTGTAGTCAGGCCTGACTTAGTAGTAGTAGTGACATTGCTGGGCGCCATCTTGCACACGAGGGAGAAGAGCTGCAGCGGGGTCCGTTAGATTCTTGTTATAGAATTGTATATCTGTCTGTGTGATAAAACACTTCTTTCATTGCAGGGCTCTGAATATGTCTATGTATACTGTTTGCCTGCTTAACCATTATTTTCAGTAAAGTATCAGGGTTAAGTATATCAGTTGTTGGTGTCATTTACTGTGCAGGAGAAACGGTTAGTGATAGCTACACCATACTGTTGTGTGCCTTTATTGGGGGATTGTGCCGCCAAGAATCACAGGTTACACAATCCCATCATCCCCTACTGACTGTGCCAGGGGAGGGTAGAGCCAATTGCCGGGGGTTGACAGTGAGTGTTAAAGGGCCCGAAACAGATCAAACCAGCGGCCCTCCTAGCTGGGGGTATCGCTACACGTGAATAGGAACATAAAACAAATATAAAGTAAAAGTGTTAACCCAATTTGGCTGCAAAGGCGTAAATGCACTTTTGAAGGACTTTGTCCCCAAATTTCTGGCATGGAGTACCTACACGTGCAGGAAAACACATAGGGTGTTCTGTCTACTCTGCCACCTAATGCTGCAGGGATTTGGAAGGAAGCCCTGTGATGTGTCACTGCCAGTGTCGGGACAAGGTCATTTAATGCCCAGGGTGAACATGCCAAATTGTGCCCCCCTCCCCAAGATGCAGTAGCGGCCGGTGGTTGTTTCTTTTGGGGGGGCGGAAAACAGCCACCCCCCGTCTGCGTCAACCCCCCCCCCCGGGAGGACGGTCAGGACATCAAAGCCCCGCACTTACCCCATCTAGGAAGCCAGCCTTTCTTCCTCCTCCTGTGGATCACGGCGGCTTCCGCCGTGCATCTCCCTCCTCCTTCTCCTCCTAGACGTCCAATAGGATCGCCTGTTCTTTCAGCCAATCGGGAAATGGGTATCAGACCCGCGCTTCCTGATTGGAGGAGAGGCGATTCAGTATTAGAAAAGCGAATATTCATTTGCTTTTCTAACACACCTGGGTGGGTTCCAAGCGCAATGCTCTGCGCCACGAGCCCACGCTATTTTGAAGCCTATTAGAGCCTGTGGCTCTAATCAGGTGCTTCAAAAATACACCCCCGCCGCTGTAATTCAGGCGTCTTGTGTCCTGAAAGGGGCCGGACGCATAAATAGGGGTTGGCAGCGGCGATGGAAAGGGAAGGCGGCACCCGTGCGCCCTTAATGAATGGGCGGCCCTTGCCAAGATGTATGAGAATTATGTGTCAACAAAAATCCCCTCTCCCTCCCAAATTCTCCTCCCCAAATCCCCCAACCTAGCACAAATCCCCCCATAAATTTCCCCTCCTAGAACAAACATCATCCCTACTAGCACAAATTCCCCCCAAAAATATTTCCCCTCTACCATTTTACTTTTATATCACAGACCCACCAAATCCCCCTTCCTGCAGCACACATCCTCTTCCTCCATCCACCCCTCCCAACACAAATCCCCCCAAACCCCCCCTCCTAGCATATATCCTCTTCTCCCACCCCCCTCCCAACACAAATCCCCCCAAACCCCCCTCCTAGCATATATCATCTTCTCCCACCCCCACTCCCAACACAAATCCCCCCAAACCCCCCTCCTAGCATATATCCTCTTATCCCACTCCCAACACAATTTCCTCCAAATCCTCCCTCCTAGCATATATTCTCTTCTCCCACCCCCACTCCCAACACAAATCCCTCCAAATCCTCCCTCCTAGCATATATCCTCTTCTCCCACCCCCACTTCCAACACAAATCCCTCCAAATCTTCCCTCCTAGCATATATCCTCTTCTCCACCCCCTCCCAACACAAATCCCCCCAAATCCTCCCTCCTAGCATATATCCTCTTCTCCCACCCCCCTCCCAACACAAATCCCCCCAAACTCCCCCTACTAGCATATATGCTCTTCTCCCACCCCCACTCTCAACACAAATCCCTCCAAATCCTCCCTCCTAGCATATATTCTCTTCTCCACCCCACTCCCAACACAAATCTCCCCAAATCCTCCCTCCTAGCATATATCCTCTTCTCCCACCCCCCCTCCCAACACAAATCCCCCCTCCCAACACAAATCCCCCCAAATCCTCCCTCCTAGCATATATCCTCTTGTCCCACCCCCCTCCCAACACAACCCCCCCCCCAATCCTCCCTCCTAGCATATATCCTCTTCTACCACCCGCCACCCAACACAAACCCCCCCAAATCCTCCCTCCTAGCATATATCCTCTTCTCCCACCCCCCCAACAGAAATCCCCCAAAATGACTAATCCTAGCACACCTCCCTAAATTTGCCCTCCTAGAATAATTCTTACCCCCTTCTGCCCCCCAAATTCCCCTTCTCTACACAAATCCCCCAATCCCTGTGGTGCCCCCACCTCACATGATACCACAGTGCACGGGGCAGCTGCCCCTCCTGCCCACCTCTTGTCCCGACCCTGGTCACTTGAAATGAAACCTGAATTACCTTCACATAGGAGTCATGTAAGAGCTACCGTATTTATCGGCGTATAACACGCACCCCAAGTTTAGGAGGGAATTTTAAGGAAAAAAACTTTTAGGAGGGAAATTCAAGGAAAAAAAACTTACATTTAAATGCAGCATGCAGCCTTGCCCAGTGTCCATCTGCAGCCTTGCCCAGTGTCCATCTGTCCATCTGCAGCCTTGCCCAGTGTCCATCTGTCCATCTGCAGCCTTGCCCAGTGTCCATCTGCAGCCTTGCCCAGTATCCATCTGTCCATCTGCAGCCTTGCCCAGTGCCTTTGTAGCCTTGTCAGTCTCGGCGATTTTTAAAATTGGCGCCGATTTCTGTGTGGAGAGGAGCGAGCGGGGCAGAGTGTACTTCGGCTAGACTCGGCTCTTCTCGCAGTCCCGCCCATCTCCACTGACTGCGCCGCTGACATAGAGAAAGCCGAGTGTACTTCGGCTAGACTCGGCTCTGCTCACAGTCAGGGGCAGGACTGCGAGAGGAGCCAAGACTAGCCGAAGTACACTCGGCTTTCTGTATGTCAGCGGCACAGTCAGAGATGGGCGGGACTGCGAGAGGAGCCGAGTAAAGCCGAGTGTACTTCGGCTTCGGCTCCGCTCACTCCTCTCGCTCGTTTCAGCAGGGGAATCGGCGGAGTATCGGCGTATAACACGCACCCACGATTTTTCCCTGATTTTAAGGGGAAAAAAGTGCGTGTTATACGCCGATAAATATGGTAATTTTTACTTATTTTTTATGTTTTCAAATGGGATGGAGAGTGAAGTTTTATTAGATTTTCTGCTTCTACTAGGCAACAAATAGAATATCCTTTCAGTTATTTAAATGCACCGCTTCCTTTTACCAAGATACATTACAATATCAATTTAAAAACAAAAGTATGACATTCAGTATGTCCTAACTTACATATAAGCTCTCATTTCATAGCCTCCATATTGTTTTAATGGCTGTAGCCTCCACTTCTGAATAATCATCACAGTCCTCCCATATAGGTAGGTTCAGTACTGAACAAATATGAAGGTAACTTTGCACTTTTTATAGGATTTCAATTTAAGTATGTTGAGATTTTGTGCCTGTAGTTCCAATGATACCTCTAATTGGAGTCCCAGCAGTATTCCATACACTTATTATAAATGATCTGTAATGAGGAAACACTTAGGTACAACCAAAGAAAACTTTTCTGTATATTATAAAAATAAAAATAGTAAATATAGTGAAACATGTAAAAGAATTCAATTTTGATTGCAGTTTAAAGTAATCAAAGTCAAATATATGTACACCCAATAACATCTAGGATTTAGCATGTTAGTGTTATTTAAGAGTAGTTTAAAAATAAAATAAAAATTCAACTTTCTATTTTTTATTTATTTTAAATTTACAATACATATGATGGTAAAGGATGGCAATATAGTCAATCATAATTAAATGCTTATAAAGTATATACAGTGCAACCTTGGTTTACGAGTAACGCAGTTAACAAGCTTTTTGAAAGACGAGCAACTTTTTTTTTTGTTAATTCTGACTCGGTTTGCAAGTGTTGTCTCGCAAAACGAGCAGCATTCAAGGCTCTGTGGTGTGCAGTACCGCATTTGGACAAAGATGCGGGGGCGCCGGTGACACTCGGAACGGTTCAAAGCCGTTCGGAAATACTCGGAATCACTCGAGTTCAGCCGAGCTGTCTCCGAGTTTTACTGAGTCTCTCCGGCGCCCCCCCCACCTCTGGCCACATGCGGTATTGCATGCAATAGAAGTCAATGCGGAGCAAATTATCTCTGTTTCCATTGACATCTATGGGGAAACTCGCTTTGATATGAGAGTGCTTTGGATTACAAGCATTCTCCTGGAACGGATTATGCTCGTAATCCAAGGTTCCACTGTACATAAAACGTACATAAAGTTTTTTAACATTCATATAGGTTACACCAAAAGAAAAAGTTATGAAAACAAACTGGCGTTCTCCTTCCCTTCAATGGCCACAGGTATTAGCAAGAATGGAAATGATCAAACTATCTGAACACATCTATCATACACTTTATGCAATAAAAAATTGATTTACCGGGATATACTATTGCCTCCAATACCGTAACGCACTTGTATATTTCTCTTTTTAATTATTCATTCACCAATACAACTCTTATACAGACTTCTCACCATACACTATGTACCCAAAAGTATTGGGACACCTGCCTTTACACGCACATGAACTTTAATGGCATACCAGTCTTAAGGCCCGTAGACACGGTCGGACTTTTCGCCAACAAACTTTAAAATGAGCACGTTTTCAAAAAAAAATCCGACTCTGTGTACGCTCCATCGGACAAACTTTTTCGGTTTTCATCGGACAAAAGTTTGCTCTGCAAACGGACAAACTTTTCGGCAACAAAAGTCTGATGGTGCAAAGTCCGACCGTGTGTACAGAAATCCATTGGACTTTTGTCCGAAGTACAAATACGCATACCCAGAACCAATGTTAAAATCAACCAACAATAGCAGTAGTTGACCAAAGGGTGACGGTAAAGAGCAGAAAAGAGCAGAAAAACCGCGTGATGTTGGGAAAGTTTTGGGAAAGTTTGCATAAAAGTCCTGCCGTGTGTATGCTATGGGTGTGCCCAGCCAACTCCCTTCAGGCAAAAATCCACAGAAAAGTTTGATTGAAGTTCGACTGTGTGTACGAGGCTTAAGACCCCATACACACTATACAACTTTTGGTGTCTGATTTCCTTTAGATTTACCAAAACCATGTACTGCAAGGGCCTGCCTGTGCATACCAATTGAAACTCTTAAGCCGGATACATACTATACAATTATCTGTAGTTTTTTGCCTTCAGATTTACCAAAAACATATAATATGGAGGTCAAACCTTGAGAGTTTCAATTTGTATGAAATAAGGCAGGCCCTTGCACTGCATAGTTTTGGTAAATCTGAAGACAAAAATCTGCAGAAAATCTAATAGTGTGTATGGGGTCTTAAGGTTTGAACTCATATTATATGGTTTTGGTAAATCTGAAGGAAAAAATCTACAGAAAATTGTATAGTGTGTATCAAGCTTTAGTCCGTAGGGTTCAATATTGAGTTGGCCCACCCTTTGCAGCTATAACAGCTTCGACTCTTCTGGGAAGGCCGTCCACAAGGTTTAGGAGTGTGTCTATTGGAATGTTTGACCATTCTTCCAGAAGTGCATTTGTGAGGTCAGGCACTGATGTTGGAGAGAAGAACTGTCTCGCAGTCTGCACTGTAATTCATCCCAAATGTGTTCTATCGGGTTGAGGTCAGGGCTCTGTGCAGGCCAGTCAAGTTCCTCCACCCCAAACTCGCTCATCCATGTCTTTATGGACCTTGCTTTGTGCACAGGTGTGCAGCCATGTTGGAACAGGAAGGGGCCATCCCCAAACTGTTCCCACAAAGTTGGGAGCATGAAATTGTCCAAAATGTCTTGGTATGCTGACGCCTTAAGAGTTCCCTTCACTGGAACTAAGGGGCCAAGCCAAACCCCTGAAAAACAACCCAACACCATGATCCCTCCTCCACCAAATGATTTGGACCTGTGCACAAAGCAAGGTCCATAAAGATACGGATGAGCGAGTTTGGGGTGGACAGGGGGGACGGGGGTAAAGATTTGTGCTGAGACGGGGGATTTCAGCAGGGGGCAGTAAAACAAACCAAAGAAATCCCAAATAAACCTGAGCCCATCGGAGTCCCCCCTCACATCCAGCCAACAATCAAAGTCCCCCTTACATGAGAGTTCCCCTACCATCAGAGCTCCCCTTAGATCAAAGTCTCCCTTTACATGAGAGTCCCTACAGCAGAGTTCAACCTTACATCCAAGTCCCCATTCGGGTCCTCTCTTACATCAGAGGGCTGCAAAACGTCTTGAAACGGCCCAGATTTGGCCCATGGGCAACAGGCGAAGATCCCTGATCCATGCAAACAGGTTAATTTTTCATTATTAAGTATTGCTTGCCTCCAATCCAGTGATTTTGCCTAGACTGAGATGATTCCATCAGTTTGCTGCAGGCAGGAGAAGCGTTTCCTCAGTCTCCTCTCCCCCCTGTATTAGGATTGTACATTGTAACTTGGTAGCAAGTCATTGTGAGAAACTGCAGCAAAGGCTGATCTGTTTCAGACATCTGTGAACATACATTACATGACTGTGTTATCCATGACCAGCATCTGAGTCCAAAAAATCGATGGTGACCCATGGCAAAGCAGATGTAGGCATTGTCAGGGGAGTGCTGGGATCTTTGTGAGAAGTAATAAATACCCGAAAGTGTTTCAATCCCAGTTTACTTAGCATGCATACACTAGATGAAAAAATGTATCTAATGATAGATTCACTTTAAACATATTGGGGTTTATTTACTAAAACTGGAGAGTGCAAAATCTGGTGCAGCTGTGCATGGTAGCCAATCAGCTTCTACTCTCCAGTTTTAGAGAATCAACCCCATTGTGTCATATGGCACTACTTTGTCCAACTTATTTATAACTCTTCATGGCCAGTCTCCTTTTTAAACTTCCTTTTACGTCCTTCTTCCTGATGCTATAGATGATGGGATTCAACATTTGTGTCACTACGGTATAGAGCATTGAAATTGCTTGATCACTGTGACAGGAGTCACTTTGGGTGGGGGGTTTGTGGAACTCAGCTTACCTTGGAGAGCTCTGCAAAATTTGTGTCCAGCTTCCCCGACCTCACTTATGTGTAAATCACCCTGTGTCCATTGGGGGCACAGGGTGAATGAGAACCCCACCAAGATCTGTACTAATCGGACTCACTGTACAGCCACACTGGAATGTTGTGTGTATATATATATATATATATATATATATATATATATATATATATATATATATTGTGACGGGAGGGCCCGTGGAACCCAGAATCCCTTGGAAAGTATAGGATACCCTTGTTTCAGCTCCCCATGCACCTCTTATGTCTAAGTCACCCTGTGTCTATTGGGGCACAGGGTGAGCAAGAAAACAATGAACCCTGAGAATATGATTGGATTACTTCAAATGGGACAGTAATATTCATTAACAATATCTTTCAAGCCATATTAGAAAGACTGACTGATTCATACTGTTAGGAGGTGCTAATGTCAACTCCAGCCACCTGTCTGTCTGTTGTCTGTTATAATATTAATGAGCCTAGTGTGGCTTCTCTTTCACCCATTGTCATTTGTGCTAATTGACCCTGCAATTGTATGAAGGAGTTCTGTGTTGATATGTATGATAATGTGTATTGTAGTTTAGGAGACAGCCAGGCTAGGAACTCAAAGGTCATGCCTAAGCTGTCTAAAGGGATTAGTTAATTAGCTCATGTTAATTAGGTTTCTGGTCACAGGTGTATTTCCAGAGTAATGAGCAGGAGGTAAGCACCTCCTCTTTTGACTGTGTATAAAACTTGTATTCCTTTCAATAAACTATTTTCCTGCTTGACCCTCAAGACAGAGCTTCATCTCATATTTGGGGGAGAACTATTCATATGGGTTTCTTGTTCGGCTGGTTGGAGTGTCCGGTAGCTGCCTTTGTGTTTGGGAATGAAATGTCCTAAATGACTTTAACCCCTTTCATACTCAGGGTGTCGTTACATATATATATATTGTGACAGCAGGAAGGTAAAGTCACCTGGTTGCATCCAGGGGGGTAGATATATTTCGCCCAGATTCAGGCTTTACGCCGACTTATACAACTAGGTGGAGTGTTGTATAAGCCCAGCTGAGGCTAGTGGGCTCATGGATGACTCATACCTCTAGGGAGAGTGTGGGGCGTCGTGCAGACAGGGAGTTGATGAGACCAGGTGAAGCTTGTCAGCTCATTTAGGCCTCTATAAAAACTCCCAGATTCATTAGGTGTTTGCTCATGCCTGGACCCAGACCTGTGTGGACTGTCTAGGGAGAGTGAACCCCTGTGCGGTGAGACAAAGCCTGTGTGGCTATTTGCTTGGACATTTAAAACCAGGGACTTAGGGACTAGGACAGCACTAGGCTGATCCCCGTTGTTAGTTAGGAAACCTGTATGTTTAGTCAGAGGTCAAGTTGACCAGGATTTATTTTGTTTATGTTTCTTTTGGCTTTGCTGTGTTTTGTCACTGTAAATAGAAAATAAACCGCACCTTTTTTTGATTTTGAAAACCACAACCTCCGTTTGCTGGGCCTGTTTTTGTGTGGGGAGCCCATCCCGGGGGTCACACCCACCCGCTGCCGAGCTAACCCCCTCACAGTTGGTGGAGAACCAGTGGCAGTTTTTTTTTAAGCCAGCATGGAGGAGATACTGAAGCAGCTGGCTCTAGCAAATGCCAATCAACAGCAGACAAATGCAGGTTTGCAAAGGAGCCTTGCAGCTCAACAACAGAACTTCGCAGCCCAGCAGCAAGCTCATCAACAGAGCCTTGCAGCCCAGCAGCAAGCTCACCAACAGAGTCTGGAAGCTCAGCAACAAGCCCAGCAGCAATCTGAGGCCCGCTTCATAGACCTGTTACAGAAGCAAGAGCAGAGACTACAACAAATGGAAGCAGTAATGCAGCAACGTCCGCAGACCAGTGAGGAAAGCCGTCCCACTAATACCGCGTCCTTTGGGGTGAGTCGTTTATTGACAAAAATGACTGGAGAGGATGATCCAGAGGTATTTTTGACCACATTTGAAAGGACTGCTGAAAGAGAAAAGTGGCCTGAGGAGCAGTGGGCTGGACTGGTGGCTCCCCTGTTAACTGGTGAATCGCAGAAGGCTTACTATGACCTAGAGCCTGACCAAGCAAAAGACTATGTGATGCTAAAAGCTGAAATATTGGCAAGGCTGGGTGTCACCCAGGCTGTCCGGGCTCAGCGTGTGCATAACTGGACT
This sequence comes from Rana muscosa, assembly GCA_029206835.1. Classification (NCBI taxonomy): domain Eukaryota; kingdom Metazoa; phylum Chordata; class Amphibia; order Anura; family Ranidae; genus Rana; species Rana muscosa. The sequence continues at coordinate 38,119,716 of CM055126.1, forward strand.
TTCCAGCTTGGAAAACCCCCCAGGTCTCAAATGTATGATCTCATTCACCTGAGCAGAAAGTGGCTACAGCCAGAGACTTTGTCCGCACCAAAGATTGTGGAACGTGTTGTAATGGATCGGTTTTTGAGAGCTCTTCCTACTGCCATCCAAAAGTGGGTAAGCCATGGAGACCCAGAGACGGCCGATGGTCTTGTGGATCGTGTGGAGAAATACTTGGCTACAGAGAACCTGACGGCCTCTTCCAGAGACACTCGGACTTTCCACCCTAAGACCAGACCATCCCCAGGGGCGGATAAGAGGATTCCAAGGGGTGAGGGTGGAGAGAGTGAGAGGGTGGGAGCTCTACCCCAAGTTTGGCGAGAACAGCCTGGGAAATCAGCGGCTCAAGAGGCGGCAAGAAGGATCGTTTGCTACCGCTGCCGGCAAGCGGGACATATTGCAGCCAATTGCCCGGTTGTGGAGGAACCCATGCAGTGTGACTTTCTGACGGGCAGACGTCAGTCGCTGTGTGCGACAGTCGCATGCACTGCCATTCGAGGAACTGAGAAACATTTATGCAAAATGTGTGTTAATGGTAGAAATGTTGTGGTATTGCTGGATTCAGGTAGCCTTGTGACCCTGATAAAGGCTGAGTTAGTTAAAACAGAGGTCTCTGGGAATAGCAAGGTAGCTGTTATTTGTGTGCATGGGGACACCCGAGAGTATCCAGTGACTACAGTGTGTTTCGAGACCCCCAAAGGTACCCTCTCTCATCCAGTGGGCTTAGTATCTCAGTTACCGCATGACGCCATTGTGGGAAGGGATTTTCCGAAGTTCTGGGAACTGTGGGATGATCCTGAGCCCCCCACTGGTGCCCCTATGTACCAGGAATGGGATAGCCAGAACTCCCCTGAGAGTGGTGAGGACTCTCCGGAATTTCCCTTATCAGTATTGGCAGGGGAGACTCAAGAAACTGGAGAGGAGCCCACCTCCTCAGACGAAAACCTACCGTCTGTGGAGTTTTCTGATCTTGAGGTTCACAGGGAAAACTTTGCCACAGAACAGTTGAAAGACCCCGCCCTAATAAAGGCACGGGAAAACGTAGTGAAAATAGATGGCGAGTTAGTGAACCCAGATAATACCTGCACTTACCCATACTTCAGCGTAGAGAAGGACCTACTGTATCGGGTGGCAAAAAGGGCAGAAGAAACCGTTGAGCAGCTTGTGGTGCCCAAACCTTACAGGAAGTTGGTGTTGGAGTTGGCCCATGGGCACATTCTTGGAGGTCATCTGGGGACAGAGAAAACCCGAGAGAGGGTATTACAGAGATTCTATTGGCCGGGGGTGATGAAGGACATAGAAAATTATTGTTCCTCCTGCCCTGTGTGTCAGAGGTCGGCCCCGATGCCACATTTCCGTAGCCCGCTGGTCCCTCTACCCATCATTGAGGTCCCGTTTGAGAGGATCGCCATGGATTTGGTAGGTCCTATAATCAAGTCCGCTAGGGGGCACCAGTACATATTAGTTATAATGGACTATGCCACCCGTTATCCAGAAGCGATCCCTCTCCGAAATACCTCGGCCAAAACCATAGCCAAAGAGCTATCTCTTGTGTTTAGCCGGGTGGGTATTTGTAAAGAACTGCTTACGGACCAAGGTACACCCTTTATGTCCCGGGTTATGAAGGAGCTGTGTAAATTGTTCAAAGTGACGCAATTACGTACATCTGTGTATCACCCCCAAACCGATGGGCTGGTTGAAAGATGCAACAAAACCCTAAAACAAATGTTGAAGAAAGTGGTGGATAGAGATGGAAAGGATTGGGACTGTCTACTTCCTTATCTGATGTTTGCTATTAGGGAGGTGCCCCAATCCTCTACGGGATTCTCCCCCTTTGAGTTACTGTATGGGAGACACCCAAGAGGGCTGTTGGATATTGCCAAGGAAACTTGGGAAAGTGAGAGTTCTCCCCACAGGAGTGTGATTGAGCATGTCGCCCTGATGCAAGACCGAATTGCACAGGTAATGCCCATCGTGAAGGAACATTTGGCCCAAGCGCAGTTAGCACAGCAGAGAGTGTACAACCGTGGAGCCAAGACCCGTACCTTTTCCCCGGGGGATAGGATACTGGTACTTGTCCCTACGGTTGAAAGTAAATTCCTTGCCAAATGGCAAGGCCCCTACGAGATAATGGAAAAAGTGAGCGAAGTGAATTACAAGGTCAGACAACCAGGAAGGCGAAAGCCCGAACAGATCTATCACGTTAATCTGTTGAAAGCCTGGAGGGATAGAGAGTCCCTAGTCGCAGACACTTGGTCACCAGCTCAAACTGGTTGCGTGATTCCTGAGGTTGGAATAGCAGCCACCTTGTCACAACCCCAACAACAGGAGGTTAAGGAGTTTGTGCTTCGCAACAAGGAGGTATTCTCTGAGCTGCCGGGACAAACATCTGGGGTAGAGCATGACATCATTACCCCGCCCGGTGAAAGGGTGAAGTTAAAACCCTATCGGATCCCAGAGGCCCGACGGGAGGCAATACGGGAGGAAGTACAGAAAATGCTGAACTTAGGGGTGATAGAGGAGTCCCAAAGTGATTGGTCTAGTCCCATTGTGTTGGTGCCTAAACCGGATGGGAGCTGGCGATTTTGTAACGATTTTCGTCAGTTGAACAAAGTTACAAAATTTGACACCTACCCCATGCCACGTATAGATGAGTTGATCGACCGGCTGGGAACAGCCCGATACATGACGACTCTTGACCTCACAAAAGGGTATTGGCAAATCCCCCTGGCCAAATTGGCCAAAGAGAAAACCGCATTTGTAACCCCAGACGGGGCGTTCCAATATAAAAGAATGCCGTTCGGGTTACAGAATGCGCCGGCCACATTCCAGCGGAAAATGGACCAGATGCTGAGGCCCCATCGGAAGTATGCTGCGGCTTACCTGGATGACGTAATTGTCCATAGCACAGATTGGGCCTCACATCTGCCAAAAGTGCAAGCAGTCCTGGACTCTGTTCGGGAAGCGGGGTTTACGGCTAACCCCAAGAAGTGTACCATTGGGCAGGAGGAGGCCAAATATCTTGGGTACACCATTGGGAGGGGAGTAATAAAACCCCAACTCAACAAAGTCGAGGCCATCCAGAGTTGGCCACGTCCCAACAGCAAGAAGCAGGTACGAGCCTTTCTGGGAATCGCTGGGTATTATCGGCGATTCATTCCCCACTTTGCCTCTAAGGCTGTGCCCCTAACCAACCTAACGAAGGGGAAAGGGTCGGTCATGATTAAATGGACCCCCGAGGCTGAGGCAGCATTCCAATTCTTGAAACAAGCCTTATGTAGCCAGCCAGTGTTGTACTCACCCGACTTCTCTAAAGACTTTGTCGTACAAAGTGATGCGTCAGATGTGGGGTTAGGAGCAGTATTGTCCCAGGTCTGGAACGGGGAAGAGCACCCAGTCATTTACCTCAGCAGGAAGTTGAAGTCCCATGAGGTAAATTACGCCACCGTTGAAAAGGAGTGTTTAGCGGTGAAGTGGGCTCTAGATTCCCTTCGGTACTACCTGCTAGGTAGGCACTTTGACATGGTTACGGATCACGCTCCGTTAAAGTGGATGGCTCAAAACAAGGAAACAAATAGAAGAGTGAATAGGTGGTTCCTGGCCCTCCAGGAATTCAACTTCACAGTAAAGCATCGCCCTGGCGTTCAAATGGGGAATGTGGATGCTTTGTCTCGAGTACATGAATGCCTGATTGCTGGTGTTCCAACCCCGAGGTTAAAACAAGAGGGGGGGGTATGTGACAGCAGGAAGGTAAAGTCACCTGGTTGCATCCAGGGGGGTAGATATATTTTGCCCAGATTCAGGCTTTACGCCGACTTATACAACTAGGTGGAGTGTTGTATAAGCCCAGCTGAGGCTAGTGGGCTCATGGATGACTCATACCTCTAGGGAGAGTGTGGGGCGTCGTGCAGACAGGGAGTTGATGAGACCAGCTGAAGCTTGTCAGCTCATTTAGGCCTCTATAAAAACTCCCAGATTCATTAGGTGTTTGCTCATGCCTGGACCCAGACCTGTGTGGACTGTCTAGGGAGAGTGAACCCCTGTGCGGTGAGACAAAGCCTGTGTGGCTATTTGCTTGGACATTTAAAACCAGGGACTTAGGGACTAGGACAGCACTAGGCTGATCCCCGTTGTTAGTTAGGAAACCTGTATGTTTAGTCAGAGGTCAAGTTGACCAGGATTTATTTTGTTTATGTTTCTTTTGGCTTTGCTGTGTTTTGTCACTGTAAATAGAAAATAAACCGCACCTTTTTTTGATTTTGAAAACCACAACCTCCGTTTGCTGGGCCTGTTTTTGTGTGGGGAGCCCATCCCGGGGGTCACACACACCCGCTGCCGAGCTAACCCCCTCACAGTATATATATATATATATATATTGTGACAGCAGGAAGGTAAAGTCACCTGGTTGCATCCAGGGGGGTAGATATATTTCGCCCAGATTCAGGCTTTACGCCGATTTGTACAACTAGGTGGAGAGTTGTATAAGGCTAGTGTGCTCATGGATGACTCATACCTCTAGGGAGAGGGCTGGGCGTCGTGCAGACAGGGAGTTGATGAGACCAGCTGAACCTTGTCAGCTCATTTAGGCCTCTATAAGAAACTCCCAGCTTCATTAGATGTTAGCTCATGCCTGGAACCAGACCTGTGTGGACTGTCTAGGGAGAGTGAACCCCTGTGCGGTGAGGCAAAGCCTGTGTGGCTATTTGTTTGGACTTTTACTAAACCAGGGACTTAGGGACTAGGACAGCACTAGGCTGATCCCAGTTGTTAGTTTAGGAAACCTGCATGTTTAGTCAGAGGTCAAACTGACCAGGATTTATTTTGTTTGTTTCTTTTTGGCTTTGCTGTGTTTTTGTCACTGTACATAGAGAAATAAACCGCACCTTTTGATTTTGAAAACCACAACCTCCGTCTGCTGGCCCTGTTTTTGTGTGGGGAGCCCAACCAGGGGGTCACACACACCCGCTACCGAGTTAACCCCCTCACAGTTGGTGGAGAACCAGTGGCAGTTTTTTTAAGCCAGCATGGAGGAGATACTGAAACAGCTGGCTCTAGCAAATGCCAATCAACAGCAGACAAATGCAGGTTTGCAAAGGAGCCTTGCAGCCCAGCAGCAAGCTCATCAACAAGCCCAGCAGCAATCTGAGGCCCGCTTCATAGACCTGTTACAGAAGCAAGAGCAGAGACTACAACAAATGGAAGCAGTAATGCAGCAACGTCCGCAGACCAGTGAGGAAAGCCGTCCCACTAATACCGCGTCCTTTGGGGTGAGTCGTTTATTGACAAAAATGACTGGAGAGGATGATCCAGAGGTATTTTTGACCACATTTGAAAGGACTGCTGAAAGAGAAAAGTGGCCTGAGGAGCAGTGGGCTGGACTGGTGGCTCCTCTGTTAACTGGTGAATCGCAGAAGGCTTACTATGACCTAGAGCCTGACCAAGCAAAAGACTATGTGATGCTAAAAGCTGAAATATTGGCAAGGCTGGGTGTCACCCTGGCTGTCCGGGCTCAGCGTGTGCATAACTGGACTTTCCAGCTTGGAAAACCCCCCAGGTCTCAAATGTATGATCTCATTCACCTGAGCAGGAAGTGGCTACAGCCAGAGACTTTGTCCGCACCGGAGATTGTGGAACGTGTTGTGATGGATCGTTTCTTGAGAGCTCTTCCTACCGCCATTCAAAAGTGGGTAAGCCACGGAGACCCAGAAACGGCCGGTAAACTTGTGGATCGTGTAGAGAGATACTTGGCTACAGAGAACCTGACGGCCTCTTCCAGAGACTCTCGGACTTTCCACCCTAAGACCAGACCATCCCCAGGGGCGGATAAGAGGATTCCAAGGGGTGAGGGTGGAGAGAGTGAGAGGGTGGGAGCTCTACCCCAAGTTTGGCGAGAACAGCCTGGGAAATCAGCGGCTCAAGAGGCCGCAAGAAGGATCGTTTGCTACCGCTGCCGGCAAGCGGGACATATTGCAGCCAATTGCCCGGTTGTGGAGGAACCCATGCAGTGTGACTTTCTGACGGGCAGACGTCAGTTGCTGTGTGCGACAGTCGCATGCACTGCCATTCGAGGAACTGAGAAACATTTATGCAAAATGTGTGTTAATGGTAGAAATGTTGTGGTATTGTTGGATTCAGGTAGCCTTGTGACCCTGATAAAGGCTGAGTTAGTTAAAACAGAGGTCTCTGGGAATAGCAAGGTAGCTGTTATTTGTGTGCATGGGGACACCCGAGAGTATCCAGTGACTACAGTGTGTTTCGAGACCCCCAAAGGTACCCTCTCTCATCCAGTGGGCTTAGTATCTCAGTTACCGCATGACGCCATTGTGGGAAGGGATTTTCCGAAGTTCTGGGAACTGTGGGATGATCCTGAGCCCCCCACTGGTGCCCCTATGTACCAGGAATGTGATAGCCAGAACTCCTCTGAGAGTGGTGAGGACTCTCCAGAATTTCCCTTGTCAGTATTGGCAGGGGAGACTCAAGAAACTGGAGAGGAGCCCACCTCCTCAGACGAAAACCTACCGTCTGTGGAGTTTTCTGATCTGGAGGTTCACAGGGAAAATTTTGCCACAGAACAGTTAAAAGACCCCGCCCTAATAAAGGCACGGGAAAACGTAGTGGAAATAGATGGCGAGTTAGTGAACCCAGATAATACCTGCACTTACCCATACTTCAGCGTAGAGAAGGACCTACTGTATCGGGTGGCAAAAAGGGCAGAAGAAACCGTTGAGCAGCTGGTGGTGCCCAAACCTTACAGGAAGTTGGTGTTGGAGTTGGCCCATGGGCACATTCTTGGAGGTCATCTGGGGACAGAGAAAACCCGAGAGAGGGTATTACAGAGATTCTATTGGCCTGGGGTGATGAAGGACATAGAAAATTATTGTTCCTCCTGCCCTGTGTGTCAGAGGTCGGCCCCGATGCCACATTTCCGTAGCCCGCTGGTCCCTCTACCCATCATTGAGGTCCCGTTTGAGAGAATCGCAATGGATTTGGTAGGTCCTATAATCAAGTCCGCTAGGGGGCACCAGTACATATTGGTTATAATGGACTATGCCACCCGTTATCCAGAAGCGATCCCTCTCAGAAATACCTCGGCCAAAACCATAGCCAAAGAGCTATCTCTTGTTTTTAGCCGGGTGGGTATTTGTAAAGAACTGCTTACGGACCAAGGTACACCCTTTATGTCCCGGGTTATGAAAGAGCTGTGTAAATTGTTCAAAGTGACGCAATTGCGTACATCTGTGTATCACCCCCAAACCGATGGGCTGGTTGAAAGATTCAACAAAACCCTAAAACAAATGTTGAAGAAAGTGGTGGATAGAGATGGAAAGGATTGGGACTGTCTACTTCCTTATTTGATGTTTGCTATTAGGGAGGTGCCCCAATCCTCTACGGGATTCTCCCCCTTTGAGTTACTGTATGGGAGACACCCAAGAGGGCTGTTGGATATTGCCAAGGAAACTTGGGAAAGTGAGAGTTCTCCCCACAGGAGTGTGATTGAGCATGTCGCCCTGATGCAAGATCGAATTGCACAGGTAATGCCCATCGTGAAGGAACATTTGGCCCAAGCGCAGTTGGCACAGCAGAGAGTGTACAACCGTGGAGCAAAGACCCGTACCTTTTCCCCGGGGGATAGGATATTGGTACTTGTCCCTACGGTTGAAAGTAAATTCCTTGCCAAATGGCAAGGCCCCTACGAGATAATGGAAAAAGTGAGCGAAGTGAATTACAAGGTCAGACAACCAGGAAGGCGAAAGCCCGAACAGATATATCACGTTAATCTGTTGAAAGCCTGGAGGGATAGAGAGTCCCTAGTCGCAGAAACTTGGTCACCAGCTCAAACTGGTTGCGTGATTCCGGAGGTTGGAATAGCAGCCACCTTGTCACAACCCCAACAACAGGAGGTTAAGGAGTTTGTGCTTCGCAACAAGGAGGTGTTCTCTGAGCTGCCGGGACAAACATCTGGGGTAGAGCATGATATTATTACCCCGCCCGGTGAAAGGGTGAAGTTAAAACCCTATCGGATCCCAGAGGCCCGACGGGAGGCAATACGGGAGGAAGTACAGAAAATGCTGAACTTAGGGGTGATAGAGGAGTCCCAAAGTGATTGGTCTAGTCCCATTGTGTTGGTGCCTAAACCGGATGGGAGCTGGCGATTTTGTAACGATTTTCGTCAGTTGAACAAAGTTCCAAAATTTGACACCTACCCCATGCCACGTATAGATGAGTTGATCGACCGGCTGGGAACAGCCCGATACATGACGACTCTTGACCTCACAAAAGGGTATTGGCAAATTCCCCTGGCCAAGTCGGCCAAAGAGAAAACCGCATTTGTAACCCCAGACGGGGCGTTCCAATATAAGAGAATGCCGTTCGGGTTACAGAATGCGCCGGCCACATTCCAGCGGAAAATGGACCAGATGCTGAGGCCCCATCGGAAGTATGCTGCGGCTTACCTGGATGACGTAATTGTCCATAGCACAGATTGGGCCTCACATCTGCCAAAAGTGCAAGCAGTCCTGGACTCTGTTCGGGAAGCGGGGTTTACGGCTAACCCCAAGAAGTGTACCATTGGGCAGGAGGAGGCCAAATATCTTGGGTACACCATTGGCAGGGGAGTAATAAAACCCCAACTCAACAAAGTCGAGGCCATCCAGAGTTGGCCACGTCCCAACAGCAAGAAGCAGGTACGAGCCTTTCTGGGAATCGCGGGTTATTATCGGCGCTTCATTCCCCACTTTGCTTCTAAGGCTGTGCCCCTAACCAACCTGACGAAAGGGAAAGGGTCGGTCATGATTAAATGGACCCCCGAGGCTGAGGCAGCATTCCAATTCTTGAAACAAGCCTTATGTAGCCAGCCAGTGTTGTACTCACCCGACTTCTCTAAAGACTTTGTCGTACAAAGTGATGCGTCAGATGTGGGGTTAGGAGCAGTATTGTCCCAGGTCTGGAACGGGGAAGAGCACCCAGTCATTTACCTCAGCAGGAAGTTGAAGTCCCATGAGGTAAATTACGCCACGGTTGAAAAGGAGTGTTTAGCGGTGAAGTGGGCTCTAGATTCCCTTCGGTACTATCTGCTAGGTAGGCACTTTGACATGGTTACGGATCACGCTCCGTTAAAGTGGATGGCTCAAAACAAGGAAACAAATAGAAGAGTGAATAGGTGGTTCCTGGCCCTCCAGGAATTCAACTTCACAGTAAAGCATCGCCCTGGCGTTCAAATGGGGAATGTGGATGCTTTGTCTCGAGTACATGAATGCCTGATTGCTGGTGTTCCAACCCCGAGGTTAAAACAAGAGGGGGGGGTATGTGACAGCAGGAAGGTAAAGTCACCTGGTTGCATCCAGGGGGGTAGATATATTTCGCCCAGATTCAGGCTTTACGCCGATTTGTACAACTAGGTGGAGAGTTGTATAAGGCTAGTGTGCTCATGGATGACTCATACCTCTAGGGAGAGGGCTGGGCGTCGTGCAGACAGGGAGTTGATGAGACCAGCTGAACCTTGTCAGCTCATTTAGGCCTCTATAAGAAACTCCCAGCTTCATTAGATGTTAGCTCATGCCTGGAACCAGACCTGTGTGGACTGTCTAGGGAGAGTGAACCCCTGTGCGGTGAGGCAAAGCCTGTGTGGCTATTTGTTTGGACTTTTACTAAACCAGGGACTTAGGGACTAGGACAGCACTAGGCTGATCCCAGTTGTTAGTTTAGGAAACCTGCATGTTTAGTCAGAGGTCAAACTGACCAGGATTTATTTTGTTTGTTTCTTTTTGGCTTTGCTGTGTTTTTGTCACTGTACATAGAGAAATAAACCGCACCTTTTGATTTTGAAAACCACAACCTCCGTCTGCTGGCCCTGTTTTTGTGTGGGGAGCCCAACCAGGGGGTCACACACACCCGCTACCGAGTTAACCCCCTCACAATATATATATATAGTATTTTGTCTCATTTTGTGTGTACTCTTTGCTGAGTCGTTTGGGGTGTGGTTGTATTTCATTGTTCTGTTGTGTCTGTCTGCCTTAGGAGAAAGTTATTATGAGATGGATATTGTGTTCCTGGGTGTAGAGGGGAGGGGAAAATTCCTCCAGCAGCCCCCCCTGCTGATAAGACTGTTTACTAATGAGAAGTTTGAATACACCTGACCTGTGTGTCTATTGTGATTAGACAGTTTACCCCGCCCTGAATCCAAGGGGGGGTGTCGAAGTTGAATATCTGTTGTAACATGTGCTTGAATAAAGTGAGTCTGCTGGTTTTTACCCTACACTGAAGTACGGCTGGTGACTGGGTGGGTTAAAGAGTCTTGGATAGTGCTGGTTCTGGACAAAGAAAGCATTTACGGCAGACATAGTCCTGTTGAGAACAAGCGTTTGTCACAATCACGATCTGGGGTGTGGCTGGACTGAGGTCGTAAGTACATAAAGACAATGGTGCCATAGTAGAGGGAAACCGCAGACAGATGCGAGTCACATGTGGAAAAGACCTTCTATCGCCCTTTGTTGATGGTGGAGATGATGTGGAAATATGATGTAGCGCCCTACTCCTGTTGGGTAGACGCTATATGTTAAATTTAGTTGTCTGAGCTGTAGTTCAGCTCAGAAAGAATTATGTAAATTACTGGCTCTGTTTCAGTCTAGCTTGGCTGTGCGTTTTCTACCTGACAGTAGGTGTCACTGTCCTCACAGGTCAGGGTTGGAAATGCAGCAGGCTAGGTGTATTGTTCCTTTCCCAGATGTGGCTCAGTGGGCGTGGTCAACCCGCTGTGCATTCTCCGAGGCGGTACTTAAGAGGCAGAGACCGCTCTTTTGGGGGTTCGTTGCCGGGGGTCGTTGCCGGATCCTGACCTAAGGGCCCTCCTGGCCTCAGGGATGTGCAAGCCATTTTCGGCCTCTGGGCCTGCTGGCCTGAGGATCTGCAACTGAGAAGTAGGCCCAGGAGTTGCTGGGGCCTACTAGTCCAGGAATGGTCCTACGCGGACTTGCCTGCGGGAAGAAGCAGAACAATTGGGGACTCAATTGAGGGAAGCATTCTGGCCAGTTTGCCTCACGGTGCTGCCGGACTGCTGAAAGATTCTGGCACAGTGAGCTGTGTACTTCTGAAGGAACTATTTGCAAAGTGTCAGTGTGGTTACACGATCTTGTGGCGGAAGGTTGTAGAACGACGCGACGGCACTCATCAAGTCTGTGGCAGAGACTTTGAGCGAGCTTTGCACCGGTTGCTAGGCCAGTGAGAGTAGGCCTATCCGGTGGTTGCTGAATCCAGCGTGGAACTGTTTTATCCTCTGGATCTGAGATTGTGCCCCTGATCCGCAAAGTAAAGTACCTTGAAGAAAACGTATCCAAGTGTTGGTGTGAACATTTATGAAAGTTCTTCAAGAAGGATCCCTGACACGAGTGCGGTGAACAGAAAAGGTAACGGTAGGCCCAAAACTTTAAACCAGCAGCTCCTACGGGGGTAGTGCTGCAATGAGATAAGAGTCAACAGAAATGAGCAAAGAACAACAATCCCCCTGGAGATGTATACAGCAACCTCGATTAATAAGGTGTCTCTGCAGGAGAGCCGGAAGAGTGGAGGCATCCCACAGAAGAAGTGATTGACCAGCTTGGACTTGCAGTACGGGAGCTTAAAGGTCAAGACTGCATGGATCACAGCGTTCAGGAAGCCCATGGTCCATGAGAAAGTGGCCAGAGAAATGCATATCCGTTTGTGCATTAAAACTTGGTATTGAAAAGGGTGGCAGATGGCCACTTATCGGTCGTTTTGCCATCACAGCTAAAATTAAGCACTCTGTTGCTCCAAGAGCCAGGAAAAAATACATCTGTGAAGCACATCCTAGGAAGGAAATACTTTTGTACTGAGATAAGGTATTTACTAGTAATTTAGGCACAACTGTGGAGGAAAAACAGATGTCAATGAATGAGAGGTTGGTGAGAAAGAAGTACATCGGGGTGTGCAGCTGGCTGTCAATCCTAACCACTACAATGAGGAGAACATTTCCTGACAATGTGATGGTGTAAATAATTAAGAATATTAGCAAGTAAATGACCTGAAGGTACGGGATGCTTAAGAGGCCAAGAAGAATGAAGGGGCTCACAGCTGTTTGGTAAGGTTCCATCACCAGCTTTAAAATGTTTTGGTGAAGGGCAAAAGCAGGGAAATGTCTGCCTTTTTCAAGCAGAACTATAGAAAAATCAACAAACATATGAAATACACAATAAGAACTGTTTTAAAAGGGTTGTAATTCTATTCAACTAGTCCTGTGAATAAAATACATACCCCTCCCGGAACAGCAACTCCAGGCTCCAGACCACACTTTCCTGGTTTCATCCAAAACCACCCTAGCCTACTGCTGACGATATGTTTACGGGAGGCTAATACCAGGACAGATTGGGGATACGTTTTTGGAAAAATAGATTTAGCTGCGACAGTACTGATTTTGCCGTCAGTGAAACTCTTAACCACTTAAGACTCGGGCGCCATTTTGAAATGGTACTGGGAATCAGCAGCTCCTCAGGGTCCCCACTGGGGTTCAGGCTTTAATCGCCAGGTATTTGTGACAGCTGGCATCCAGCACCATGCTTTGTAGCTAAAAAGATCAGCTCCTTGACCTCCTGATGTTGCTATACAGCGTTCCATAAGAGTGGATGTGGAAGCACTGTGTTACATCATGAGTGTTGTGACATCACAAGTCACTGTGCTGCACGTTCTCTGGGTATGGAGGCTGGGACAGAGCTGTTGTAGCATGTCTCCTCAGCAACAGATCAATGCTATAGTGACCTATTGCTGGCTGATGGCAGCCAGCAGTAGATCACTCTAATAAATGATCTTTTGCCTACAGCTGCATGGGAGAGTTTGCATAAGATCTCCACCGATCATTTTATGAATGTTGAGAAAAATTATATGAAAATGCATTTTTTTCCAATTTTGTTTTTACTAATTATACCCAATAAAAACCACACACACACACACACATATATATATATATAATATTGTCAAAAGTATTGAGACACCTGCCTTTACATGCAGATGAACTTTAATGGCATTCTAGTCTTGGTCCGTAGGGTTTCCCAGAAGAGTTGAAGCTGTTATAGCTGCAAAGGGTGGGCCAACTCAATATTGAACCCTACGGACTAAGACTGGGATACCATTAAAGTTCATATGCATGTAAAGAAAGGCATCCCAATACTTTTGACAATATAGTGTATGTGCGGCATGTGCATATGTGTTATGTGAGTGACGACAGCCAAGTAACCAGCATTTTTTAGAAGATGGGATCAGCAATGGCAGCCGACACATTCTCAGTTTCCTTTAATTCTTTGGGAATTATGAAATAGTAAAAATTCCTCCCGGAGATGGTCCTTTGATAAATAGATGTCGGAAAGCTTTATTTTCCTGAAAACCACCAATACTTGTTAAATCACTTTTACTGGAATTTCCAATTCCCCTCTTATCTTGGTTGTGCCAGATAGGTAAAAACAATTACTGCTCGTTGTGTCTCTGCTTTTTAAGTAGATTAAAAATAATCACAGGAAGCAACTATTGTAAATGCCATTGTTTCAGTTCCTGGCTAGGTCCTCTGCACAACCTTAAACGGCTCACAAGTTGTGTCACTCTGTCAGAAAAATCTTTGTAGTCAAGAATTTATTGACCAATTCAACTCCTGATTATGAAACACGGTAGCGGGATGGTGCCAAGAAACGATCGCATTTTGAAAGCTTCCGTTTTTGATCTGAGTTGGACAATAGACGGTATCATGTCTTAACTTTTGTTTTTTGTTGGATAACAGCACATAATACTCCTAAAGTGTCATTAACTCCTTGGTGGTTCCGGCCGAACGCAAATATGCGGCCTCTCGACGCCTGGTCTTTAGCGCCGAGGGGTTGCATATTTGCGTGAATTGCTGGCAATACATCTGTGCCGAGAGTGCACACAGTTACTGTTGCCTAACCGAAAGCTCCTTGCGATCGTGAGTTTTCGGACCACGTGATAGCCAATCACGGTGGTCACATGATCTTAAGCCTCTTAAAGGGCCGGGAGGCGCTGCCGCCGCTAAGAGGTTAAACCCACATCATTAAAAACTATCAATGAATGATATATTACATGCAGCAGTGTATTTAGGTTTTATGCTGCCCTAGGCCTGACAAAACTTGTGCACCCCCAATTTAAATATGACCCACCCATTCCTGTCAAGACCACACCCCTTTCTGTTTAACACCCACCCTGAAATTTTCGAGTGGGGACACTAGTTCTTAGGGCCTGGGGGGGGGTGGCAATGGATTCCCCTAATTTTCATAGATTTTCTCTCACTTCCTGTTTGGCTATGGGGCAGGAAGTGAAGGGAAATCTCTGCAATGGGACAGGGATGGTAACAAATTAACTGACAGGGGCTATAACCCTCCCTTACTCTTTCCAAAAAAAAAAAAAGTGTTGCCTATAGTTCTACTTATAGCACCCAGACCCCTCTTCCTTACCTTTGACTCACTTGTAGGAAAAGGGGCACACCAATGCCACATGCCTGTACCCTCCTGTGTGAATAGGTTGAGCGGTGTAATGTACCTGGGTCTCTATGGCTAGGTTCTCCAGAGAATGGTTCCCGTCTTCATTGCAATAAAGACAAGTCTCTATCCCCCAATAACTCCAAGGTCCACACCAATTGCAACTCCAACGTAGAGTTTATTTTCTCATATGCATAGTCATTAAATACGAAAGGATGTATGGAGAACAGGACAGCAAGAGGTGTTGGAGTAGGTCCAGGCACAAACAAATACATATTCACTACCTATATCTTCGGGTAGTCTCAGCTCATCCGGATAGTCTGCCATTAGAGTGGATCCTAGAAGCCGGAGTGATGCTCGAATTAAATTACATACAGTCTCTGCACAAACTCTGCCACAGATCTGGAGAACGTTAGGTCTCTGCCACAGACCTGGTGAACTTTAGGTCTCTGCCACAGACCTGATGAACGTTGGTTCTGGTATTAGGCCTCTATCAGGAAGATTACATCCCTCCAAAGAGTTACCGGGCCCTTTCCTTCACTGTGATCTCTCACCAGTCCCTCGGAACGGTCCTCCCCCGGCCTCCTCTTCTAAATATGGGTCTCCTCGCAAGGCAGCACCCTGGGATTCCTCCTCCCTCCGTGGGCTCCAGCCGAAGGTGCTGGACCCAAGGCCTTCAGTTGCAGCCCCAGGGCTAAAGGTGCCTGGGACTGATCCGCCAGTGTACAGGGCCAGGAACTCCACCCCAGGGCTAAAGGTGCCTGGGGTGGCCACGAACAGAACAACACACTCCCGGGGTCGGACCCCCGGGAACTCCCCCCTACAGACAGGGTCTGCCCCTTTTATATCCTTTCCCAGCATGCACAGCAGGCCGACACGCCCACCACACAACCGCCGAGAGGGGACATCCAAGGCACAGCACTGTACAAGCGGTTCAACCCTAGCCTCCGATGGCAGCGCCATAAACAGGCCACAGGGAACTATACACCAGCATCCCACCTGTAGTATAAAAATGGTTTTACAGAACCCTATCAAATAGTGTGTTTGAGTACAACTACCACTCAAACATTCCCTTCGATTTAAAGACCCCGCTACATACTTTAAGCACAAATTTCTGATAATTTTATAGACAGGACTAAGAAGATATAACCATGCCAATTGTGCAGAAGAAAACATATAGCACAGTGAGGAAGGTTTGTGGTCCAGGCTGATAGGACAGTCAAAATTAGAAGCAGTTTGCTTTACACTAACAGTGTAGCACAAGCCGGCAGGGACTCTTTCGGTGCTGGTCTTGTTGGCCTAGGCCAGGATACAGCATTGATTACATGCTGTTCATACTCAGTCACTATGAGATTTGTTTTCTGTATTCTGCAAAAAAAAAACAGTTTGATCATGCTGTTCTCTGTCCCTCCACTTTCAGTTCCTTTCTAAGCTGTTAATTTTCTCCTTTTCTGTCAGTTCAGCCCACGTATCTATAAAGTAACACATGTGGCTGTATACCCAGTGGTAAATGACAGCCCACTCCCTCCCTCCTCCTCCATACCCACTATACAGGTCTGCACTATAAAGGTGGGATATTATATGCTGATTGATGGAGGATTCACCTCCCTCTAATTCTATGCACATACAAACAATAGACATATTCTGGAAGAGCACGAAACAGGCAGTGGTTGGCAGGACCTCCCCCTAGATAATCCACACCCTGTTTTTGCACAAAGATAATGTAAGGGCTGGCTTCTGCTACTTATGGGCAGCTCTTCTCTTTCAGTGCACAGAGGCTGCTCAGCTGTCGGTTAATTACCAGCCACTCGTTTCCACAGTGACTCACCTGGTTACCATTAACCTGTCACATTAGTCCAGCCTACAGCCAACAACTTTTGGCTATTTAAGCAGATGTGCGGTTCATTTCAAATTGAAATTGGGACAAATTTTCCATTAAATTACAATAGTAACGATTTTAAATGAATCTCAAATAACGAAAAACAAAATTTCGGACGAAATTCGAATAGTTTTCAATTCAAATTTAAATAGTTTTTGAATTGGAATAGTTTTCGAATTCAAAAACGATTTGAATTTGAAAACTATTAAAAAGCTATGCAAACTATTCAAATTCGACTAGTTTTCAAAGAGTTTTTGAATTCGGATAGTTTTTGCATTTGAATAGTGTTCCAATTTGAATAGTTTCCGAATTTGAATTTCTGAAGAGAATAAAATAGAATCGAAAATAAAAGAATAAAATAGAAAGAATCAATAGAAAATAAAGGAATAGAATAGAAAAAAATTAAATAGAAAATAAAATAATATAATATAATATAGTAAAACAGAACAGAATACAAAATCAAAGAATAGAAAAAAAATAGAATAGAAAATAAAGGGATAGAATAGAAAAGAATATAGTAAAACAGAATAAAACAGAATAGAAAATAATGGAATAAAATAAAAAATAGATTAGAATAAAATAGACTATAACCATCCTCTAAAATTCAAATTTCAATACAATAGAAAAGAATAGAATAGAAAAGAATAGAAAGAATGTAACCATCTTCTGAAATTCAAATTTCAAATAGAATAATTTTGAATTTGAATAGAATAGAATAGAAAAGAATAGAATAGAAGATAAATAAATAGAATAGGAAAGAATAGAATAGAATAAAAAAAACCATAGAAAATAATAAAAAGAATATAACAATATAACTGTTTTCCCGAAATTCTAATTTCGAATAGAATAAATTAAAATTCAAATAGAATGGAGAAGAATAGACGATAAAATAATATAATAAAAAATAAAAGAATAGAACAGAATAGAATAGAATGGAAAAGAAAGAATATAACCATATTCCAAGAGTCAAATTTCAAATAGAATAAATCTGATTTCGAATAGAATTCAAATGGAATTCGATTGGAATTCGAAGGGAATCCGAATCAATTCAAATGCGGACAATTCTAATCAATTTGAATAATCAAAATGCATTCCGAAAACAAATTAAAGAAATTAAACTAATTTAAAGCGGAGTTCCACCTAAAACTTCCGCTCATCTGTCTCCTCCCCCCCTCCGGTGCCACATTTGGCACCCTTCGTGGAGGAGGGGGGAAGGGGGGAGCAGGTACCTGTTTTTGACAGGTACCCTGATCCCACTTCTGCCGGACCTCACCGCAGCAAGGTACGTTAGAGGTCTGGCTGCCTCCTCCTCCCCCCGCAGCCGGGCCAGTAAGAGATCGCAGCACGCATACGCAGTAGGGTCCCGGCTGTGAAGCCGAAATACTTCACTACCGGGTTCCCTTACCGCCTACGGCGGCGGCAGCACCCGTCAGCCGATGGAAACATCAGCTGCGGTGCCGACATCGCTGGACTCCAGAACAGGTAAGTGTCCTAATATTAAAAGTCAGCAGCTATATTATGTGTAGCTGCTGGCTTTTAATTTTTGGAGGGGAAGGTGGAACTTCACTTTACCAAAATTAATTTATGTAAGTACGGAATCCAAACGAAATGAAACGAAACACATTTTTGCATTCTGCACATGTCTACAGTCATTTCCTCCTTGCCCTTGCGTGGTCAACGATATACAGGTGTTCCTGCCTGTGTTTCTGTGTATGACCTGGCCTGGCTGACTTCCCTTCTGATTCCTGTTCCTGCTTTGGCTCCTTACTACACTGATTTCTGGCTTCCTGACCCCGATTCATCTGATCTCATCTCATCTGTAGGCCAGTCTAGTTCCTCCACCCCAAACTGGCTCATCCATGTCTTTATGGACCTTGCTTTGTGCACTGGTCCAAATCATTTGGTGGAGCGGGGATTATGGTGTGGGTTTTTTTTTTTTAGGGGTTGGGCTTTCCCCTTTAGTTCCAGTGAAGGAAACTCTTAAGGCGTCAGCATACCAAGACATTTTGGACAATTTCATGCTGCCAACTTTGTGGGAACAGTTTGTGGATGGTCCCTTCCTGTTCCAACATGACTGCGCACCAGTGCACAAAGCAAGGTCCATAAAGACACGGATAAGCGAGTTTTGGGTAGAGGAACTTGACTAGCCTGCACAGAGTCCTGACCTCAACCCGATAGAACATCTTTGGGATGAATTAGAGTGGAGACTGCGAGCCAGGCCCTCTCATTCACATCAGTGCCTGACCTCACAAATGAGCTTCTAGAAGAATGTCCAAACATTCCCATAGACACACTCCTAAACCTTGTGGACAGCCTTCCCAGAAGAGTTGAAGTTGTTATAGCCGCAAAGGGAGGGCCAACTCAATATTGAATCCTACAGACTAAGACTGGGATGCCATTAAAGTTCATGTGTGTGTGTAAAGGCAGGCGTCCCAATACTTCTGTAAATATAGTGTATATATATATATATATATACATATATATACTGTATATATATATGTAACGGTCCCACCCGCTCTCTCCCTTCTTCTTCTCGCCTGGTTTACTCGTCTAGGGGGACCAGGGGGGAGGGGTGAGGGGCTGCAACCAGCTCGCCTCTCTTATGTGTGTAGAGGTTTGAGCTAAGATCTTTACCTTCGGGTCTGTGTCCCTGTCCAGAGATTCCACTTCAAATATGACCGGTAGATAGGTGAATGTAGAACACTTTGCTCCCAGAAAAGTAGGCCCACACCAGGTGACAGTACAACATCTATATTTATTTCCGCAGAGATAAATATGCCTCTTTGCAAGCAGACAGGTTGATACAAACACGAACTTGGTGGGGAGAGGGTTCAGGCACAATCCTTTCGGATCAGAGAAGCTGTTAGGAGTTCACAACAACTTTTGGCGCATGGTCGCTGTGAGGTTGGTCCCTGCCACAGACCTGGTGAACGATGAGGTCTCTGCCACAGACCTTAGAATAGGCCTCTGCCACTGACCTGATGTAACTGGGTCTCTGCAAAGACCATAGAACATTAACTACCTTCTAATGGCGACCCCTGTTAGGGAGATGATCCATCCCAGACGGTCCCCAGAGGCCTGCACTGTCACCAGCCAATGCTGCGCTGGGTCTTCAGGCCAGGTCACCTCCCTGGTTCTCCTCTCCCGAGACTCGGGTCCCCTCACTCGGTGGGCCCCCTCGAAGGTACTGGGCCCCAGGCCTCGGCTAGTACCTCACCCCAGGCTTAAGGTGGCTGGGATGGAACTCGAACTCCCTCGCACCCAGGTCGAGGGCACCTGGGCATGGACGACAGAACAGCAGCCCCCAGGCTGAAGGTGCCTGGGGCTCGGACCTCGTGCGCAAGATGTTCCGCCCCTTTATACCCTCCCCCAGCAGGCACAGCGGGTTCCCCGCCCCGCCGTACTACTGCCGCGAGAGGACACAAAGGGCACGGCCTTACAATGATGGTTCAACCCTAGCCCAAGGTGACAGCGCCACCCAGGGGCCGTAGGGAACTGTACACCATTATATCCTCAACGAATCAAATTGGTCATAGATCACTAACAATTAGTGTATCTGGGCCATGCTACCGCCCAGATACTCCCCCTAAATGTTAACCCCCGCTACATACATATATATATATATATATATATATATTGTGAGGGGGTTAACTCGGTAGCGGGTGTGTGTGACCCCCTGGTTGGGCTCCCCACACAGTAACAGGGCCAGCAGACGGAGGTTGTGGTTTTCAAAATCAAAAGGTGCGGTTTATTTCTCTATGTACAGTGACAAAAACACAGCAAAGCCAAAAAGAAACATAAACAAAATAAATCCTGGTCAGTTTGACCTCTGACTAAACATGCAGGTTTCCTAAACTAACAACTGGGATCAGCCTGGTGCTGTCCTAGTCCCTAAGTCCCTGGTTTAGTAAAAGTCCAAACAAATAGCCACACAGGCTTTGCCTCACCGCACAGGGGTTCACTCTCCCTAGACAGTCCACACAGGTCTGGTTCCAGGCATGAGCTAACACCTAATGAATCTGGGAGTTTTTATAGAGGCCTTAAACGAACTGACAGGCTTCAGCTGGTCTCATCAACTCCCTGCCTCACGACGCCCAGCACTCTCCCTAGAGGTATGAGTCATTCATGAGCCCACTAGCCTCAGCTGGGCTTCATCAACTCCCTAGTTGTATAAGTCGGCATAAAGCCTGAATCTGGGAGAAATATATCTACCCCCCTGGATGCAACCAGGTGACTTTACCTTCCTGCTGTCACATACCCCCCCCCTCTTGTTTTAACCTTGGGGTTGGAACACCAGCAATCAGGCATTCATGTACTCGAGACAAAGCATCCACATTCCCCATTTGAACGCCAGGGCGATGCTTTACTGTGAAGTTGAATTCCTGTAGGGCCAGGAACCACCTATTCACTCTTCTATTTGTCTCCTTGTTTTGAGCCATCCACTTTAACGGAGCGTGATCCGTAACCATGTCAAAGTGCCTACCTAGCAGATAGTACCGAAGGGAATCTAGAGCCCACTTCACCGCTAAACACTCCTTTTCAACCGTGGCGTAATTTACCTCATGGGACTTCAACTTCCTGCTGAGGTAAATGACTGGGTGCTCTTCCCCGTTCCAGACCTGGGACAATACTGCTCCTAACCCCACATCTGACGCATCACTTTGTACGACAAAGTCTTTAGAGAAGTCGGGTGAGTACAACACTGGCTGGCTACATAAGGCTTGTTTCAAGAATTGGAATGCTGCCTCAGCCTCGGGGGTCCATTTAATCATGACCGACCCTTTCCCTTTCGTCAGGTTGGTTAGGGGCACAGCCTTAGAAGCAAAGTGGGGAATGAAGCGCCGATAATAACCCGCGATTCCCAGAAAGGCTCGTACCTGCTTCTTGCTGTTGGGACGTGGCCAACTCTGGATGGCCTCGACTTTGTTGAGTTGGGGTTTTATTACTCCCCTGCCAATGGTGTACCCAAGATATTTGGCCTCCTCCTGCCCAATGGTACACTTCTTGGGGTTAGCCGTAAACCCCGCTTCCCGGATAGAGTCTAGGACTGCTTGCACTTTTGGCAGATGTGAGGCCCAATCTGTGCTATGGACAATTACGTCATCCAGGTAAGCCGCAGCATACTTCCGATGGGGCCTCAGTATCTGGTCCATTTTCCGCTGGAATGTGGCCGGCGCATTCTGTAACCCGAACGGCATTCTCTTATATTGGAACGCCCCGTCTGGGGTTACAAATGCGGTTTTCTCTTTGGCCGACTTGGCCAGGGGAATTTGCCAATACCCTTTTGTGAGGTCAAGAGTCGTCATGTATCGGGCTGTTCCCAGCCGGTCGATCAACTCATCTATACGTGGCATGGGGTAGGTGTCAAATTTGGTAACTTTGTTCAACTGACGAAAATCGTTACAAAATCGCCAGCTCCCATCCGGTTTAGGCACCAACACAATGGGACTAGACCAATCACTTTGGGACTCCTCTATCACCCCTAAGTTCAGCATTTTCTGTACTTCCTCCCGTATTGCCTCCCGTCGGGCCTCTGGGATCCGATAGGGTTTTAACTTCACCCTTTCACCGGGCGGGGTAATAATATCATGCTCTACCCCAGATGTTTGTCCCGGCAGCTCAGAGAACACCTCCTTGTTGCGAAGCACAAACTCCTTAACCTCCTGTTGTTGGGGTTGTGACAAGGTGGCTGCTATTCCAACCTCCGGAATCACGCAACCAGTTTGAGCTGGTGACCAAGTTTCTGCGACTAGGGACTCTCTATCCCTCCAGGCTTTCAACAGATTAACGTGATATATCTGTTCGGGCTTTCGCCTTCCTGGTTGTCTGACCTTGTAATTCACTTCGCTCACTTTTTCCATTATCTCGTAGGGGCCTTGCCATTTGGCAAGGAATTTACTTTCAACCGTAGGGACAAGTACCAATATCCTATCCCCCGGGGAAAAGGTACGGGTCTTTGCTCCACGGTTGTACACTCTCTGCTGTGCCAACTGCGCTTGGGCCAAATGTTCCTTCACGATGGGCATTACCTGTGCAATTCGATCTTGCATCAGGGCGACATGCTCAATCACACTCCTGTGGGGAGAACTCTCACTTTCCCAAGTTTCCTTGGCAATATCCAACAGCCCTCTTGGGTGTCTCCCATACAGTAACTCAAAGGGGGAGAATCCCGTAGAGGATTGGGGCACCTCCCTAATAGCAAACATCAAATAAGGAAGTAGACAGTCCCAATCCTTTCCATCTCTATCCACCACTTTCTTCAACATTTGTTTTAGGGTTTTGTTGAATCTTTCAACCAGCCCATCGGTTTGGGGGTGATACACAGATGTACGCAATTGCGTCACTTTGAGCAATTTACACAGCTCTTTCATAACCCGGGACATAAAGGGTGTACCTTGGTCCGTAAGCAGTTCTTTACAAATACCCACCCGGCTAAAAACAAGAGATAGCTCTTTGGCTATGGTTTTGGCCGAGGTATTTCTGAGAGGGATCGCTTCTGGATAACGGGTGGCATAGTCCATTATAACCAATATGTACTGGTGCCCCCTAGCGGACTTGATTATAGGACCTACCAAATCCATTGCGATTCTCTCAAACGGGACCTCAATGATGGGTAGAGGGACCAGCGGGCTACGGAAATGTGGCATCGGGGCCGACCTCTGACACACAGGGCAGGAGGAACAATAATTTTCTATGTCCTTCATCACCCCAGGCCAATAGAATCTCTGTAATACCCTCTCTCGGGTTTTCTCTGTCCCCAGATGACCTCCAAGAATGTGCCCATGGGCCAACTCCAACACCAACTTCCTGTAAGGTTTGGGCACCACAAGCTGCTCAATGGTTTCTTCTGCCCTTTTTGCCACCCGATACAGTAGGTCCTTCTCTACGCTGAAGTATGGGTAAGTGCAGGTATTATCTGGGTTCACTAACTCGCCATCTATTTCCACTACGTTTTCCCGTGCCTTTATTAGGGCGGGGTCTTTTAACTGTTCTGTGGCAAAATTTTCCCTGTGAACCTCCAGATCAGAAAACTCCACAGACGGTAGGTTTTCGTCTGAGGAGGTGGGCTCCTCTCCAGTTTCTTGAGTCTCCCCTGCAAATACTGACAAGGGAAATTCTGGAGAGTCCTCACCACTCTCAGAGGAGTTCTGGCTATCACATTCCTGGTACATAGGGGCACCAGTGGGGGGCTCAGGATCATCCCACAGTTCCCAGAACTTCGGAAAATCCCTTCCCACAATGGCATCATGCGGTAATTGAGATACTAACCCCACTGGATGAGAGAGGGTACCTTTGGGGGTCTCGAAACACACTGTAGTCACTGGATACTCTCGGGTGTCCCCATGCACACAAATAACAGCTACCTTGCTATTCCCAGAGACCTCTGTTTTAACTAATTCAGCCTTTATCAGGGTCACAAGGCTACCTGAATCCAGTAATACCACAACATTTCTACCATTAATACACATTTTGCATAAATGTTTCTCAGTTCCCCGAATGGCAGTGCATGCGACTGTCGCACACAGCGACTGACGTCTGTCCATCAGAAAGTCACATTGCATGGGTTCCTCCACAACCGGGCAATTTGCTGCAATATGTCCCGCTTGCCGGCAGCGGTAGCAAACAATCCATTTGGCTGCCTCTTGAGCCCCTGACTTCCCAGGCTGTTCTCGCCAAACTTTGGGTAGAGCTCCCACCCTCTCACTCTCTCCACCCTCACCCCTTGGAATCCTCTTATCCGCCCCTGGGGATGGTCTGGTCTTAGGGTGGAAAGTCCGAGAGTCTCTGGAAGAGGCCGTCAGGTTCTCTGTAGCCAAGTATTTCTCTACACGATCCACAAGACCACCGGCCGTCTCTGGGTCTCCATGGCTTACCCACTTTTGGATGGCAGTAGGAAGAGCTCTCAAAAACCGATCCATTACAACACGTTCCACAATCTCTGGTGCGGACAAAGTCTCTGGCTGTAGCCACTTCCTGCTCAGGTGAATGAGATCATACATTTGAGACCTGGGGGGTTTTCCAAGCTGGAAAGTCCAGTTATGCACACGCTGAGCCCGGACAGCCAGGGTGACACCCAGCCTTGCCAATATTTCAGCTTTTAGCATCACATAGTCTTTTGCTTGGTCAGGCTCTAGGTCATAGTAAGCCTTCTGCGATTCACCAGTTAACAGAGGAGCCACCAGTCCAGCCCACTGCTCCTCAGGCCACTTTTCTCTTTCAGCAGTCCTTTCAAATGTGGTCAAAAATACCTCTGGATCATCCTCTCCAGTCATTTTTGTCAATAAACGACTCACCCCAAAGGACGCGGTATTAGTGGGACGGCTTTCCTCACTGGTCTGCGGACGTTGCTGCATTACTGCTTCCATTTGTTGTAGTCTCTGCTCTTGCTTCTGTAACAGGTCTATGAAGCGGGCCTCAGATTGCTGCTGGGCTTGTTGATGAGCTTGCTGCTGGGCTGCAAGGCTCCTTTGCAAACCTGCATTTGTCTGCTGTTGATTGGCATTTGCTAGAGCCAGCTGTTTCAGTATCTCCTCCATGCTGGCTTAAAAAAAACTGCCACTGGTTCTCCACCAACTGTGAGGGGGTTAACTCGGTAGCGGGTGTGTGTGACCCCCTGGTTGGGCTCCCCACACAGTAACAGGGCCAGCAGACGGAGGTTGTGGTTTTCAAAATCAAAAGGTGCGGTTTATTTCTCTATGTACAGTGACAAAAACACAGCAAAGCCAAAAAGAAACATAAACAAAATAAATCCTGGTCAGTTTGACCTCTGACTAAACATGCAGGTTTCCTAAACTAACAACTGGGATCAGCCTGGTGCTGTCCTAGTCCCTAAGTCCCTGGTTTAGTAAAAGTCCAAACAAATAGCCACACAGGCTTTGCCTCACCGCACAGGGGTTCACTCTCCCTAGACAGTCCACACAGGTCTGGTTCCAGGCATGAGCTAACACCTAATGAATCTGGGAGTTTTTATAGAGGCCTTAAACGAACTGACAGGCTTCAGCTGGTCTCATCAACTCCCTGCCTCACGACGCCCAGCACTCTCCCTAGAGGTATGAGTCATCCATGAGCCCACTAGCCTCAGCTGGGCTTCATCAACTCCCTAGTTGTATAAGTCGGCATAAAGCCTGAATCTGGGAGAAATATATCTACCCCCCTGGATGCAACCAGGTGACTTTACCTTCCTGCTGTCACAATATATATATACACACACACACATATTTATAGCACTATAAACAGAAGCAGGATTCATAAAACTTTTCCTTGTTGTACTCATTAATGTGATCTATTTACATAAAAAAATCTTAAACATTTTAACAAGATAAGAGACTTCCTGTAAAAATAGACATTCTACTTTCTAAGCAGTTTAATAAAAATCCCCTAAGATTCAGCACTATCACTTCAGCCAAAATATGATGAAATAATAACCCTGTGGAATAATTTCTCCTTTCTACAGGGAGGAGAGGGTAGAGACAATGTCCCATGGTGTAACCATTACAAATACCACCTTACTTCCTGTTTTCTACTGTGTGTTAAAGGAAAAGTAGAGTATATGAAATGTTTCTTTTTAGATATACTGTACAGTACATTTAAAGATATCAGCTTGATGCAAATAATATTATATATAAGTGGTTTAAAATGCATATATATATATATATATATATATATATATATATACAATATCGCACGAAAGTAAGTACACCCCTCACATTTTTGAAAATATTTTATTCTATCTTTTCATGTGACAACACTGAAGAAATGATACTTTGCTACAATGTAAAGTAGTGAGTGTACAGCTTGTATAACAGTGTAAATTTGCTGTCCCCTCAAAATAACTCAACGCACAGCCATTAATGTCTAAACTGCTAGCAACAAAAGTGAGTACACCCCTAAGTAAAAATGTCCAAATTGGGCCCAATTAGCAATTTTCCCTCCCCATTGTCATGTGATTTGTTAGTGTTACAAGGTCTCAGGTGTGAATGGGGAGCAGGTGTATTAAATTTGGTGTTATCGCTCTAACTCTCTCATACTGGTCACTGGATGTTCAACATGGCACCTCCCAAAAGAATTGTTGCTTTACATAAAGATGGCCTAGGCTATAAGAAGATTGCCAAGACCCTTAAACTGAGCTGCAGCACGGTGGCCAAGACCATACAGAAGTTTAATAGGACAGGTTCCACTCAGAACAGGCCTTGCCATGATCGACCAAAGAAGTTGAGTGAGAAAAGAGGATGTGGCCGCTCTAGATTTAGTGTGAAACGCATCAGCTGCCCAGGTCCTTTTGTGTGCTGTGACTTGTAGTGCTGTTTTTAATTCAATAAAGACAACCATTGTTCAGAGTGCGGCTGTCCAGAAACATCCTTTTGTTCCTGCCTTAAAGAAGTTGAGTGCCCGTGATCAGGGTCATATCCAGAGGTTGTCTTTGGGAAATAGACGTATTAGAGCTGCCAGCATTGCTGCAGAGGCTGAAGGGGTGGGGGGTCAACCTGTCAGTGCTCAGACCATACGCCACACACTGCATCAAATTGGTCTGCATGCCTGTCATCTCAGAAGGAATCCTCTTCTAAAGATGATGCACAAGAAAGCCCGCAAACAGTTTGCTGAAGACAAGCAGACTAAGGACATGAATTACTGGAACCATGTCCTGTGGTCTGATGAGACCAGGATAAACGTATTTGGTTCAGATGGTGACAAGCGTCTGTGGTGGCAACCAGGTGAGGAGTACAAAGACAAGTGTGTCTTGCCTACAGTCAAGCATGGTGGTGGGAGTGTCATGATCGGGGGCTGCATGAGTGCTGCCGGCACTGGGGAGCTACAGATCATTGAGGGAACCATGAATGCCAACATGTACTGTGACATACTGAAGCAGAGCATGATCCCCTCCCTTCAGAGACTGGGCCGCAGGGCAGTATTCCAACATGATAACGACCCCAAACACACCTCCAAGATGACCACTGCCTTGCTAAAGAAGCTGAGTGTAAAGGTGATGGACTGGCCAGGCATGTCTCCAGACCTTAACCTTATTGAGTGTCTGTGGGGCTCCTCAAACAGAAGGTGGAGGAGCACAAGGTCTCTAACATCCACCAGCTCTGTGATGTCGTCATGGAGGAGGGGAAGAGGACTCCAGTGGCAACCTGTGAAGCTCTGGTGAACTCCATACCCAAGAGGGTTAAGGCAGTGCTGGAAAATAATGGTGGCCACACAAAATATTGACACTTTGGGCCCAATTTGGACATTTTCATTTACACAGGGGTGTACTCACTACAAGTGCAAACTACAAGTGCAAAGTGCACTTGTGATTGCACTGGAAGTGCACTTGGAAGTGCAGTCGCTGTAAATCTGAGGGGTAGATCTGAAATGAGGGGAAGCTCTGCTGATTTTATTTTCCAATCATGTGCAAGCTAAAATGCTGTTTTTTATTTTCCTTGCATGTCCCCCTCGGATCTACAGTGACTGCACTTCCAAGTGCACTTTGCACTTGTAGTTTGCACTTTTAGTGCAAAGTGAATTTGCCTTTAGTAAATAACCCCCACTGTATATATATATATATATATATATATATATATGTACCGTATATTGTATAATAATCTACTGTACATACCTGGGAACTTTTAGATGTTTGTGAAATTCTGATGAGGGGCAAATGTTCTAATGTAATAATTATATACAGTGGAACTTCGGATTGCGAGTAACGCGGTTTACAGGCGTTTTGCAATACGAGCTATTTTTTTTTTTTATCCTGACTCACTTTGTGAGCGTTGTCTCGCAAGACGAGCAGGAGTCAAGCTGCTGGGGTGTGCAGTGCTGCATTTGGCCAGTGGTGCATGGGCGCCGGTGATGCTTTGAGAACTCAGAAACGATCGGAGACACTAGGAAACACTCCATTCTCGAGTGTCTCCGAGTGTTTCTGAGTGTCTCCGGTGCCCCCCGCACCTTTGGCCACATGCGGTACTGCATAGACAAGCAGTGGCTGTGGAATGGATTATCTGAGTTTCCATTATTTCCTATGGAGAAAGTCACGAGTACGAGTGCTTTGGATTACAACTATTCTTCTGGAACTAATTATGCTCGTAATCCAAAGTAATACTGTAAAAAGTAAAACAAAGCTTTTTTTCACATAATCAACAAAAAGAAGATGAAAAACAATAGACTGGTGTTTTCAGTATCCATATAATACAGCGGGAACATTGCATAAATATTTTTATAGAGTACAAAACAATCCCCCAAAAGGGGCATGGATTCACACTTTCAGGAAGCTGACCAGTGGCAGCCCATCCATTAGGGGTACCCGGGCCCCCTCTCTCCTCTCCACCCCTTATATGCAGTCGATAGATTCATGCATAGCATGAATCTATCCATGGCCCCCGCGGCCACCCCCTATTCATGTGTCCGGCCCCTTTTGGGCCACCGGGCACATGAATTACAGCAGACAGTTTTTTTTTTAAGCACCTGATTAGAGCCATAGGCTCTAATAGGCTTCAAATAGCGTGGGCTCGGGTCGCAGAGCATGTGTCCTGAGCCCACCCAGGTGTGTTGCAACAGCAAATGAATATTCGCTGTTGCGACACTGATCCTCCTCCCGGCCAATCGGGAAGCGGGTCTGGTACCTGTCACCCGATTGTCTGACACTACAGGCGATCCTATTGGATGGAGAAGGAGGAGAGAAGAGACGCACCGCGTCTCTATGAGAAGAAACAGAGCCGCTCCCAGGACACATCTTGCTGCCATTCTACCACTGCCTGACCCGCCACTAAATAGGGGTAAGTGCCGGGCAGACAGCGGGCGAGGGTGCTGGATGAGGGGAGGTTGGGGTTGCTGTGTGCATCCGTACCACTGGCCGCGTGTGGGGTGGTGTCGCTGGATAGGTCCGCTGGAGGGGGTTGTTGGTTGATTGCCCCCCCCAAAAAAAACATGAGCCGCCACTGAAGCTGACAAGCAAAATGCATTGCGGCTGCACAGCCACCATACGTGATGTCATTTCCGTTTTTTTATCTGGTATGAACATTTGGCCGTTTGGAACGCACGCTGGCTCGGAAAGAGCGGTGTGCAGGACAATTGAACAGGCTGGTTGTGTTGGTGCTGACTATAGCACCTTGAAAGGTGAGTGGCAAATTTATATTTGTAATCCTTGTTTTGTCTTTTAATAAAACAATATCACACTTGTGGATTTTTATCTCTCCCTGGGTCTCTCCTTGGGTATCTCCCTGGGTCTCTCCTTGGGTCTCTCCCTGGGTCTCTCCTTGGGTCTCTCCCTGGGTCTCTCCTTGGGTCTCTCCTTGGGTCTCTCCCTGGGTCTCTCCTTATGTCTCTCCCTGGGTCTCTCCTTGGGTCTCTTCTTGGGTCTCTCCCTGGGTCTCTCCCTGGGTCTCTCCTTGGGTCTCTCCCTGGGTCTCTCCCTTGGTCTCTCCCTGGGTCTCTCCTTGGGTCTCTCCTTGGGCCTCTTCTTTGGTCTCTTCTTGGGTCTCTTCTTGGGTCTCTCCCTGGGTCTCTCCCTGGGTCTCTCCCTGGGTCTCTCCTTGGGTCTCTCCTTGGGTCTCTCCCTGGGTCTCTCCTTGGGTCTCTCCCTGGGTCTCAATTATTGATGCTTGAGGAGATCAGCTTGTGGTGGTTTGCCATATACCATTCTCAAGGTGGGACATTGTGAAAACAACGTGCAAAAAGAGTGGTGCCCTATGACACCAAAGGAGCATATCATGATGGTAAGCGTGCATTTTGTACTTTGTGGTGGAGCACTTATATGAGGAGTATCTGAAGCACCTTTAGGACCAGGAGCGCGGTGATTGGAGCTTTCTTCAGCAAGATTTGGGATTTTTTTTTGGACTGTACAATATTTATTAATAATTATTTTAAATAAAATTGTTTTCACCTTTGGACTCTCAAGTATATTTGGATTGTTATTTATCCTTTGTTTGCATGCAATTGTCACATATGTGTTAGCGCTTTGCTTTTCATTTTTCAGAGGTGGTATATATACTTAAAGGGGCAGCTTTTTTTTAGCATAGTTTTGGTTGAAGCCAGGGCTTACTAATATTTCTTCCTGGAGAAGCTAGTTTAGGTAGTAGCTCTTCAGCAAAATGATGTTGGACTTTGATGAGTGAGGAGCAGTTTATACTAGTGTAGCGGGTATGTACTTTCCCGGGTGTAAATTTAACTGGCAGAGACACCAGTGATGTGTAATTCCCTGCGGCCCAGCAGGTGGCGCTGTCGCCATGGGCTGGGGGTTGAGCCATTACTGTGTGCCGGGCCTCCTTTTTGTCCTCCCTCGGCAGCGGTATGGTGGGGCGGGGAACCCGCCGTGCTTGCTGGGAGAGGGTATAAAGGGGCCGGCCATCTTTGTCACGGGGTCGAGTCCCAGGCACCTTCAGCCTGTGGGCGGTGGTTCGTGCCGGTCCTCTAGGCGGCCTAGGCCTAGAGGACAGTCGGAGGTCGTGTTCCATCCCAGGCACCTCTAGCCTGGGGTGAGGTACTCGGATGGAGGTCTGGAGCTCAGTGCCCAACACTGGGTTCCACGAGGGAAGGAGGTCCTAGGGAACCCAGGGATTGGGAACCCGAATCCGGAAGGCATAATGGACCGGGGGGAGCTCCTCACTTGAAGACCGGGTGCAGCAAATTGCCAGTGACAGGTGAGCCTCCCACCGGAGACGGCCTGGAAGGAAATTCCCCCTCGCTCGGAGACCGCAACACGCTTTCAGGAGGGAAAGTGGAGAACCAATTGTGTCTGGGCCTACTCGCATCCACACCTCCTTTTCTGTTCTGTTTTCTAAGGGAGTCTAACTGATTATGCTGTTCACTCGAGAGGAATAAAGGAGTGTTGGACTTTAATGGTGTAGGGCTCTTTTCTGGTGGACATTGTTTAAGGTAATCTCACGTGGAGGTCTTAGGTGCACAGCACTGACCCGAAGGTAAAACAAGAACTTTGCTCACACCGCACTGACACCTGTGGTGAAGGCCAGGCGTGGTGTCCCCACTCCCTCCCCTCTAAGGTACCCCTAGACAAGAGACAGACGAGCTGAAGTGAAGAGGGGAGTGAGGAGGGCGCTACACGTGGGGGCTCGGGTCCGGTATAGTGTTTGTGCACCACGGAATTGAACGTGTCTGCCGGAGGAGTTACGAGTAGGCAGGCCTTCATTGGCCGAAGTGCATCCCTGCTCGAAGTCGTGGACATGTCCCAATGAAGGGAAAGGCCCGCGCAGAAGAGTGGAAAAAGGGGGAAGCTCAGCCGTGTGAAGTAGTACACGTGGGGGCTTCTATTGCACTGCGCCACCAGGCACACCCCCATCGCTTAGTTCGTGGGCGTGACTCAGAAACAGAAAAGAAGAAAAGCCCGCTGTAACGGCACACCAAATACGAAAGGGGGTAACGCCGTTTTGATCCCTTCCCTCTCCTGGACACAAATTCCCTGTCGATCCTCCACAGCCAGACGACCACTTCCCATAGGAATTAATCCTTCTGGAAGAACGAGACGCACTCTGTATCTTCCTAGCATCGAATGAATTTATTGAGAAAAACATTGTAACTTTTATTCGCATCCAATACTGCATTAACCTAAAATGAACAATGGTCCAGCTCCACCCACAACATAACAGACCCAATACACACAAGTATGCAGGTGATTCATCAACATCTCTTCAATTAACCCGTCTGCTGCTAGTTCCACAACCTATAATTATAGGCTTAATTCCCCCAAACCACAATGGACAATAGAATGTAAATCACCACAAACAATGAACAGGTCTTTTAGAAGCTGGGATTAGCATTTTACTAGGCAGACAGGTGATTGAGGCTGGACACCTCACCATCTCTCAATTGACCTGTTGAGTTCAGAAACAGTAAATAGTCCTTTACAGAAATCCTTGGGGATATGGTGGATAAATATTACAGACCCATTTTAGGTAGCCCAAGATATATTTCTTAATGTCCATTATTTCCTGGCTCACCCTGTGTCCAAAGTGACCCTCCTGTCACACATCTCCCCTTTCGGCAGGAGAATAACAAAGGAGGTGACCCCAGACGGGTTGACTCCGAAGTTATTCCATAGGTCCATTCTTCTAATGCCGGTATCCACACAGTACCCCAAATAAATTGCTCCAAACCGAGCATTACTTACCCAGCCAACCTCTGCCTCTCTCAGAGAACATACCCGCCGCTGGGGAGAAGACAGGGTGACTGGGCTCAGTCCGTCATGCTGTTGGGGATCTGAGCCGACTGCCCAGCATCCCCTAGGTATACAAGTGGAGACTGAAGTCCCATCCCCTTGTGGTAGGTGAAAATCCCCCAGTGCCTGCAAAGCAAGGCTGACATCCTCCTGTCCCAGTGTCACACCATTATCTAGGGTTGTGTCAGTGAGGACCGAAGTCCCATCCAGTACCACAGGAACTCCCTCTTCTGTTAGTTGAGAGCAGAGGCCCGCGGCACTCTGCTCTGTTGCCAGCTCTTCCGCTGGGTTTCTGTGAGTGGAGACCGCAGTCCCATCCACCGATATCCACTCAAGTGGCAGTTGTGTGCAGCGGCCAGTAGCATTCTGCCCTGCTGCCAGTGATTCAGCTGGGGGTAAAAGCTTTACCACCTCAGCTTGTTGCTGGAGAGATGGGCCAACTGCCCCGGCTCCCTGAAACTACACAGTTGTTTCCGGTGCTGGGCAGAGGTTGCTAGCACTCTGCCCTGTTGCCAGCACTTCTGCTGGGGACTCCACACCATCTGCTCTGGCTAACTGTTGGGGAGGGAAAAGGGCTGCTTCTCCCCCCTGCATCTCTGAAATTCCCTGGGAAAGAGGAACCATCACCTTCTCATCTCGGGCCTCCAAAACTGCCACGGGTGTAGAGCAGGGGTCTGCAGTACTCTGTCCTGCTGCCAGTACTTGGGCAGGTGATGCATAATCCCTAACATCCTCTGAACAGTCCCTTAAGTCCATACCTTCTGTAATCTGTAGCTGGGAAGATGAGCCAACTGCCCTAGCTCCCTGGAACTCCATATCATCCACTTCAGCTTTAGGGATGGCAATCTTCAGATTTTCCACTGCCGATTCTTCAGCCAGGCTAGCTCCCTGGAACTCCATATCATCCACTTCGGCTTTAGGGGTGGCAATCTTCAGATTTTCCACTGCCGATTCTTCAGCCAGGCTAGCTCCCTGGAACTCCATATCATCCACTTCGGCTTTAGGGATGGCAATCTTCAGATTTTCCACTGCCGATTCTTCAGCCAGGCTAGCTCCCTGGAACTCCATATCATCCACTTCGGCTTTAGGGATGGCAATCTTCAGATTTTCCACTGCCGATTCTTCAGCCAGGATTTCATAGTTGTCAACTGGTATTTCCTGATAGTCCCAGGCAAAGGGAGCCCCACCCTGCTGCTGAGTAGTGATGAGCCGAACACCCCCGGGTTCGGTTTGCACCAGAACCCGCGAACGGACCGAAAGTTCGCACGAACATTAGAACCCTATTAAAAACAATGGATGCGAACGTTCGGATTCTAAAGTGCTAATTATAACGACTATTATCCATGTTATTGTCCTAAACAGAGTTTGGGAACCCGGGTTCTGCACCAGGGGACATGTATCAATGCAAAAAGAAGTTTTAAAAACGGACGTTTTCCGGGAGCAGTCATTTTAATGATGCATAAAGTGAAAAAAAAAAGTCAAATATTCCTTTAAATATTGTACCTGGGGGGTGTCTAAAGTATGCCTGTGAAGTGCCACGTGTTTCCCGTGTTTAGAACTGTCCCTGCACAAAATTACATTTCTAAAGGAAAAAAAAGCCATTTAAAACTGCTTGCGGCTTTAATGTAATGTCTGGTCCCGGTAATATGGATGAAAATCTTTAAGAAAAATGGCATAGCTACCCCATCAATACCCCAGCCCATTACCAGCCCCTTTGGGTCTTGTATGGATATTAAGGGGAAACCCGCACACAAAATAAAAAAGGCCCTATATACTCTGAACAGCCGTATACAGGCGGTGCATACAAGACAGGGACTGTAGGTTTGTTCTTATGTTGAATCTGTTTGTAATTTTGAACAGCTACATTGTTTAAGTGTAGCTCCAGCCCAAATAACTATTTTTAAGCTTTTTGGAAAACATAGGGAAGGGTTATCACCCCTGTAACATTTGTTTTGCTGTCTGTGCCCCTGTTCAGAACATTTCACCTCACTTTGCGTCCCAATGACAACTGATTTTGAAATGTGGTGTTTTTATTGAAACAAGGATTGGTGATAAAGCATCAGTAGAGAGGAGACACCTTTCTCCCATATTAATTCTTACAGGAGAGAATTTTCCTTCCAAGGGGTAGATTTCCTCTCACTTCCTGTTGTCTTCTTCCGTTTGCAAGTAGTAGTCGTTTGTAAGTTGGATGTTTGAAAGTAGGGACCTGCCGTATATACTCTGCAGAAATTGGCCCCTTAGGTGTTGGTGTTGGCACAACACTGTAAGCACTCACAGTTACTCTTGGTGGGTGCTGGAACGCCCTGCTGTCAACTATTATATCAGGAATTGTAATAACATATAATTGTTGAACAGTGGTAGTAAAAATTGGGCCTTTGATGGTGGTGCTGGTGCCACAACACTGTAAGGCCTGACAGTTACTCTTGGTGGGCGCAGCAATGGGCCCTGCTGTTAATTATTAGATCAATAATTATAATTGCATGCCCCTGTTGAACAGGGGCTGAAAAATTGGGCCTTTGGTGGTGGTGGTGGTGGTGGTGGTGGTGGTGTTGACACAACACTGTAAGGCCTGACAGTTACTCTTGGTGGGCGCAGCAATGGGC
The DNA here is from genome assembly GCA_029206835.1 of Rana muscosa. Taxonomy (NCBI): domain Eukaryota; kingdom Metazoa; phylum Chordata; class Amphibia; order Anura; family Ranidae; genus Rana; species Rana muscosa. The sequence continues at coordinate 38,154,876 of CM055126.1, forward strand.
CCTGCTGTGAATTATTAGATCAATAATTATAATTGCATGCCCCTGTTGAACAGGGGCTGAAAAATTGGGCCTTTGGTGGTGGTGGTGGTGGTGGTGGTGTTGACACAACACTGTAAGGCCTGACAGTTACTCTTGGTGGGCGCAGCAATGGGCCCTGCTGTGAATTATTAGATCAATAATTATAATTGCATGCCCCTGTTGAACAGGGGCTGAAAAATTGGGCCTTAGGCACTGGTGGCACAACACTGCAACCCCTCACAGATACTGTACTTGGAGCACAGCATTGAGGCCTGTTGCAAAGTATTGCATCAAAAATTGTAATTACACGCCCCTGTTAAACAGGGGCTGAAAAATTGGGCCTTAGCCACTGGTGGCGGCACCCATAAACCAAAATGATCTTCCAAGCTATCATCATTAATCGGATCATTGAGGAGGAGGAGGAGGATAGCTAGTCAACATAACAGCACAGGAACTCAGCATCAGCATCAGTCTTGAAGGGATGTGACATTTTAAAATCAATTAGTCTGTTATATCAGCATCAGGTGTGTGGTAGCTGGTGGTGATCCAAGACTGGTTCATCTTGATGAAAGTCAGTCGATCAACCGAGTCGGTGGACAGGCGCACCCTGTGATCCGTGACAAATCCTCCAGCAGCACTGAATGTGCGTTCTGAAAGAACGCTGGATGCAGGACAGGCCAGTAGCTCAATTGCATACTGTGCAAGCTCTGGCCAGTGATCCATCCTCAAGACCCAGTAAGCCAGAGGATTTTCGGTGGGGAAGGTGTCCAAGTCTGACCTTGCCCCTAGGTATTCCTGCACCATGTATGCAGTGCATGCATCCCTGATCATGCCCCACTGGCGTGGTGAAAAAAACCCGAGCTCCCCTGACCCTGTCCTGGTGCCGTAGTCGCACAGGTACTCATTGATGGCCCTCTGCTGCGTGTGCAGCCGCTGCAGCATGGCCAACGTTGAGTTCCACCTGGTGGGCATGTCACATATAAGGCGGTTCTTGGGCAGGTTCAACTCCTTTTGCAGCTCAGCCAGGCGAGCACTGGCATTATAAGATCTGCGGAAATGAACACAGACTTTCCTGGCCTGCCTCAGGACATCCTGTAAGCCCGGGTACCTGCCCAAGAACCGCTGCACCACCAGGTTAAGGACGTGAGCCATACAGGGCACATGGGTCAGTTGTCCCTGTCGGAGGGTGGAGAGGAGGTTGGTGCCATTGTCGCAAACCACCATTCCTGGCTTAAGCTGGCGTGGCGTCAACCACCTCTCGGCCTGCCCCTGCAGAGCAGACAGGACCTCTGCCCCAGTGTGGCTCCTGTCCCCCAAACACACCAGCGCAAGCACGGCATGGCATCTTTTTGCCTGCGTACTTGCGTAGCCCCTTGAACGCTTACGGAGCACCGCTGGTTCCGAGGACAAACCACAGGAAGAGGCCATGGAGGAAGAAGAAGAGGAGGGGGTGGAGGAGAGAGGTGTGTCACAACCAGTAGTAGCATTTTGGAGGCGTGGCGGTGGAACAACCTCCAACACTACTGCACCTTGTCCTGCATCCTTCCCAGCTGCCAAAAGAGTGACCCAATGGGCCGTGAAAGAAAGGTAACGTCCCTGTCCATGCCTGCTGGACCATGAGTCAGCGGTAATATGCACCTTACCGCTGACCGCCCTGTCCAGCGAGGCCAAGACATTGCCTTCCACATGCCTGTAGAGAGCCGGAATCGCCTTCCGTGAGAAAAAGTGGCGTTTGGGAACCTGCCACTGAGGAACCGCACATTGCACAAACTCACGGAAGGGGGCCGAGTCTACCAACTGAAAAGGCAGCAGTTGAAGCGCTAGCAATTTAGCCAAGCTAGCATTCAACCGCTGGGCATGTGGATGGCTGGGAGTGAACTTCTTTCGACGGTCCAGCAGCTGGGGCAGGGAAATTTGCCTGCTAGAATCGGACGTCAGTGTACTGCTAGCAGAGTGCCCGCAAGTACTTGGCTGTGACACACCTAATTCTACACCTTCATTCCTCTCAGAGCAGGTTTCAGAGAGGACTGAAGGTATAGTGGGGTTGGAGATCCCAGCTGATGCGGTGCAAGAAGAGGTCAGCTTTGTTCTTTGGTGTGGGTCTTTAAGGTAGGCTTGCCAATGAGCTGCATGGCAGGTCAACATATGTCTGATCAAGCATGTGGTGCCCAAGCGGCTGATGTTTTGGCCACGCAATATACGCTTGAGACATATGTTGCAAACAGCAGCTGTGCGATCTGATGCACTCGCCTCAAAAAAGGCCCACACCAAAGAACTTTTTGAATGACGGGCAGAGGCAGCGCCCTGCACAGGCGGAGCTCTGCGGTGTGATTCCGTCGGTGTGCTGCCCATACGCTGGCCACCCAAGGGCATCCTGCCTCGTTGGAGATGTGCCTCCTCCTCATCCTCCTCCTCCTCCTCTCTCCTATTAGGCACCCACGTGGAGTCAGTGACCTCATCATCCCCTCCCTCCTCATCACTGGAGCCAATCTGGCAGTATGCTGCAGCTGCTGGAGCATGACTGACAGATTGGTGTCCTTCTTGAGCATCCCCTCTCTCTGCTCTCACGCTACTGCCTTCCTCTATCTGGGTATCATCATCAGATCCTTCGAAACGCTGGGCATCCTCCTGGAGCATGTACCCAACACTGTGCTCAAACAGTTCGGGGGACTTCTCAGGAGGAGGACATGGTGGGTCTAGGGAAGGATTGACTAATGAAGATAATGATACCAGAGAAGAGGACGCTTTGGCAGCTGCTTTGCCAGTACCCTGAGCCTGGGTGAGAGAGGATGAGGAGGATGAGGTGGGCTTGGTCATCCACTCTACCAAGTCTTCGGCATGATGTGGCTCAACATGTCCAGCTGCCGAAAAGAAGGACAAGCGTGTCCCATGGCCATGTGCTGATGACAATGCACCGCGTCCACGACCAGAACTGTTGCCCCCAGACACAGAGCCTGCTTGCCCTCTTTTTTTGTCTCCTGACTGTCTGCCTCTCCTTGTTTGCCTTCCAGACATTTTAATGGATGGCCTGCAGGGAGATGGGAAAAACAGCAATAAGGGCTACCTTCAGGTGTATACTGTGCAGGAGGCTTAGCAACAATGACACTGACACTGTCCCCTGCCTATCCTTCTCTGTCCCTAAACACAAAGATTTGCAATATGCTTCAGCAAGATTGGTTTAGCACAGAATAGCACACTGTCAGTTTCACTCACTGTCCTACTCTGTCCCTACAAACTGGATTTAGCACAGAATAGCACACTGAGAGTTTCCACGAGTGTCCTTCTCTGTCCCTAAACTCAAGGATTTCAAATATGGTTCAGCAAGATTGGTTTAGAACAGAATAGCACACTGTCAGTTTCACTCACTGTACCTCTCTGTCCCTACAAACAAGATTTAGCACAGAATAGCACACTGATAGTTTCCACGAGTGTCCTTCTCTGTCCCTAAACTCAAGGATTTCAAATATGGTTCAGCAAGATTGGTTTAGAACAGAATAGCACACTGTCAGTTTCACTCACTGTCCTACTCTGTCCCTACAAACAAGATTTAGCACAGAATAGCACGCTGACACTTTCCCTCACTGTACCTCTCTGTCCCTAAACTCAAGGATTTCAAATATGGTTCAGCAAGATTGGTTTAGAACAGAATAGCACACTGTCAGTTTCACTCACTGTCCTACTCTGTCCCTACAAACAAGATTTAGCACAGAATAGCACACTGATAGTTTCCACGAGTGTCCTTCTCTGTCCCTAAACTCAAGGATTTCAAATATGGTTCAGCAAGATTGGTTTAGAACAGAATAGCACACTGTCAGTTTCACTCACTGTACCTCTCTGTCCCTACAAACAAGATTTAGCACAGAATAGCACACTGATAGTTTCCACGAGTGTCCTTCTCTGTCCCTAAACTCAAGGATTTCAAATATGGTTCAGCAAGATTGGTTTAGAACAGAATAGCACACTGTCAGTTTCACTCACTGTACCTCTCTGTCCCTACAAACAAGATTTAGCACAGAATAGCACACTGATAGTTTCCACGAGTGTCCTTCTCTGTCCCTAAACTCAAGGATTTCAAATATGGTTCAGCAAGATTGGTTTAGAACAGAATAGCACACTGTCAGTTTCACTCACTGTACCTCTCTGTCCCTACAAACAAGATTTAGCACAGAATAGCACACTGATAGTTTCCACGAGTGTCCTTCTCTGTCCCTAAACTCAAGGATTTCAAATATGGTTCAGCAAGATTGGTTTAGAACAGAATAGCACACTGTCAGTTTCACTCACTGTACCTCTCTGTCCCTACAAACAAGATTTAGCACAGAATAGCACACTGATAGTTTCCACGAGTGTCCTTCTCTGTCCCTAAACTCAAGGATTTCAAATATGGTTCAGCAAGATTGGTTTAGAGCAGAATAGCACACTGACACTTTCCCTCACTGTCCTACTCTGTCCCTACAAACAAGATTTAGCACAGAATAGCACACTGAGAGTTTCCACGAGTGTCCTTCTCTGTCCCTAAACTCAAGGATTTCAAATATGGTTCAGCAAGATTGGTTTAGAACAGAATAGCACACTGTCAGTTTCACTCACTGTCCTACTCTGTCCCTACAAACAAGATTTAGCACAGAATAGCACACTGACACTTTCCCTCACTGTACCTCTCTGTCCCTAAACTCAAGGATTTCAAATATGGTTCAGCAAGATTGGTTTAGAACAGAATAGCACACTGTCAGTTTCACTCACTGTCCTACTCTGTCCCTACAAACAAGATTTAGCACAGAATAGCACACTGACACTTTCCCTCACTGTACCTCTCAGTCCCTAAACTAAAGGATTTCAAATATCGTTCAGCAAGATTGATTTAGAACAGAATAGCACACTGACATTTTCCCTCACTGTACCTCTCTGTCCCTAAACTCAAGGATTTCAAATATGGTTCAGCAAGATTGGTTTAGAACAGAATAGCACACTGTCAGTTTCACTCACTGTCCTACTCTGTCCCTACAAACAAGATTTAGCACAGAATAGCACACTGACACTTTCCCTCACTGTACCTCTCTGTCCCTAAACTCAAGGATTTCAAATATGGTTCAGCAAGATTGGTTTAGAACAGAATAGCACACTGTCAGTTTCACTGACTGTCCTTCTCTGTCCCTACAAACAAGGTTTAGCACAGAATAGCACACTGATAGTTTCCACGAGTGTCCTTCTCTGTCCCTAAACTCAAGGATTTCAAATATGGTTCAGCAAGATTGGTTTAGAACAGAATAGCACACTGTCAGTTTCACTCACTGTCCTACTCTGTCCCTACAAACAAGATTTAGCACAGAATAGCACACTGACACTTTCCCTCACTGTACCTCTCAGTCCCTAAACTCAAGGATTTCAAATATGGTTCAGCAAGATTGATTTAGAACAGAATAGCACACTGTCAGTTTCACTCACTGTCCTACTCTGTCCCTACAAACAAGATTTAGCACAGAATAGCACACTGACACTTTCCCTCACTGTACCTCTCTGTCCCTAAACTCAAGGATTTCAAATATGGTTCAGCAAGATTGGTTTAGAACAGAATAGCACACTGACACTTTCCCTCACTGTACCTCTCTGTCCCTACAAACAGGATTTAGCACAGAATAACACACTGACACTCTCCCTACCTATCCTTATTTGTCCCTAAACACAAGGAATCCAGGATTAGTAAAGGAAAAAAAATGACACTGTCCCTGCCTATGCTTCTCTTTCCCTGCTCCGGAACACACTACACAAGGCCGCCGCGCTGTGGGCCGTTCGCGTCACTCGAATTTGGCGCGAACGGCCCAAATCGTTCGATCTTCGTCGAACGATCGAACAGCCGATGTTCGAGTCGAACGTATGTTCGACTCGAACACGAAGCTCATCCCTACTGCTGAGCAGAGTCTAGCAGCTGTTTGTAGGCAATCTCCAGCTCCCATTTCTGAACGGCCAGAAACTCCAAATCTTCCTGTGCCCAGTGCCCTTCCGAGACATTCAGTCTTTGCTATCTGTGCTCCATTATTTCCTCCAAACGCCACTCCCGATCACTCCCAAAGTCAGGGTCCTCGGACAGCCTCCAATACAACAATCCCAGGCCATTATAGTCAAAGCCTTCCGTGGGGCTGTCATCCGCTGACCACTGGCACTCTTGGGCTACAGACCACCGGAGGGCTCTGTAGCTCTCGTCCAACCGCATCTCTGCCCGGATCAGCCTGCTTAACTCAGCTGTCCACTCCTGCTTCGGTTGTTCCCCCAATAACAGCATTCGTACTTCATACTGCGACCAGTACCTTACATGGATGGAGGGAAGAACTTTTCCCTGGTGTTGCTGCTCGAGAGCTAGCACTTTCTTCCAGAGTTTGCAGTGGATTGAATCAGACCATCCCAGCAGGACCTCCTCTGATACTGGTCCTCTATGCTGTATCTGCATCTCTTGTAACCTCCTTCTGAATTCCTTTTCCATGTCGGCTGGTATCTGTATCTCTCCTCTCCTTTCAGTTGGTGCTGCTTCTTTAGGTGTTGTCTCCGATTGCCGTATTTCCGCCATTCTCTGCTCATGTTGCCACTCATCCTGCCGCTCGATTTCTCTAATGGCTTCCTGTATGGCGGTCTCTGATGGGCTAGCACCGTACAATGCCAACCGCTGTCGAACTCGTTGCTGAAACAAGTCTTCAACTGACCGGGGTCCTGCCTCACCATCCCTCTGATCCATCTTGGCCAGCTCCCTGATCAAGGTGGCCCCGTTCTTTGTCCCACTGGTCCCTCCACGGCTCTCAAGTAGGTCCTTCAGTGTGGCTTTCCTGCAGGCTGCATAGCTGGTCATTCACTGTGGTGGCTTGGAGTGTCCAAGGAACTGGAGGGAAAATCCCGCTGCTGCCAACCAATGTAACTGCACCCCAAATACGAAAGGGGGTAACGCCGTTTAGATAGCTTCCCTCTCCTGGACACAAACTCACTGTCGATCCTCCACAGTCAGACGACCCCTTCCCATAGGAATTACTCCTTCTGGAAGAACGAGACGCACTCTGTATCTTCCTAGCATCTAATGAATTTATTGAGAAAAACATTGTAACTTTTATAACCATCCAATACTGCTTTAATCTAAAATGAACAATGGTCCAGCTCCACCCACAACATAACAGACCCAATACACACAAGTATGCAGGTGATTCATCAACATCTCTTCAATTAACACGTCTGCTGCTAGTTCCACAACCTATAATTATAGGCTTAATTCCCCCAAACCACAATGGACAATAGAATGTAAATCACCACAAACAATGAACAGGTCTTTTAGAAGCTGGGATTAGCATTACACTAGGCAGACAGGTGATTGAGGCTGGACACCTCAGCATCTCTCAATTAACCTGTTGAGTTCAGAAACAGTAAATAGTCCTTTACAGAAATCCTTGGGGATATGGTGGATAAATATTACAGACCCATTTTAGGTAGCCCAAGATATATTTCTTAATGTCCATTATTTCCTGGCTCACCCTGTGTCCAAAGTGACCCTCCTGTCACACCCGCGAACTGGAGCAAAGTAGAGGAGTCCAATACATGTGAAGGACTACACGTGGGACGTTGGCGCAAAAACTTTGCAGTGTGCGATGGATCAGCAACAGGTCGCCATGTTCGGACATACATCGTGGATTCCAGTTCACCCTTCCACCACGACATTGACTGCTGCTGCTCCGGTAACAGATACGGGGATTCGGCTAAAGCCAAGGGGTCGATTCGTCCTGTACTTATGCATGGACATTGAGGCCCTGGGTGTGATTTGTCCCAGCTGTTCGGGACTGGTGTGCCAACTGAAGCCATTCGGGCGATGTGAGGCCTGTGGGGAGTTCCTGTTTGAAGTGGATCCAGCAGTGGAGAAACCGAGAACCATTTACCCCGGCCGTACTGCAGGCAACACCACTCAGAGAGGAGGAATCACTGCTTTGACAGCCATCCCTACGCAGACTGCAGCGACCGCGGAGGAGGTCGTGAAAACTCAACGGGAGAAATCCGAGGATGCTGACTCGGCCACCACTGTCTCGCAGCGTCCACCACCGAAGAGAAAAACCGGCATGGTAGCCCCAACCAGCGGTTGTGCCCGGCCAGGATGGATCCGTCGACAAGAGTTCCGGACGTCCCGATTAAAGTAAAGGCCGAGGTAAGCCTGGCGGAGAGATTTGGTGGGTGGGAAGAGGTGAAAACTCAGTCTCCACTACAGGGTACCTACCCGTGGAGGAGTGTGACACCTCTGACCTGGAGTCGCTCTCGGACATGGCAGACAACGTTGCTATAGATGAACTGTTTGCAGAAAAGGGCTGGGACAAAGTACCTCTCGCTTCATCCTTCATCCCGGAGGACCAGGGATCCACCCATGTCTACAGGGGAAAGTACACCCCGGGTGTAGGCACCAGCGCCTGAAGAGGGGTCCCGTCCCCAGCCTGCCTCTACATCCCCGGTGCCATCTGTACCGAAGACCGTGGAAAAGAGACTGTTACTGCGGGCACCAATGCCCCGACCAGATGTGGTCAAGGTCCCTCGCCACCCGGACTCAATAGTTTTACCTGGCGAAGGGGACAAAGCTACAATGTCTCCTTTGGCCAGACTACAACGCCTATTTGGCCAGAAGGTTGCTGCGGAGTACGGATGGGAGTATCCATACTTGTCCAAGGAGCTGCTCTATGAGGTGGAAGTGTGCCGGGAGCGCTGGTACAATGACTTTGTGTGGACTCACCTTCAGATTCCACACGCACGCAGGTACCTGGCATGCTCTCCCAAGGCCTCTCAACGTTTTAAGGACTGCAAGGCAGAGTGGATGTTGGGACGACACATCCATGCAGACAAGGTGCTGATACGGCGCAAGGAAGGGAAAGATGTAGAGTATCATCTGGAATCCATGGACCAGCACTTGAAGCCCCTTGTTCTGCCGCATCCTCGTTTCTACCTGTATTAGAGAAAAGACTCCGTTCTTGTTATGCTGCTGAACTTTCTGGGGCCTGTTGCTTTCGTTGCCCAGAGGAATGAAGAACTGTTCCTGGTTTGTTCTTCACTTTTCCAGCAAGAGATCATAAACTCTGGGATAGATAGGGCCAAAGAGAAGAGGAAAAGTTCCACGAGTGCAGTTACCGCAATGCTGTCACCAGGTGGCAGTGTTGCGCAACGTTAAACACTTTACACACACTCACTCCTTGGAGGAAAGGGATTTCTTTACGGAGAAGTTTCTTTTCTCTCACACGAATATATGTGTCAGGGTTTATATGTGGTGATTTCGTTTCTTTTCCCTCTGCAGGAGAGCATCCCATCAAGATCACTGAGAATGGGGTGGATCTTAGTCAGGATGGGTGGGAAAAGTATAATGTGACCATGTGATTCAAAGTTATGGTTAAATGCTGTTGTTTCTTTTTCCCTTCCCTTTTATACAGGGCTCAGACACAATTGCTTTAGTTGATCAGGTTTTTCAAAAGTTTTATATTTTTGTACAATTGTTAGTTAGTCTCTGTATTGGATTATGCCAGCCCTTGAGGGTATGATTTGTTCCAGACACTGGGGACCAGTGTCAAATAACCAGGGGGAGAGTGTAGCGGGTATGTACTTTCCCGGGTGTAAATTTAACTGGCAGAGACACCAGTGATGTGTAATTCCCTGCGGCCCAGCAGGTGGCGCTGTCGCCACGGGCTGGGGGTTGAGCCATTACTGTGTGCCAGGCCTCCTTTTTGTCCTCCCTCGGCAGCGGTATGGTGGGGCGGGGAACCCGCCGTGCTTGCTGGGAGAGGGTATAAAGGGGCGGCCATCTTTGTCACGGGGTCGAGTCCCAGGCACCTTCAGCCTGTGGGCGGTGGTTCGTGTCGGTCCTCTAGGCGGCTTAGGCCTAGAGGACAGTCGGAGGTCGTGTTCCATCCCAGGCACCTCTAGCCTGGGGTGAGGTACTCGGATGGAGGTCTGGAGCTCAGTGCCCAACACTGGGTTCCGCGAGGGAAGGAGGTCCTAGGGAACCCAGGGATTGGGAACCCGAATCCGGAAGGCGTAATGGACCGGGGGGGAGCTCCTCACTTGAAGACTGGGTGCAACAAATTGCCAGTGACAGGTGAGCCTTCCATCGGAGACCGCCTGGAAGGAAATTCCCCCTCGCTCGGAGACCGCAACCCGCTTTCAGGGAGGAAAGTGGAGAACCGATTGTGTCTGGGCCTACTCGCATCCACACCTCCTTTTCTGTTCTGTTTTCTAAGGGAGTCTAACTGATTATGCTGTTCACTCGAGAGGAATAAAGGAGTGTTGGACTTTAATGGTGTGGGGCTCTTTTCTGGTGGACATTGTTCAAGGTAATCTCACGTGGAGGTCTTAGGTGCACAGCACTGACCCGAAGGTAAAACAAGAACTTTGCTCACACCACACTGACACCTGTGGTGAAGGCCAGGCGTGGTGTCCCCGCTCCCTCCCCTCTAAGGTACCCCTAGACAAGAGACAGATGAGCTGAAGTGAAGAGGGGAGTGAGGAGGGCGCTACACTAGTGATAGTCATAGTAGCTTACATTCAAACTTGTTCGTAGTCAAATAAATGACACAACCAATGCATTTTAGGGGACTGGAAAACCCCATACTACTGGGTTATAAGATAGAAAAAATACTTCCAGGGCCTGCTCACCCATTCATGTTGCAGTAACATGTGTGTTACCTCACCACAAAGGTAATTTAATGTACCTGCATTGGTGCTCTATGGTGCCATTCTCCTGAGTGCTATGATAGCCACTTGATGATTATAGTAGAGTTAATTTAGCATGCATTTGAGGTCATTAGGAGATACTCTTGTGTTCCATCTGAGTTCCTCATGAGTGCATTTGACCTGCAACAGAAGTAAGAGGTTTGATGCCGATCTGAAGCCTTATACGCCCCTGGTGCTGTTAGGCATCGGAGCTCATTCTACAAAGGAAAAGAAAGTGGGCATGCTGCAATTTTTCCAGCATTAGTTCAAAACGTTTTTCCAGGTGTTAACAAAGTCATGTATAGACAGGTGCCTACATGTAGGATCACTGTAGCCAGTACCGGGACAAGGCCATCCTGAGCCCAGGGCAAAGATGTTAAACTGCGCCCCCTTCCCTTAGGGTTAGGGTCAAGGCGCCCACATCCCTGCAATAAACCATTGTGCCCAGGGCAGCCGTCCCTCCTGCCCACCCCTTGTCCCGGGTCTGACTGTAGCTGGAGAACATGAGCTGCCCAGGCGTGGGAAGGCTTTTAAATTTTTTCCCTCCACCCTGGCAGACTATAAAAAAGGGGGACGGTTGGGCTCGGAGAGAGCAGACCAGTTGAGGATGTAACCCAGAGCAACCTTCAATCTAAACCTGTTAAGGATCTTACCATCATGGACCTGTATAGGTACACCTGGGCAGCTGAGAAATAGTCAGTTGGGACTTGAGAGTTCATGGACTGTATTGCTCAACTTCTAAGTAAAATTTCATGAACTGTTTCATGCCTGATCTGAAGTCATTGAAAAGGGTGCATGAAGGTACATGGCTTATCTAGAATAACAGGGCCTGTAAAGCACACTTGGGTTACGAAAGTAAGGCCACCACAAGAAGTTACCTTGGCAGGAGAGTTGGAGGAGGAGAATAGCTGCCACAGGTAACCATGAACTAGTGAGAATGAACAGCAGCCAGACAGTGAGGAGCGGTACCAGGCTTGGTTGACGGGTCCTCCAGTAGCGTAGGGGGCGGTGTTCTGGCTCCCTCCCTAGCGGTCAGTTCCTCAAAAAGTAACTGGGACCAAACTCGTGGTATGGAGACCCCATATATCCAGCCGCATGGTACAGGAGAGAGAAGAAGTTATTTAAGTAAGCATGAGGTCCACGCTAGACGCACCACGGACCCCATTCTGGCACTGTAAGTGAAATGGCAGAGGTATGCTGGACTGGTGGAGAGGGCATAGGCTCAGCAATTTTCCTCCTAATTGCAGTATTCATCAGGTGAATGTGTATAGTGACATGGGACAGAATGATTTACAGAGGACCCTCGTATATTATTCAGCTGTATACAGTATACAGCTCATCTCTAAGCTGGGGTTTCGCCTTAATGTTGAATTTCACATGACCGTGGCCCTAACTGGTCCCTGGCATTGCTAAGTGTATACATGAAAGGAGGAGTACCCACACATGCAGGGTTAGTAGGCCCCGCTCCAACACACATCTGACCCGCAACTGGCCTCCTTCTGACCTGCAGTTTCCTCCTATGAAGCTGCATCAAGCTTTTTATTCCCAGGAACACCAGGATAAAAAACAATGCTCACCCATTGGCTACAGTAAGTACCCTGAGTTTTTCCTCTGATCCACAACAATGGCAGTGGTGCATGTTGCTGCCTCCTAAGTAGCCAAAAATGGACTGATAATTACAAGCAATGTTCTAAATTGCAAATATTGCTTGCTATTATCTGCTCATCAAGTTAGTGGTTACATCCAAGTCACATTGCTACCTCCCAAATCAGAAATGTAAGGCTACTTTCACACTGAAGCGCTGGATGGTATGGCGGCGCTATTTTTAGCGGTGCTATACTGTCGTTTTTGCCGCGATTTGCGGGTGCTAGTGGGGTGAATTTTGCAGAGTTTTGCGGGCGTTTTGGAGGCGCTACCACATTGATTTCAATGGGCAGGGGTGCTGTAGGAGCAGTATTTTTACCGCTCCTACCACGCCTCAAAGATGCGGCTTGCAGGAGTTTTTTGACCCTCCTGCAAGCACACCGCTCCAGTGTGAAAGCCCTCGGGCTTTCACTCTGGATACAATGGAGCGGCTTTTTCGGGGCGCATTGCAGGCGCTATTTTTAGCGCAATAGCGCCTGGAAAGCGCCTCAATGTGAAAGGGGCCTTAGTGTGATCAGTAAGATGTAGATGCAGGAATACGTTAAAGCGGAGGTTCCGTGGCCAATTATTTTTTGTTTTTGTTTTGGAGCATTCAATGTGGTTTCCCAATACAAAGTACTACTCACTTGTTTGGTGTATTCAAATGTCCCCTGTCCGTTTTCGTCTAAAACAAGAACTTTTAAAATCCGTGTTAGGCAGTTTCCATTTTGCTTGTGGGCATTGTGAAGCCCACAAGCAATGACTTCCTGGAAGCGGTGAATGCTCATCTCCCAACATTTACCGCTGCTACTCGCGCATGCGCAGTGTTTACAAGTAGCGCCGGCAACTTCCTTGTTTGCGTGTATTTCGCTGGCGGCGTAGAGCAATGTCTCCTGGGTAGCATGACACTGTGCTCCCAGGAGACATTGCAGAGAACTCCCAGATTACATTGCGGCGCCGGGGAAAGGAGTAGCAACCCCTTCTCCTGCGGGAGTGAAAACCCGGAAGTCGCAATTCAACCAGCTGTACTACGGTAATTACAACATAAAAAAAAATATATGTGCCTATTGAACATGTTTGTACAGTAAGGAATGTGATCCGATAGAGTTATTATTTTGGGTGAAACTATAATATATTTGGCATGCCTAAATAATCTGACACCCAGATCGGATCATTTTACAGCACTTTCCTGCTCTTTAAAGCGGAGGTCCCACTACAAAAAAAAATATTAACAGCCAGCAGCTACAAATACAGCAGCTGCTGACTTTTAATATATAGACACTTACCTGTCCAGGTCGCCTGCGATGTTGGCAGCCGAAGCCGATCTGTCGCTCGAGGATCGGCTGCTGCCACCACCATACTCGGTAAGGGAATCAGGAAGTAAAGCATTGCGGCTTCACTTCCCGGTTCCCTACTGCGCATTCGCGAGTTGCGATGCACGTCTTCACTGGTCCCCGTTGTGTTCTGGGAGCCGTGTGTCTCCCAGAAGGCAGCGGGGGTACAGAGTAGGCGCCGGAAGTGGGAGCAAATACCTGTATTAGACAGGTATCTGCTCCCCCCTCCCCCCTGAAAGGTGCCAAATGTGACACCGGAGTTCCATTTTTGGGTGGAACTTCACTTTAAGTCAAGTTTATTTTCAATAACAATCATATGTGGCCATTGGGGGACTGTTCTTCACAATGATACAAGATACTATTCCTCCCACAGACACCAATGATGGGGTTAATTCCTTCCAATGACACCAGTGATGGAGCCCTTTTCCTTCCACTAACACCAGTGATGAGGCACAATTCCTCCCACTAATACCAATAATGGAGCACTATTCCTCCTCCTACTGACCACAGGTGCTATATAATTTTTTTTATGCCTACTTACAACCAAGCCTGCAATATTGTTACTCCCACTGACTCTGGGGCATTTTCTACTCCAACTAGCCACTGTCCAGTCCACCCTCCTAAAGTCTGATGGGCAGTAAACCGGCCCTTTGTTTAAAAAGTTTGGAGACCCCTGCTCTAGAAGATCCTTCATGTTCCATGGAACCCTATTTGAGAACAGCTGCTGTAGAGTAACAGAAACTTCAGGGTTAGCTATGGCATGTTGAAGAGACTGTGCACAGAAACACATTGCTCTATGTTCTCTGACCACCAATGCCCATGCCAGCCAACCCGTAAGCACCTTAACATAAGATGACCAGATTTTTTTAATTAAATCCGGGGACATATTTTTTTTTTTCACTAGTAATAGCGACAATCAGCAACTTCCTACCCATCGCCGCCGCCTGCCTCACAGCCTCTCAAGTCTTAGGGCTCTTTTACACGGACGGTCCGTTCAGGTCCGCCTGTCAGTTTTTTAGGCGGACCTGAACGGATGCTCCATATACCCCTATGGAGCCACGGATGTCAGCGGTGACATGTCCGCTGACATCCGACCCGCTCCGATCCGCCAAAGTGTGACAGAGGAAAACCCTATTTTTCCGTCCGTCTGCGGATCGGATCGGATGACAAAGGACTCTACGGTCTGTCGTCATCCGATCCCCCATAGGGGAGAGCGGCGCATATCATTTTTTTTAATGAATCACTTACTGTAGTAATGCTGTCTTGTATTCTGACTTCCTCCTTCACGGCCGCGGCCGCGTGCGTCATTTCCGGCTTTGCAATGTGTCATCAATCCCAGATTGTGTGTCATCAGTCCCAGGAGACAATAGGATAATCTTCCTGCGCTATGCCCTGTGTACAGAGCGCACGTGTGAGATTGGGAGGTGCATGCTGGGTATCCAGCATGCACCATATCCCGGAAGAGACTGCTAGTGGGCTTCACATGCCCACGGTGAAGATAGAAGCGCTCTGCAGAAGTAAAGTAGAGCCTCGTACACACGATCGGATTTTCATCGGACAAAGCGTAGGACTTTTGTCCAAAGGGCGTTGGCCGTGAATTTGTATTGCATACAAACGGCAAAGAATTGTTGGCCAACAACCACGAAACAACATGGTTTTTCAGCTCTTTAGCGCCACCCTTTGGGCAACTTCTAATAATGTTGTGTTATGGTGAGCATTGCTTCTGAGCATGCGTGTTTGTACTTTGGAGTTTTTTCCGACGGATCAACTGAGTATAGAATTGGGTATATGGGATTGTACAATATTTTTTTATGGTTGAACTGGATGGACTTGTGTCTTTTTTTAACCTGACTAACTATGTAACTATGTGTACACACGATCGGTAAATCTGACAACACACATTTGTTGTCGAAAAATGTTAAAGCATGGCATCCCACATTTGTCCGCGGAAAATTGTCCGATGAAGCATACAAACGGTCGGATTTTCCGACACCAGCCTGTCATCACACAATTTTTATCGGAAAATCCGATCGCGTGTACGAGGCTTAAAGGGGTTGTAAAGGTTCATGTTTTTTCACCTTAATGCATTCTATGCATTAAGGTGAAAAAACATCTGACGATTACCAGCCCCCCCCGTTTCACTTACCTGAGGCCTGTAAAGTCCCGCGTCGAGAACGCGCTCTTCCTATGCCCGGGCTTCTCGGCTCTTTATTGGACAGATTGAAAGCAGCGCAGCCATTGGCTCGCGCCGCAGTCAATCAAATCCAATAACACGCGTGCTGGGGGGCGGGGCCGAGTCCTGGACTTGGCGGCTATGGACGCCGAAAGCAGGACTCGGGAGCGCGCCTGCAAGTTAACCTACTTGAAAGAGCGCTTCCCAGAGGGGGGTTATCTGAGGTAGGGAAGAGCCGAGAGAGCTGCCGAGGGACCCCCAGAAAAACACAGTTCGGGGCCACTCTGTGCAAAACGAGCTGCACAGTGGAGATAAGTATGACATGTTTGTTATTTAAAAAAAAAAAAAAAATGCAAACCTTTAGTGTCACTTTAAGTCTTTTAAAAATACAGGAATTGAGCAGCGATTTGTTAAATGACACGCATTTAATTATTTAGACAAGTGTAACTGAACCGATTAAATAAAAAAAAAAAAAAAATAATCTGGATGGAACTCCGCTTTAAATTAGCATTTTGTAAACCCCGGTTTAAACAAAAAAAGGTCATCTATAGTGGTTTTTATTTAATTTCTGTAGATGTTCAGCAAAGGGGTCAGAGCAGTGACCAATATTTAGAGATAAGGATCACATTCGGATGCCCCCTTTTTTGGGGTCTGCTCAGTTTTTTTCCGGTTATTTGGAGATAATCAAACAGATAACAGGGTGAGTGAAGCCATTAGCATTCACATGTAACTTGTTTATTTATTTCCCCTGTATTCTGTTTCTGACTTGCACAAGTCTAACTAACCACTTCCTGCCCGGCCCATAGTCAACTGACGGCCACAGGAACCCTTCGTCCCTCCGGGCGGCCGTCATATGACGTCCTGGGATTCCTGCAGTGTGGAGCGCGCTCGCTGCATCACTGGGAACCCGATGCGCGTGCCCGGCGGCCGCGATGTCCGCCGGGCACCCGCAATTGCTCGTCACAGAGCCAGGGACGCGGATCTCTAGGTGTGTAAACACAGAGATCCACGTCCTGTCAGGGAGAGGAGACCGATGGTGTGTCCCTTGTACATAGGGACAACCATCGGTCACCTCCCCCAGTCACTCCCCTTCCCCCATAGTAAGAATCACTCCCTAGGGAACACATTAACCCCTTGATCGCCCCCTAGTGTTAACCTCTTCCCTGACAGTCACATTTATACAGTAATCAGTGCATTTTTATAGCACTGTTTGCTGTATAAATGTGAATGGTCCCAAAATAGTGTCAAAAGTGTCCGATGTTATCCCTATAGGGGTGCCATGGAGGGGCGTGGATCTCGATTAATTCATTTTTTCTTTTTATTCTGGTTTAGCTAAAGTAAATCTATATAACATTTTTTAGGCTTTCTGGCCTTTATCGGATAAATCTTCTATTGAAAGTAGAGATACGTATTTGCTCTTTTATTTATTTTTATTAAATTTTTTGAATATGGAATATTATTTGTGCTGTCTATATTATTATTCTCCTGTATGAATTATTCGTATGTTATACTGTATATTATTTGTTTTATTTTATGATTTATTTTATGATTATTGAAAAATAAAATATTTTGAAAGAAAAAAAGTGTCCGATGTCTCCGCCGCAATATCGCAGTCCTGACAAAAATCACATTACTAGTAAAATAAATAAATAAATAAATAAATGTCATAAAACTATCCCCTATTTTGTAGACGCTATAACTTTTGCGCAAACCAATCAATATACGCTTATTTTTTTTTTTTACCAAAAATATGTAGAAGAATATGTATCGGCCTAAACTGAAAAATATATATATATATTTTTTTTTAAATTGGGATATTTATTATAGCAAAAAGTAAAAAATATTGTTTTTTTTTTCAGAGAAAATTGAGTACCGTCCGTGATACTTTTTTTATTTGCACTAACATAAAAATTGTATGTTAGTGCAAATAAAAAAAGTATCACGGACAGTACTCAATTTTCTCTGTCACAATTGCACTAATACGGCTACAATCACGTCAAGTTTTTTTTTTCAAAAATGACGCTCTTTTTTTTGTTTATAGCGCAAAAAATAAAACCCACAGAGGTGATCAAATACCACCAAAAGAAAGCTCTATTTGTGGGGAAAAAAAGGACATAAATTTTTTTTGGGAGCCACGCAGCACGACCGCGCAATTGTCATTGAAAGCGTGACAGTGCTGAAAGCTGAAAATTGGCCTGGGCAGGAAGGGGGTTAAAATGCCCGGTATTGAAGTGGTTAATGTGACTCTCCTTATGATAAATTTCAAAGACTCAAGAGCTCCACAATAATTTTGCTAGTAGACCTATTCACTGAGAGTTACTGTATACCCCACCCCTGGGTGACACCAAACCTTTGTCTCCCTCTCTGTCTCTCTCTAAAAATCTATGGCTGGGGTCTCAAACTGGCGGCCCTCCAGCTGTTGCAAAACTACAAGTCCCATGAGGCATTGCAAGGCTGACAGTTACAAGCATGACTCCCACAGGCAGAGGCATGATGGGACTTGTAGTTTCGCAACAGCTGGAGGGCCGCCAGTTTGAGACCCCTGATCTATGGTTAAAGCTGGCCATATACTTTTAAGCCTGGTACACACAATCGGATTTTCCGCGGACAAAGCGTAGGACTTTTGTCCAAAGGGCGTTGGTCAGGAACTTGTCTTGCATACAAACGGCAAAGAATTGTCAGCCAACAAACACGAAACTACGTGGTTTTTCAGCTCTTTACCGCCACCCTTTGGGCAACTTCTAATGTTGTATTATGGTTAGCATTGCTTCTGAGCATGCGTGTTTGTACTTTGGAGTTTTGTCCGACGGACTTGTTTACACACGATCGGATAATCCAACATCACACATTTGTTGGCAGACAATTTTAAAGCATGCTATCCCACATTTGTTGGCGGAAAATCCGACAACAATTGTCCGATGGAGCGAACAAACGGTCGGATTTTCCGACAACAGCCTGCCACCACATAATTCGTGTTGGATAATCCGATTGTGTGTATGAAGCTTTATAGTGAACTTTGGCTGATTCATCAGGAATCAGCTGAAATTTGCATAATGAATAGCAAACTAGGGATGAGCCGAACACCCCCCCCCCCCCCCCCGGGTCGGTTCACACCAGAACATGCGAACAGGAAAAACATTTGATCGAACACGCGAACACCGTTAAAGTCTATGGGACACGAACATGAAAAGTCAAAAGTGCTAATTTTAAAGGTTAATATGCAAGTTATTGTCATAAAAAGTGTTTGGGGACCCGGGTCCTGCACCAGGGGACATGTATCAATGCAAAAAAAGTTTTAAAAACTGACGTTTTTTCGGGAGCAGTGGTTTTTAATAATGCTTAAAGTGAAAAAATAAAAGTGAAATATCCCTTTACATTTCGTACCTGGGGGGTGTGTATGATATGCATGTAAAGTGGCGCATGTTTCCCGTGCTTAGAACTGTCCCTGCACAAAATGTAATTTCTAAAGGAAAAAAAGTAATTTAAAACTACTCGCGGCTATTCATGAATTGTCGGGTCCCGGCAATACAGATCAAAGTCATTGAAAAAAACGGCAGGGGTTCCCCCCCCCCAGTCTATAACCAGGCCCTTCGGCGCTGGTATGAATATTAAGGGGAACCCCGAACCAAAAAAATAAAAGCGTGGGGGTCTCTCCCAAATTCCATATCAGGCCCTTCAGGTCTTGTATGGATATTAAGGGCAACCCTGCGCCATAAAAAAAAAATGGCGTAGGGGTTCCCCCCAAAAATCCATACCAGACCCTTCAGGTCTGGTATGGATTTTAAGGGGAACCCCGCACCAAAATAAAAAAAAAATGGCGTGGGGTCCCCCCAAAAAATCCATACCAGACCCTTATCCGAGCACGCAACCTGGCAGGCCGCAGGAAAAGAGGGGGGGGCGAGAGAGCGCCCCCCTCCTGAACCGTACCAGGCCACATGCCCTCAACATGGGGAGGATGTCCCCATGTTGATGGGGACAAGGGCCTCATCCCCACAACCCTTGCCCGGTGGTTGTGGGGGTCTGCGGGCAAGGGGCTTATCGGAATCTGGAAGCCCCCTTTAAGAAAGGGGACCCCCAGATTCCACCCCCCCTATGTGAATTGGTAACAGGGTACATTGTACCCTTACCATTTCACAAAAGAAAGTGACAACATTTTTAAAAACCACACAGACACAGTTAAAAATAAAAAAATAAAAAATAAAAAAACCATTCCAGCGTTGTAATCCATTCTCGATGTCCCACGGTGATCCATTCTCCAGCGATGCTCCAGTCTCCACTCCACACGAAACCCCCATGATGCGTAAGAGGGGGCAGGGTCACCCGTCCCCTTAATTAGGTAACCCCCGGCTTGCCCAATGACGGGGACGGGTGACCCCGCCCCGTGATGTGACGTGGTGGGGTCACCCATCCACTACAGGAGAAGGCTGGGGGTTACCGAACGATGTGGACGGGTGGCCCCACCCCGTGACGTCACGGGGCGGGGTCATCCATCCGCTACCGGAGAAACCCGGGGGTTACCCAATGATGTGGGCGGGTGATCCCGCCCCCTCTTACGCGTCATGGGGGTTTCGTTTCTTGCTGGAGAATGAGTGGAGACTGCAGCGTCGCTGGAGAATGGATCATCGTTGGACATCGAGGGATGGGAATACATCGCTGGAAATTCATTTTTTATTTTTTTTATTTTTAAATAAAGGATTTGTCCAGCTGTGTCTGTTTTTTTTTTTTTTACACTTTCTTTGTGAAATGGTAGGGGTACAATGTACCCTGTTACCAATTCACATAGGGAGGGGGCGGCATCTGAAGTTCCCCTTTGTTAAAGGGGGCTTCCAGATTTCGATAAGCCCCCCGCCCGCAGACCCCCACAACCACCGGGCAAGGGTTGTAGGGATGAAGCCCTTGTCCCCATCAACATGGGGACATCCTCCCCATGTTGAGGACATGTGGCCTGGTATGGTTCGGGGGGGGGGGCGCTCTCTCGTCCTCCCCTCTTTTCCTGCGACCTGCCAGGTTGCGTGCTCAGATAAGGATCTGGTATGGATTTTTGGGGGAACCCCACGCCATTTTAAAAAAAAATGGTGCGGGGTTCCCCTTAATATCCATACCAGACCTGAAGGGCTTGATATGGAATTTGGGGGGGACCCCCACGCTTTTTTTTTTTTTTGGTTCGGGACAGTTCTAAACACGGGAAACATGCGCTACTTTACAGGTATATTATACACACCCCCCCCAGGTACGAAATTTAAAGGAATATTTCACTTTTATTGTTTCACTTTAAGCATTATTAAAATCACTGCTCCTGAAAAAACGTACGTTTTTAAAACTTTTTTTTGCATTGATACATGTCCCTTGGGGCAGGACCCGGGTCCCCAAACACTTTTTATCACAATAACTTGCATATTAACCTTTAAAATTAACACTTTTGATTTCTCCCATAGACTTTTAACGGTGTTCCGCGGCTTTTCGAATTTGCCGCGAACCCCCCCAAATTGTTCGCTGTTCGCCGAACGGGCGAACAGCCAATGTTCGAGTCAAACTCATGTTTGACTCGAACATAAAGCTCATCCCTATAGCCAACTTACATTCAACAAGAGAACTTTTGGGAGATGGAGGTGTGGGGAGATGTTGAGAGGAGTCAGAAGGTGTTTTCAAAGGACATATAGTAAAACCTTGGATTGAGAGTAACTTGGTCTGCGAGTGTTTTGCAAGACAAGCAACATTTTTTTAAATAAATTATAAACGAACGATGTCTTGATATACAAGTAGCATCACGTCACAACTGAGTATAAAAGAGAAGAGAGGTTACATTTAATGAAGTTACAACATTTAGGAAGTCACATGGTTGATGATTAAAACAGGCACATCTAAGTATGCAGGCATCCGGGGTAAAGCTGTTCACATAGATCGTCCTCCACACCGCCATCAACGTCATCCCTTCAACACTGCACTCAACACTGCACTCCACGAGCGGTTCAAGCCTCGCTTTCAGATCGCTCTATTGCAGAGTAATCTTCCCAGTCACGATTGCAGACTGACATCAGTGAGAGCCGGCGATGTGGGGGATGGTTTATGTAGCGGGTATTTGAATTATGTGAGGACTCTGGTGGTGTGATGTTCCTTGGGGTCCCTGGGTGGCGCTGTCGCCTTGGGCCGAAGTTGAACTCACACTGCAAACCGTGCCTTTTTGTCCTCCCCTGGAGCTGGTACAGCGAGGCGGGGAACCCGCTGTGACGCAAAGGGAGAGGTCATAAAAGGGGCGGACGCCCTGACCTTAGGGAGAGAGTCGGAGGACGCGGCCGCACCTTCAGCTTGGGTGCTGGCGTTCCGGTGTTCCAGGCCTAGGTGCCCTTGGCCTAGCTGGAGCGGGGATGGAGTCCATCTCAGGCACCTTTAGCCTGGGGTGAGGTACTATGGCGGATGCCCGGAGCTCAGTACCTTTAACTGAGTTCCGCGAGGGTGGAGGAATCCGAGGGGGCCCTAACTCCTTGGGTGCCCGTGTCTGAGTTCGTGAGGACTGGTGCGCAGTAACTGCTCCGAAGAGTCCGGCGCAGCATCGCTGGTGACGGAGAGGCCTCCATTTCTCCCTTGGATGGATTTCTTCCTCTGACAGGGGCAAAGTGAGCGAAGGTAATTCACGTTCTATATTACCTAGTCAGTGGCAGTGACTATTCCCCACTGGTGACACCACAGTGGGCAGCAGCAAGAAGGGAAAGGATTGTGCCTCGATCTGTCCCCCATGTTTCCAAAGGAGAAAGACTGTTTTATTGCTTGGCGAGAAGAATAAAACTGAGTTGTACCTATTCACTGTGTGGAACTTGGGTTACTAAGCAAAGGAGTCAGGGACGAAGGACTGGACCTGACTCTAGGACACCTACACCAAAGCCCAATCTTCTGGCCTCCACCTCTTAGCTACGGGAGGACATGGGCCGTGGTGTGTATCATCTCTCTCTCCCAGGTACCCCTAGACAACAGCCATATAACCGATAAAGCAAGGGAGAGGGGTGAGGCCGCTGCATTAAACTTTACATTTTTATTATTTTTGACAAAATACATTCCAATATAGATGAATACAATTATATAGTATTGCTTATCATATTGCATAGAACAGATAATAACAAAAATTGAGGAATGAATAACCAGAAGTAATAATAACTTTAAGGTACAATATCTGAAGTTTGATATTCTGCTACCACCCACCCCAAGTGGGATCATACTGTAGGCGGGAGCTGGTCATTAAATACTCACATTTTTAGGAATAAAAAGAAGAAGAGGGGTCTATAAGAAATTCAATATCTTGGTGTATCATATATCGCTATTCTTTAAGTAATTGGAGGCTTGAGCCTCTTTTAAAGGAGTTGTAAAGGCAGAAGTTTTTTTTTATCTTAACCACTTAAGCCCCGGACCATTTGGTAGCTAAAGGACCAGAGGTGAATTCAGAATTTTGCACTGCGCTGCTTTAACTGTAAATTGTGCGGACATGCAACGTTGTACCCAAACAAAATTTGCGTCCTTTTCTTCCCACAAATAGAGCTTTCTTTTAATGGTATTTTATTGCCTCTGCGATTTTTATTTTTTGCGATATAAACGGAAAAAGACCGAAAATTTTGAAAAAAAATTATATTTTCTACTTTTTGTTATAAGAAAAATCGAATAAACTCAATTTTAGTCATACATTTAGGCCAAAATGTATTCAGCCACATGTCTTTAGTAAAAAAAAATGTCAATAAGCGTATATTTATTGGTTTGCGCAAAAGTTATAGCGTTTACAAACTAGGGTACATTTTCTGGAATTTACACAGCTTTAAATTTATGACTGCCTATCTCATTTCTTGAGGTGCTAAAATGGCAGGGCAGTACAAAACCCCCCCAAATGACCCCATTTTAGAAAGTAGACACCCCAAGGAAATTGCTGAGAGGCATGTTGAGCCCATTGAATATTTTTTTTGTTGTCCCAAGTGATTGAATAATGACAAAAAAAAAAAAATACAAAAAGTTGTCACTAAATGATATATTGCTCACACATGCCATGGTTATATGTGGAATTGCACCCCAAAATACATTCTGCTGCTTCTCCTGAGTACGGGGATACCACATGTGTGGGACTTTTTAGGAGCCTATCCGCGTACGGGACCCCGAAAACCAATCACCGCCTTCAGGATTTCTAGGCACAAATTTTTGATTTCACTCCTCACTACCTATCACAGTTTCGAAGGCCATAAAATGCCAAAATAGCACAAAACCCCCCCAAATGACCCCATTTTGGAAAGTAGACACCCAAAGCTGTTTGCTGAGAGGCATGGTGAGTATTTTACAGCTCTCATTTGTTTTTGAAAATGAAGAAAGAACATTTTTTTTTTTCAATTTTCAAAACTTTGTGACAAAAAGCGAGATCTGCAAAATACTCACAATACCTCTCAGCAAATAGCTTGGGGTGTCTACTTTCCAAAATGGGGTCATTTGGGGGGGTTTTGTGCCATCTGGGCATTCCATGGCCTCCGAAACTGTGATAGGCAGTGAGAAGTGAAATCAAAAATTTACACCCTTAGAAAGCCTGAAGGCGGTGATTGGTTTTTGGGGTCCCGTACGCGGCTAGGCTCCCAAAAAGTCTCACACATGTGGTATCCCCGTACTCAGGAGAAGCAACAGAATGTATTTTGGGGTGTAATTCCACATATGCCCATGGCATGTTTGAGCAATATATCATTTAGTGACAACTTTGTGCAAAAAAAAAACAAAAAAAATTGTCTTTTTTCCGCAACTTGTGTCAACATATAAAATATTCCATGGACTCGACATGCCTCTCAGTATATAGCTTGGGGTGTCTACTTTCCAAAATGGGGTCATTTGGGGGGTTTTGAACTGT
Source organism: Rana muscosa (assembly GCA_029206835.1). Taxonomy (NCBI): domain Eukaryota; kingdom Metazoa; phylum Chordata; class Amphibia; order Anura; family Ranidae; genus Rana; species Rana muscosa. The sequence goes on from CM055126.1 coordinate 38,179,591, forward strand.
TCTGGCATTTTATACACAACATTAGGAAGCTTACATCCACTCTTCTAACCACTTGAAGACAAAGCCCTTTTTGACACTTTTTGTTTACATGAAAACATATTTTTTTTTGCAAGAAAATTATGTTGAACTCCCAAACATTATATATATTTTTAAAGCAAAGGCCCTACAGAATAAAATGGTGGGCGTTGCATTTTTTTTTTCTACACAGTATTTGCGCAGCGATTTTTCAAACGCATTTTTTGGGGAAAAAATACACTTTTTTTAATTTTAATGCACTAAAACACACTATATTGCCCAAATGTTTGATGAAATAAAAAAGATGATCTTAGGCCGAGTACATAGATACCAAACACGACATGCTTTAAAATTTCGCACAAACGCGCATTGGCGACAAACTACATACATTTTTAAAAACCTTTAAAAGCCTTTACAGGTTACCCCGTTAGATTTACAGAGGAGGTCTACTGCTAAAATTACTGCTCTCGATCTGACCTTCGCGGTGATACCTCACATGCATGGTGCAATTGCTGTTTACATATGACGCCAGACCGACGCTTGCGTTCGCCATTGGGCAAGAGCAGGGCAGGACAGGGGTGCTTTTTTTATTTTTTTATTTTTTTTTATTATTATTTTGCTTTTTTATTTTATTTTTAAACTGTTGCTTCCATATTTTTTTTTTTTATCATTTTTATTGTTATCTCAGGGAATGTAAATATCCCCTATGATAGCAATAGGTAATGACAGGTACTCTTTTTTGAAAAAACTGGGATCTATTGGACCCTAGATCTTTCCTCTGCCCTCAAAGCATCTGACCACACCAAGATCGGTGTGATAAAATGCTTTCCCAATTTCCCAATGGCGCTTTTTATATCCGGGGGGGGGATTCCCTCCCACTGCTTGTAAAAGCAGTCCAGAAGCTAATTAGCCACTAGGATTGCTTTTACATGAAAGCCGGCCGCTGGCTGAAAAGAATGATACCAAGATGATACCTAAACCCACAGGCATCATTCTGGTATAAACATTCAAAGTCCAGCAACATACCAGTACGTTGCTGGTCCTTGTTGGACATGTATTGTAATCTTTTTTTTCATGCAGCCTGTTGGCTGAACGAAAAAAAAAGATTGATCGGTGGGTATGCCCGCCACCATTAGAATACCGCCCTTCATCCACCCACTTCTAATGATGGGCATACATGCACCATTTATATATGCCGAAGCATGGGGGCATCTTCCCGCAAAAGTACTGCCGCGTACACGTGGTCAGACTTTTCCACGGGCAAGCCTCCGTCGGAATTTCGACCGTATGTACGCTGCATTAGGAGCAAAATCGCTCCTCCGCCCCTGCTGCCCCAATGCTTCGGCATATATGCTTTTTTTTTTTAACTGTGGTGGTGAAATCACCTCCTACAGCACTGGAGTGGCAGGGATCAGGCCTGTCTCTGCGAACGCTGCAGTTATGTGTGTTGTGTTTTGCAAGTGACAGTGATCGATCGATACTGCACTTGGGTGGCCTGGGCTGGACGGAGGGGCAAAACGCAGGTGCCAGCAGGTATCTGGGCTGATCCCGCTAACACTGCGTTTTTGGGAACCCTAAACTGCTGGGGACGCTAGTATAGATCTGATCAGATCAGATATCGATCTGTTCAGATACTATACCACTAATGTGTATGCTTAACGCGTGGGTGTTAGCGCTACTGGCACTAACCTGACGCTGCCTGGGGTGTGACGCAGACCCTCTCTGACGCTAAAACCTAATTGATATCACCTGCCGGGCGATCAGGGGGTTAAACCTTTATTGGGTTATATACGGCGGGTGCCCTGACACTATAAAAAGCAAACTAACTAACCAGCGTCACCCGTAACACTTATATGATGATCACTGGTGAAAGGGTTAACTAGGGGCAATTAAGGGGTTAAAACCTTTATTAGGTAATATATGGGGGTACCTGACGCTATATAAAAACCTGACGGCAAACCTAAAAAAAAATTACTGGCTACCTATCGGCATCACCGACACTAAGACAACGATCATAAAAACGATCGCTTAGCGACAGTGGTGATAGGGGGTGAAAGGGTTACCTGGGGGGCGATCAGGGGGTTAAACCTTTATTAGATAATATATGGGGGTACCTGACGCTATAAAAACCTGCGGCGAACCTAAAAAAAATTACTGGCTACCGATCTGCATCACCGACGCTAAGACAGCGATCAGAAAAATGATCGCTTAGCGACAGTGGTGATAGGGGGTGAAAGGGTTACCTGGGGGGCGATCAAGGGGGTTAAACCTTTATTAGGTAATATATTGGGGTACCTGACGCTATAAAAACCTGCGGCGAACCTAAAAAAAATTACTGGCTACCGATCTGCATCACCGACGCTAAGACAGCGATCAGAAAAATTATCGCTTAGTGACAGTGGTGATAGGGGGTGAAAGGGTTACCTGGGGGGTGATCAAGGGGGTTAAACCTTTATTAGGTAATATATGGGGGTACCCGACGCTATAAAAACCTGCGGCGAACCTAAAAAAAATTACTGGCTACCGATCAGCATCACCGACGCTAAGACATCGATCAGAAAAATGATCGCTTAGCGACGGCGGTGCTAGGGGGTGAAAGGGTTACCTGGGGGGTGATCAAGGGGGTTAAACCTTTATTAGGTAATATATGGGGGTTCCCGATGCTATAAAAACCTGCGGCGAACCTAAAACAAATTACTGGCTACCGATCAGCATCGCCGACGCTAAGACATCGATCAGAAAAATTATTGCTTAGTGACAGTGGTGATAGGGGTGAAAGGGTTACCTGGGGGGCGATCAAGGGGGTTAAACCTTTATTAGGTAATATATGGGGGTACCCGACGCTATAAAAACCTGCGGCGAACCTAAAAAAAATTACTGGCTACCGATCAGCATCACCGACGCTAAGACATCGATCAGAAAAATGATCGCTTAGCGACGGCGGTGCTAGGGGGTGAAAGGGTTATCTGGGGGATGATCAGGGGGTTAAACCTTTATTAGGGGGGGTTAGGGGGCTACACTGGACCTAAAACTAAATGTAGTGACACTTTTACAGTCACAAATGTCACTGATTGCAGTGATCAGTAAATAAATGGTCACTGCAATCAGTGACACTGTGACTGGGGGCTGGGGGGTGATCTGGGGGGTGATCTGGGGGTGTCTGGGGGGGCCTGGGGGGCGATTTATGTGCCTATGTGTCCTGGTGTCAGTGTAGTGTTGTGTGCACAAACCTGCATCTTCTCCTGTACGGCGCTCGGTATATGTGAGCGCTGCAGGAGAGATGACATCACTTCCTCCCGCCTGTGTAAACAGTACACAGGCAGGGAAGCTCTCATTCGCCGGGAGCGATCGAGAGGGGGGGGCCGGAATCGAACGGCCGTCCCCTCATGCCGGATCGCTCCCGAAGGTAAAACGACCACCCACTGTAAAGAAGGGGGGTACGATCGGACCCCCCAACTATACAAAGGCAATCACGTATATGTACGTGATTCTGCCTGTCGGTGCCATTCTGCCGACGTATATTTACAGTGGGCGGTCGTTAAGTGGTTAATGCATTCTATGTACATTATTAAGATAAAAAGCCTTCTGTGTGCAGCAGCCCCGCTCAGCCCCCTAACACTTACTTGAGATCCCTCTCTGTCCAGCGAAGTCCCAGAGTGTCTCAGCCGCCCAAGATTCTCCTTCTTGATCGGCTAAGTCACAGCAGCGGTGCCATTGGCTCCCGTGGCTGTCAATCAGTCAGCTAGCCAATCAGGGGAGAGGGGGCGGGGCCGGGTCAGGGGGGCTCCGTGTCTGAATGGACACAGGGAGCTGTGATTCAGCTTGGGTGCCCCATAGCAAGCTGCTGACTGTGGGGGCACTGAATAGGAGGGAGGGGCCAGGATCACAGAAGAGGGAACCGAGAAGAGGAGGATCTGAGCTGCTCTGTGCAAATCCACTGCAACAGAGCAGGGAAGTATACCATGTTTGTTATTTTTATAGGAAAAAAAACAAGACTTTACAATCACTTTAATGATCAACCATGTGAGTTGCTAAATGTTGTACCTTCATTAAATGTAACCATATTGCTACACTTAGTGGTGCCTCTCTTTTCTTTTATACTCTGTAGCTCCTGCTGGATTTTTCTTCTAATCCCCTTGTGGAGGCTTCCTGTCACATACCTGGTGGTAGAGCTTGATATGCAGAGGACGGCCTCCCTTACACCTCTGACTCGAGGCCCCTGGTAGAGCTGACAGGAGGCGCAGGAGTGCAGAGTCGCAAGAGTGCCTGTTAGGATCGCTGACAGTGGAGCCGGACTGGAACCCCGAATGGGTTGTGGGGGAACACCGGTACAGCAGAAGACCAGGAGCAGCGGCTAGCAGGAAACAGGAACTGGCTTGGTACTGGAACACCACAGGCAGAGGAGCGGATGCAGCTGCAGGTGGGATGGATGCTCGAAAGGGCTGGAGAGAAGGCAGATACAGGCAGGCTGGGTCATATACAGGCGGACAAGTCAGGAACTGATGCAGTGGCTGGAGCGGAGTCAGGGTACAGGCCGGAATGGTAACAGGCTGCCAGCGAAGTAGCAGAAGGAGCAGGCAAGTGCGGAGTCAAAGACAAGCCGTGGTCGGGTGCTGGCAGAAAGCAGGACCGCCTGGGACAAGCCGGGTCAAACAACAGGAGCAAATATCAGATATTAGGTAGCAGGGACACACGGGAACGCTGTAGAGCAGACAGCGTTGAGTCTGGGTACTGACCCAGTTTAAATAGCCTATTTTGGCGCCATGAACTGACACAAGGTGTGTGCGCGCACCGCGGCGCACACACGTGCATGCGCACATGCACACACACACATCGCGCGCGCAGGCGCACCAGCGGTATTCTACTGACAGGGTCTGAAGGCTCAGGCCGTCTTCTGCAGCTACCATTTTGGTTGCTGGCATGCCCTTCCTGACATTTACATTTGTGGATGGACATTTTGTGGTTACACAACCTATCACATTGCTATAATCTTATTATATGGACTAAAGGACTTATAAATAAATGGTTGTGGAATGAATCATCTGAGTTTCCATTATTTCTTATGGGGAAATTCGCTTTGATATATGAGTGCTTTGGATTTCAAGCATGTTTCCGGAATGAATTATGCTCGCAATCCAAGGTTTTACCATTTCCGCTGAATTTAATTTCTGATCAAGCGAAATTATCCCCAAAAGTCCTTCTCAGAAAACAACACTTCTTTCAGTTTTACTCTTCTGGTCCCCTGCAGGACTACATCACTACGGGACAGAGTTTCACAGGAAGAACCACTGAGCGCTACAGGGGACCAGGAAATCAACTCAAAGCTTTCTTCTTTGCCTTTGTTTAAAACTTTATTTAAGCAGCAGGATCATTTAAGGTTCCAGAAACATGAAATCATCTTGCAGTTTCATTATTTGGTGGAATGTACTGTATACCACAGACTGCACACTTCCTCAAATAGCTTATTTTGACAATATATTTTTGCTGAAATAATCACATGAAAATGCACACAACATTTATACACAATGTGGTTCATGTGTTTTTAGATCAACATGATGTCAAAATATGGCCCTGATTATGTATGTAGTATAAGTGAGTGACCATTTCTGCTTGTGGCAGTTATGCCGCATACACACGACCGTTTTTCATGACGAGAAAAATGCAATTTTTTAAATTGGTCATTAAAAATGATCGTGTGTGGGCTCCAGAGCATTTTTCTCGTCGAGAAAAATGGGCATTAAAAATTTAGAACATGCTCTATTTTTTCTCCTCGTTTTCACGTCGTCGATTTTTCTCGTCGTGAAAAACGGCCGTGTGTAGGCTTTAATGACGGGAAAAAACGAGCAAGTTATGAGACGGGAGCGCGTTCTGGTAAAACTAGCGTTCGTAATGGAGATAGCACATTTGTCACGCTGTAACGGACTGAAAAGCACGGAGACTGAAAAGCGCGAATCGTCTCTCACCAAACTTGTACTAACACGCGGTAACACGAAATCAGCAAAAGCAGCACAAAGGGTGGCGCCATCCGAATGGAACTTTCCCTTTATAGTGCCGTCGTACGTGTTGTCGTACGTGTTGTACGTCACCTCGCTTTGCTCGAGCATTTTTTTTCACGATATTGTGTAGGCAAGGCAGGCTTGAGAAGAATCACATCGAGAAAAACGTTGTTTTTTTCCATGACATTAACCAGTTGTCAACCGGCCGCCGTCAATTGACGGCGGCAGAAAAGCACTGTTATCCTGGGTGGACGTCATATGACATCGCGCCTTTAAAATCCACTAGGGCGCGCACCTGCCGCGTCACTGGGCACCCGATACGCGTGCCCGGCGGCCGCTGGGCACCCGCGATTGCCCAGTAACCGAGCAGGACCGTGGATCTGTGTGTGTAAACACACAGATCCACGTCCTGTCAGGGAGAGGAGACTGATGGTGTGTCCCTTGTACATAGGGACAACCATCGGTCACCTCCCTCAGTCAGTCCCTTCCCCCACAGTAATAATCACTAATAGGGAACACATTTAACCCCTTCCTCGCCCCCTAGTGTTAACCCCTTCCCTGCCAGTCATGTTTATACAGTAATCAATGCATTTTTATAGCACAGATCGCTGAATAAATGTGAATGGTCCCAAAAATGTGTCAAAAGTGTCCGATGTGTCCGCCGCAATATCGCAGTCACAATAAAAATCGCTGATTGCCTCCATTACTAGTAAAAAAAAAAAAAATAATAAAAATGCTATAAATCTATCCCCTATTTTGTAGACGCTATAACTTTTGCACAAACCAATCAATATACGCTTATTGCGATTTTTTTTACCAAAAATATGTAGAAGAATACGTATCAGCCTAAACTGAGGAAAATAAAAAAAAATTAAAAATAAAAATGGATATTTATTCTAGCAAAAAGTAAAAAAATATTGTGTTTTTTTTAAACTTGCCGCTCTTCTTTTGTTTATAGCGCAAAAAATAAAAACCGCAGAGGTGATCAAGTACCGCCAAAAAAAAGCTCTATTTGTGGGAAAAAATTATGCAAATTTCGTTTGGGTACAGTGTCGCATGACCGCGCAATTGTCATTCAAAGTGTGACAGCGCTGAAAGCTGAAAAATGGCTTGGGCAGGAAGGGGGTTTAAATGCCCAGTAGAGAAGTGGTTAAAAACGGTTGTGTGTACGCGGCATTAGTTGCAGCCCCTTCCTTCTATACATTCTTGCAAATTCTTTCATATTATATCATTTGTTTTCTCAATTTAACATTTTAGAGAATTCTATTTCTTGTGTGCTCTTTTAAGTGCGTTTTTGACTTCCTTGTTCCTCATACTGTAGTAGATGATGGGGTTCAGCATCGGTGTCACAGCGGTATAGAGAATGGACACAGTTTTGTCTGTTTCTGCAGAATAAATGGAACGGGGTCTCAGATACACAAACATGATGGTGCCATAGTAGAGAGCTACCACCGTCAAGTGGGAGGCACATGTGGAGAAAGCTTTGTGTCTCCCTTGCGTGGAACGTATCTTCAAGATGGTGGAAATAATGTGGATGTACGAGATCAGAGTCAACCAGAAAGAACACATAGCAATGATCCCTGCTGAGATGTACATGGCTATCTCATTACGCAAAGTGTCTCGGCAAGACAGTCTAAAGAAAGGAGGCATCTCACAGAAGAAGTGGTTGACATGGTGGGACTTGCAGTAGGGGAGTTGGAAGGTGAGGACAACATGTACTGCAGAGTTCATGAAGCACATAGTCCATGCACCAGCTGCTAAATTAGCACACAACGTCTTGTTCATGATGATGTTGTAGTGCAATGGTCTACAGATGGCAGCAAACCTGTCATACGCCATTACAGCTAGAATAACACACTCTGTCGCTCCTAAAGCCAAATGAAAATACATTTGCATTGCACATCCCAACAAGGAGATACTCCTATCTATGACCACAGTGTTTATGAGAATTTTGGGAACGATGGTGGATGAGAAACTGATGTCGATAATGGAGAGGTTACTCAGGAAGAAGTACATGGGGGTCTGAAGCTTTGGGTTGATCCTCACCACAATGTTCAGTAGAAGGTTTCCCGACAGCGTGATTACATACATAACAAGGAACACAACAAAACAGATTGCCTGGAGATGTGGAAGATTAGATAGACCAAGGAGGATAAAAATTCCTGGTGATGTTTGGTTTACTTCTTCCATAACATTTAGTTCAGATCTGGCAGAAGAACAAAGCTTAACATTTCTAACAAGATATATTGGTATTTTTATATGTTTCAAAATGTCAGTCTACCCAAAGGTGTGAGCAGAGTCAACCCCTAACTTCTAAAGCCCTGTACACACGATCGGATTTCCTATGGATTCTAATCCGATGGATTTTACCATCGGAAATCCGATGAAGCTGACTTCCATCAGTCTTGCCTACACACCATCAGTCAAAAATCCGACCGTCCCAAACGCTGTGACGTAAAACACTCCGACAAGCTGAGAAAAATTAAATTCAATGCTTCTGAGCATGCTTTGACTTGATTCTGAGCATGCGTGGGTATTTTGTCCGATGGCGTTCCACACAGACGATCGGAATTTGCTGTAGTTTTTTTTCCCATCGGATAAATTTAAAACATGTTCTATTTTTTCGCACTGATGGGGCCCATACACGATCGGTTTGTCCGATGAGAAAAGTCCATCGGACTGTTTTCATCGGTAAAACCGTTCGTGTGTACACGGCATTAAATGTCTCACATTTTCCAATAGTGAGATCTTCCTGCCCATAGGCGAGCGCACAGGGTGTGCCAGGTGTGCCTGGTCACACCCTTTTCCTGGACAGATTTCCCCTGCTGCTTGGATGCAGAGAAAAGGGACTGAGAACAGAGACCCCCATCTCTGTCCTCAGTCCCTTTCTCTGTCCCAAAGTTGAGACATCAGGGGTTTGTTTAGACCCCTGATATTTCACCAAAGCCCCTCAAATGGGGTTCCTAAAAAATTATATAAAAATAAAATAATAAAAAGTATTGTTATTTTTTTATTTTTTTTATGTAAAAATAATAAGTTGTGAAAATGTAATATCAAATAAAATATTAAAAAAATATACAACTAACACTGCTCTTTTAAAACTTTCCATTGCCCCACTGCTAAATATATACACACCCACCCACACACATGTGTGTTTGAGCTTTGGGGTGCACACCCTAAGGCCCCTTTCACACGGGTGGACCGTATGTCTGTTTTTCATCCTGTTTTTTATCCCTATGGGATAGCGGATGTTAGCAGATGAACATCCGCTGACACCCGATCTCATCCGTGTCCGCAATGCTCGGTTTATCTGGATAGAAAAATTCCTATTTTTCTATTCGTCTGCGGAGCGGATCAGATGAACACGGACAGACGGTCTGTGTTCATTTGATCCCCCCATAGGGGAGAGCGGAGATCTGACAGGGCGGTCCCTGCACAGTGTGCGGGGACCGCCCTGTCATCCGCCGGCTCAACAACGGAGCGATCCCGCTGAGCAAGCGGAGGTTCATGGGGCAGATCATTACTGATCCGTCCCGTGTGAAAGGGGCCTAATGCAACAGGCTACGCACACCTATGTTCCTGCCATAATCCCTGACTCTTGGAACCTGTCTACCTGGAAGTTATGATTGACCCTAGCAACTTTTTATTTTATTTATTTATTTATTTAAGGTACTTATATAGCGCTTATTCAGGTACTTACTGTATATAGCGCTTACTCACGTACTTATACACAGTGCTGGGACAAGGTCAACCAGCGCCCAGGGCGGACATGCCAAGCTGCACCCCCCCATGCCCAATTATCTTACACACACCCAGGGCCGCCATCAGGGGGATACAGGCAGTACACCAGTAAGGGGCCCGGATGGCAACCCCCCCTTTTTTATAACATTTTATTTATTTATTTGTTTTTTGTAAGGGGCCCAGAGGTCCCCAGAGGCCCGGAGGTCCCCAGGGCCCCGGATGGCAACCCCCCCTTTTTTTTAGAGCATTTTTTATTTTTTTATTTTTATTAATGTTTTTTTTTTTTTTTTTGTAAGGGGCCCAGAGGCCCGGAGGTCCCCAGGGCCCCGAATGGCAACCCCCCCTTTTTTTATTTTTATAAAAAGAATATATATATATATTTTTTTTTATACATTTTTTTTTTGTTGTAAGGGGCCCAGAGGTCCCCAGAGGCCCCGGAGGTCCCCGGATGGCAACCCCCTTTTTTTTTGTTCTTTTGTTTTTTTCTTTGTTCGTCAGCTTCCAAAACCCCCCGACCTCAACAAACACCCCCCCCCCCGATTCTCAATTCGTGGCACCCCCCGCTTCTTGATTCGCAGCAGCCCCCCCGCTTCTCAATTAGCGGCGGCAGCCCCCCCCCCGGTTCTCCTCTGCTCCAGGGGGCCCATGCCTGAAGCTGTGTAAGGGGCCCCAAAATTCCTGATGGCGGCCCTGCACACACCTGATCATTATAACTAGATATAGAGTGCAGGGGTCAGGATTGGATAAATGACAAAGTACAAGGATCAGGAGCAAACATGATGTACAGTGTGCAGGAGTCAGGAAAGGAAAACATACAGAGTGCAGAGGTAAGGTGTATGTACAATAATATACAATGTGCAGGAGTCAAGAGCGGTAAACGACAGAATACAGAGACCAGGAGTATATACACCCTAGTACAGTGATGGGGAACCTTGTCACCCCAGATGTTTTGGAACTACATTTCCCATGATACTCATGCACTCTGCAGTGTAGTTGAGCATCATGGGAAATGTAGTTCCAAAACATCTGGGGTGCCAAGGTTCCCCATCACTGCCCTATTATATTACATAGCAGTGCCCTTATAAAATATATCAAATTTAGTGTATGTGTCAATATCAAATATGCCCAAATGAATTATATATCACATGAATATGGAACCAAAATACCAGTGCTGCAAACAAAATTGTGAGGGGGTGAATCCCAGACTCCCGGTGCTGTAAGTAGAATACCAAAACATATAATACGAACAACTCAAATACATATCACATGTATGTGGGACCAAAATCCCTGTGCTGCAAAAACATTTTGTGAGGGAGTTAAGACCACTGTAAATAAAAATGTAAAATACTATAACATATAATGTGAATAACTCCCAAATAATATTTAAATAACTCTAGTCAAATTCTTATGGTCCATTTGCACACAATTTGGTGTTGGAGTTACTATCAAACTCCCAGTGCTGCAAATCAAACACACAGTGCAAAGCAGTCCACTAAAAACAAACATTCCACTAGAGGGCAACTGCTCTTGTGCACATTGCTGGATCGAGATGGGGCTCCACGCAGATCAAAGTTCAGCCCCTGCTGAACCAGGTCAATTTTGATCTGTGTACCCAGCTGTACCTTATCCCATGCTTCAGCAGGCTCCCTGTAGTTCTGTTACTGGTCCTCTGCAGCTCCTGTGTAATTTGGGACTGACTGTGGTCACACTCCACTTTGGACCATACAGGGTTAAATCGAAGTTCGACCCTCAAAAATGTTAGTTTTTTTAAAGTCAGCAGCTACAAATACTGTAGCTTGTGACTTTTAATAAGGACACTTACCTTGTCCAGGGAGCCTATTTGTCCATTGGCTTGGGTGCAGGCGCCGCCATTGCAACTAAGGGAAACCAGCAGTGGAGCCTTCAGGCTTCACAGCCGGTTTCCTACTGCACACGCTCGAGTCGTGGGGTGCTTTCTGAATGGCCCAGTCATCTTCTGGGACACACACAGGTCCCAGAAGGCAGGGGGGGGGAACGAGGAGGGGCCGAGGCAGAAGAGGAAATGATGTACCTCGACACGGCAAGGCTAGGATGGTAGTACTTCATACTTGTACTTCATAAAAGGTAAGAAAAAATAAATGTATATCCAAAAAGAGGGATGGTCTTTAGTTTAAGACCAAGTAGTAAAATTGCGTGGATTTCCGCTTTCAAAAGAGGGGTGGAGGGGTGGTCTTAAGTTGAAGACCAAGTAGTAAAGTTGGGTGGAACTCTGCTTTAATCTTCCTCTATATGTGATGATGTCTAGGGAGAAGGAAAGCTCTGGAGGTGGCTGAAGCATAGAATCAGGTAAGTAAAAAAGGCAATACCCCCCTTCTCTCCCCTCCCCCACACTGCAAGAGTGGACTTCTTTACTTTCTTGGAGTTGGGCTGGGATAAGCCACCCCTTCCTTTGCTGTGTAATGCTTATATTCTTGAATAGGTTTGGAATTAGTGGGACATTTCAGGCGCTACATAGATTTAATCCACATACACATTATATCTTATTAAAATTATTCTTTTTAGAATGCTCCATGTATCCATTCAGACACAGAGTCTAAATCAGCCTCATTGGCTCACAGATTTTGATTGACAGCAGCAGAAGCCAATGTCGGACAGCAGAGTCTGTCGTGCAACATTGCTGGATGTAGATGGACCTCAGGTCAGTATTAGGGGGGCTGAGGGGAGATGGTACACACAGAAGGCTTTTTATCTTAAAGCGGTTGTATACCGCAAAACTTTTTTTTTTAAACCTGCAAGGCAAAGGCATAATGAGCTAGTATGATTAGCATACTAGCTCATTATCAATTACTTACCTTAGATCGAAGCCCCCGCAGCGGTCCTCGGACACGTCCTCTGTCGCCGCCATGATACCCGGAGTGACTTCTGGGTATCGCCGCTCTGGCGCTGTGACTGGCCGGTACAGGTCTCGGAGATATTGCAAGCACCTACAGGTAAGCCTTAATGTAGAATTACCTGTAGGTGCATGTAGTATTTGAGGCTATACAACCGCTTTAATGTATAGAATGAATTAGGATTAAAAACCTTCTGCCTTTACAACCCCTTTAACTTTCACTTAATCCCTAAACCTAACTCTAAGGGCACTTCCACACTGGGGCGGGTGGGCGCCGGCGGTAAAGCGCCGTTATTTTTAGCAGCGCTTTACCGTAGTTTTTTGCGGTGCTTTCCGGCCGCTAGCGGGGTTCATTTAACCCCCGCTAGCGGCTGAAAAAAGGTTTAGAAGCACCGGCAAAGCGCCTCTGCAGCAGCGATTTGTCTGCGTTTTGGCAGTGCTGCCCATTGACATCAATAGGCAGGGGCGCTTTAGGAGCGGTGTGTAAGTAATTCTTGGAAGAAAATACTACTTATTTCCTCTCTGATAAAAACAATTTGGTATTATAAATAATGAAAACATTATTTCAAATAAATATACAGAATATATATATATATATATATATATATATATATATATATATATATATATATTTACCTTTTTCTCACCTTGCACAGGGAATACAATGTTAGTGAAGTGTTTCAGTTTGGAAAAAAAAATCTATTAGGACATTTTGATTATTTTGCTTCTTTTAAAAATCTTTATCCTCCTGTCTTTTCCCATATGCTATAGCATTCACTCATCTCTTTAAAGAATGGGAGAAGTGACAGCATTTGTCAGGCACAGAACACCGAAAAACATGAAAGGTGCTTCCTTATATAAGGAAAGCACTGTGGTCCCTCAGCTTGAGAATATTTCCTTGGTATCCCAGCTGATTGGTCTCTGCTCTTCTGTGAATATGCATAATTAATTTTCGCTAAGTGTTGCAAATAAGACAAAAGTTTACATTTTATTTTACATTTTTATAAACTCTTATAGTTGACATATTTCCCATTTAACATCAAATATGGTGGGTGACATAAATCCCAGTAATAAGAAAAACTTCAGAAAAGTACATTTATTAATTTGGAAATTATAAAAAAATTTGATTTTAAAAATTCCTCTTACTTTTTGTCCAAAATTAAGGGAAATAATAAACTTTTTCAAAAAATAGTGTATAGAAATTCTCTCTCCTTTTTTCCAAAGTTTTCATCAATACTAAGCTTTACATTTTTTTTCTGTTTTAGTTCATTTTACCTATTTTTTTATTTTTTTTTATGTATTTATCATTATTATCATTTTAATCCTTAAGAGCCGGTTCACACTGGGGCAACACAACTTCCAGCGCGACTTTCAGAAGCAACTCAGACACGACTTGAGCATGAATCACAGCGAGACTTGGAGGAGACTTGAGCGCGACTTGTGGTCATTAACAACACGACTTGAAGTAAATTCCTTGTGGCTTCTGGGTAAATTCCTTTCTGCTTCCTGTAAAGTTGCCTTCAAAATGAACAGTGATCAGACTTCTAAGCGACTTCCATTGAAATCAATGGGTACAAGTTGCCCACAGGTCGCCTAGAAGTCTGATTGAAGTAGTACAGGAACCTTTTTTGAAGTCGGAGCGACTGCAGTCGTGTACATTAAAACATCTCCATTCACTTCAATTAGTTTTAAAAATAGCGCGACTTGGGGCAACTCGGGGCGACCTGAAGTCGCGTCCGGAGTCGCCCCTATGTTAGAGAATTTTACAGTTGTAAATCTGTGAAGGTAAACTCCAGTCAAATCTTTTGTTAGCATGTTGATAATCTTGGATGGTTTTGTGTGAAGCAGGAGAGCCATTATAGGCTCAAATTGCTGGACCTTCTTCTACCAATTTGTGTCCTACAGGTAGCAAATATAGAAGAAATTCAAGTGGCTATACTCGAGTATAAGCCGAGTTTTTCAGCACATTTTTTGTGTGCTGAAAATGCCCCCCTCGGCTTATACTTGAGTCTCCCTCACTGTGTCCATCTGCAGCCTTATGATCTCCGGCGCTGTGATATGTAGTCTAGTCAGCAGCCGTGCAGTGTAACAAAGCCTTCTCCTTGTCCTCGTACGTGATAGGCTGAACACTGACTCCCTGCTGGGAAACTGAGTCAGTGTTCCGTCACGGACGAGGACTAGGAGGAGGCGCCGTCCAGCACGCTCCTCTCCTATGGATAAAAAGCGCTGTCACTGCTCCCTGGTGGAAATATAGGAGAATGTCCACATCAAGAGGTGAATGTCATGGATATGCATTAATGTCTGTCTGCCATCTTACCTTCGCAATAAAGTGTTCATCTAGAGACCAGACCTCCTTCACCTGGCTTCCTTTATAATCTCCTCCCAGCCTGACTCCACCCCAGGCCCTATCACTGAACACTATATTAACCTGTGCACTGCAAGCCTGCTTTGCTGATCAACGTGTTTGTTAGGCATTGTGTGTTTGGGTTCCTGCCTGCCGTGTGCTACGTCTGTCTCTCTGTTACGTTATTGGCTTGTCCCCGACCATCCCTGTCTGCTCGTGACCCTTGACCTTCGGCTCGTTCTTCGTTATCCTTGTCTGCTTGTGGCCCCTGACCTTCGGCTTGTTATTCGGTTCTCTCTATCGTGTGCTGCTGCTTCCCCTTATCCTACGGGGCGTGAGCTAGGAAACTCCAGGGGCCGCGACCTGGTCCCAGCCTGCAGCGTAACATCCTCACCACTAGAGGCCCTGGAGAAGACCAGCTGGGTCTTAGACTCCGCGCCCTGGGGAATCTTGGCTCTCGCTTCCGTTGGGATCCCGGTTGTGCTCCTCTGGTCCCGCTTTCCACAACCACCCAGTTTCCTATCCACAGAAGCCAGCCATAGGGTTCACTACCTCGCGGTGCACTCCTGTCCCCCTACGGTGTGCATCTGTCACCTGGCCACAGGTGACCCTGACAGTTTGATCAGCCATGAACCCGGCTGACATCCCGCTTCCCGCGGATGATCCATTGCAGGGCATAGTTCGCAGACTTGAGACCCAGGAATCAAATCAGACCCAGGTGATGCGATTCCTCCAGGATCTGGCTTCTCGATTCGAGCAGCTTCAGGTCTCCTTGGGAACCCCGAATCCGCAACCCCAAGTACAACCAGCGGCTGTACCTATCGCACCAGTCGCAGCCTCACACTCACTAAGATTGCCAGCTCCGTTCCGTTTCTCTGGGGACTCCAAGGCCTGCAGGGGGTTTCTCAGCCAATGCACTATTCATTTTGAGCTTCAGCCTCAAAGCTTCCTATCTGACCGGGCTAAGGTAGCCTATATCATTTCCCTCCTCTCCGGTGAAGCTTTGGCCTGGGCTGCCCCCCTGTGGGAGAGGAACGATCCGGTGGTTTCCAGTCTGTCCGAATTCTTGAAGCTCTTTCGTAATATCTTCGAAGAGCCGGCTCGGGCTTCTTCAGCGGCTAGTGCTGTCTTACGTCTTCGCCAAGAATCTAGTTCAGTGGGGCAATATGCTCTTCAGTTCCGTATCCACACAGCTGAATTGAGCTGGAATAATGAGGCCCTGGTCGCTACCTTTTTACATGGCCTCTCTGACCGAGTGAAAGACGAATTAGCGGGAAGAGCCATTCCCGTCGGTCTGGACGATGTAATTTCATTATGCAACCAGATCGACATTCGTTTTCAAGAGAGGTCCTTAGAAAAAAGACGCCAGCACTCTCTGGGTCCTAGCCAGTCTGAGCTCCCCTCCCTTCATTCCGTGGAGCATCCTCTTCCTGCTGAAGAACCTATGCAGCTGGGCCGGACCAGACTAACCCCCGAAGAACGTGCTAGGCGCAGAACTCTGGGCTTGTGCCTCTATTGTGGGGGCAAGGGTCATTTTCGTGACTCCTGCTCGCTTCGTCCGGGAAACGCTCGGGTCTAATACATTTGGAAGGTGGAGTATTGGACCCAGAAACATCACCTTCTCGCCTGCTCTTGCCGGTGTCCCTTCATGTAGGCACTTCTCCTCAGTCAACCCTTGCATACCTGGATTCCGGGGCTGCCGGCAATTTCATGGATTGGAGAACTGCTTCTTCTATGAAGCTTACCCTTTCACCTCTCACTACCCCATTGGTAGTCTCGGCAATTGATGGCACTGTTCTCCCAGGGGGCCCTATTCGCTTCCAGACGCTACCCATTAGGATGTCGGTAGGGATTCTCCACCAGGAGTGGATATCCTTTCTTATTCTACCCAAGGCCTCTACCCCAGTTGTATTGGGCCTCCCTTGGCTACAGCTCCACTCTCCACATGTGGACTGGGTCTCTGGGCAGATCCTGGCCTGGGGTTCCTCATGTTTCTCGTCGTGTCTTCTCAAGGTGACCCCCAAGGAGAGTCTTCCGGTTGCTGCCACTTCTGTTTCTTCTGATCTTCCCGCCGCATACAGCGATTACCGGGATGTGTTCTGTAAAAAATCAGCTGAGGTGCTTCCTCCCCACAGGTCTTTTGACTGTGCTATTGATCTTGTCCCCGGAGCAACTCTACCCAGGGGTCGTACCTACCCTCTGTCCATCCCAGAGACCCAGGCCATGTCGGAGTATGTAGCAGAGAATCTGGAGAGAGGGTTCATCCGGAAATCCTCATCGCCTGCAGGGGCAGGGTTCTTTTTTGTTGCCAAAAAGGATGGTACCTTAAGACCCTGCATCGATTATCGGGGTTTAAATGCGGTTACTATTAAAAATCGATACCCCTTACCCTTAATATCTGAGCTATTCGATAGGTTGAAGGGTGCCTCCATTTTCACCAAGTTGGATCTCAGAGGCGCGTACAATCTCATTCGAATACGGGAGGGTGACGAATGGAAGACTGCATTTAACACTAGAGACGGGCATTACGAATATCTGGTGATGCCTTTTGGTCTGTGTAATGCTCCAGCCGTGTTTCAAAACTTTGTCAATGAAATCTTCAGAGATCTGCTGTACCAGTTTGTTGTCATCTATCTGGATGACATTCTGATCTTTTCTGAAAATCTGCTCGTCCACAGAAACCATGTCCGCACTGTACTTCAACGTCTTAGAGAGAACAATCTCTATGCCAAGCTGGAGAAATGTTCCTTTGAATGTTCTGAGGTCCTGTTTTTGGGGTGCTTTGTCTCATGTTCGGGGCTTCGTATGGACCCTGGGAAGGTCTTGGCTATCACCAACTGGCCTCTTCCTGCTAGCCTCAAGGCCACACAGCGCTTTCTTGGCTTCACTAATTATTATAGGCAGTTCATAAGGAATTACTCTTCCATTGCCGCGCCTATTATCGCTTTGACCAAGAAGGGTGTGAATGCCAGAGACTGGCCTCCCGAAGCTGTCTCTGCATTTCACAACCTGAAACAGGCCTTTGTTTCTGGCCCCCTCTTGAGGAGACCAAATCCTGGGAATGCATTTTTTATTGAAGTGGACGCTTCCTCAATGGGGGTGGGAGCTGTGCTTCTTCAAATCTTTGAGAAGAGACGCCAACCATGTGCGTTCTTCTCCAAAAAATTTTCTCAGGCAGAGAGGAATTATGCCATCGGTGATCGGGAACTTCTCGCAATTAAATTGGCGTTAGAGGAGTGGCGTCATCTCTTGGAGGGTTCCCCTCACTCCATAACGATCTTTACCGATCACAAGAATTTACAGTATCTACAGAATGCTAAACGTCTGAATCCTAGACAGGCCAGGTGGAGTCTCTTCTTTGCCCGTTTTAATTTCACGATTACCTACAAACCTGGTTCCTGCAACGGTCGGGCTGATGCGCTCTCTAGGTCATTTGACACTTTGGACGAGGAGTCCGCCCCTGAACCTGAGCCGATCATTCCCACCTCATGCATTGTTGCCCACTCTACCACCCTGAAGTCTAAAATTCCGCCTGGTAAGACCTTTGTCCCCACTGGGCTAAGAGCTAAGATCCTTCGTTGGGGACATGATTCCAAGGTGGCAGGGCATTCTGGATTCCTCCGATCCTTCCTACTCATCAGTCGTCACTACTGGTGGCCTAATCTCCGCTCAGACGTCAAAGACTACGTTAAAGCTTGTCATGTCTGTGCTCAGTCCAAATCCTCCACACAAGCTCCTGCTGGTCTCCTCATGCCCTTGCCTATTCCTAAGGAACCCTGGGCCCATATTGCCATGGATTTTATCACCGATCTCCCACTGTCTGAGAATAATACAGTCATTTGGGTGGTAATCGATCGATTCTCCAAGATGGCTCATTTTGTTCCTCTTCCTGGTCTTCCTTCTGCCCCTGCCTTGGTTCCCATTTTCATTCGAGAAATTCTCCGCCTACATGGGGTCCCTTCTCATATTGTTTCCGACAGGGGAGTCCAATTCACGTCTCGTTTTTGGAGAGCCTTTTGCAAATCCCTCAATATTGTCTTGGATTTTTCTTCTTCTTACCATCCCCAATCCAATGGACAGACTGAGAGGGTTAATCAGGAGTTAGAGGTCTTTCTTCGCACCTTTGTGTCTTCTCACCATGACGATTGGTCCTCTCTACTCCCGTGGGCAGAATTCTCCCATAACAATCATGTGAATACCAGTTCGCAGAAGACACCCTTTTTCACAGTTTATGGAAAACACCCTCAACTTCCTCTTCCTATGATCTGTTCTCCAGACATTCCAGCTTTGGCTTCGGTTCAGGAGTCTCTCAATTCCGTTTGGGGTCACGTTCATGATTCCCTCCGGGCAGCTGCTGAAAAATTCAAAGGCTTTGCCGACCGCCGCAGGCGTAAACCGCCTTCTCTTCAGCCAGGGGACAAAGTCTGGCTCTCTACCAGGAACATCAAGCTCCGAGTTCCTTCTCTGAAGTTTGCTCCACGATTCATCGGTCCATACACGGTAACTGCTAAACTGAATCCGGTTTGTTTCAAACTCCAGATTCCTAAGAGCCTTAAAATCACTAACTCCTTTCATGTTGCTCTTCTAAAGCCTTTAGTCCTCAATAAATTCTCTCGTCCTCTTCCTACCGTGGCGCCTGTCTCTGAGGATAATCAGGAGTACGAGATCAGTCAAATTCTGGACTCCCGACTCTGTAAAGGCGTTCTTCAGTACCTCGTTCATTGGAAAGGGTTTGGTCCTGAGGAGAGGTCTTGGATCACTGCATCTGAGGTCTTTGCACCTCGTCTGTTAAAGGAGTTTCATCTGAAGTTTCCCTCTAAACCTGGGCCCAGGCGGGGAAGGGGGAGGCCTCGTAAGAGGGAGGGTACTGTCATGGATATGCATTAATGTCTGTCTGCCATCTTACCTTCCTCCTCATGTGTTCATCTAGAGACCAGACCTCCTTCACCTGGCTTCCTTTATAATCTCCTCCCAGCCTGACTCCACCCCAGGCCCTATCACTGAACACTATATTAACCTGTGCACTGCAAGCCTGCTTTGCTGATCAACGTGTTTGTTAGGCATTGTGTGTTTGGGTTCCTGCCTGCCGTGTGCTACGTCTGTCTCTCTGTTACGTTATTGGCTTGTCCCCGACCATCCCTGTCTGCTCGTGACCCTTGACCTTCGGCTCGTTCTTCGTTATCCTTGTCTGCTTGTGGCCCCTGACCTTCGGCTTGTTATTCGGTTCTCTCTATCGTGTGCTGCTGCTTCCCCTTATCCTACGGGGCGTGAGCTAGGAAACTCCAGGGGCCGCGACCTGGTCCCAGCCTGCAGCGTAACATCCTCACCACTAGAGGCCCTGGAGAAGACCAGCTGGGTCTTAGACTCCGCGCCCTGGGGAATCTTGGCTCTCGCTTCCGTTGGGATCCCGGTTGTGCTCCTCTGGTCCCGCTTTCCACAACCACCCAGTTTCCTATCCACAGAAGCCAGCCATAGGGTTCACTACCTCGCGGTGCACTCCTGTCCCCCTACGGTGTGCATCTGTCACCTGGCCACAGGTGACCCTGACAGTGAATCATGAATGTTTAGACCAGCTCATGGACACGACAAATTGGTTACTGAAAGGTTCCTAAACGGAACAAGTCATAAGAGATGTATAATATCTTGAAGGGGGGAGAAAAAAGGAGGGGGGTTATTTTTGCCTCGACTAACGTTTTGCGCTCCCTGTGCACTTTATCAAAGGACTTTGCCGTGTCCATGAGCCGGTCTAAACATTCATGATTCACCTCTTGAAGTGGACATTCTCCTATATTTCCACCAGGGAGCAGTGACAGCGCTTTTTATCCGTAGGAGAGGAGCGTGCTGGATGGCACCACTCGTTCCACTACATTGCCTGAATCCTGATACACCAGCCGGCGTCGCGGCTGGGTGACGTCATCGATCTGGAGGAACGAAGAGTATGATTCCTCCTGTCCCAGCCGTGTTACGAGCCTGGTTCCGCGTCCCTCGAGCTGGAGCGCCCTCCACATGTCGGTCTGCTTGTCCCTACCATCTAAGGTACTGTGCCCATACTGTGTTCATGTCACAGGCTGACTTTTTAACCCCTCCTTGCTCTACGGATATCACTGCAAGCTAAGACTATTACAACCTATGGCTAGAGAGCCAAGATTTCATCTGCTTTCTGCTTATTTGGGATTGGATCCTTTTTTATTTTTATTACGATCAATAAATGGATTAAGTTCTTTCATTTTACCAAGAGTCTTCAGATTTTATCATGTATGATCCATGAGCGCTGGACTATAGTGTTTGTATGTTGTGTATTTTGTACTTCCGGGTACAAATTTTTTCCTGCAGCTCTGGACCTTGGTCCTGTCCTTGTTTTTGATTCCTTGTACTTCTTAAAACGTTTGGGTTGTTTTTACTTCCACCCACCAATTTAACACTTGTGATTTATGTTGTTGTTTTGTAAACCCCCACAGTAAATGCAGCGTTACATAATTGAGGACAGTGAGGCTGAGGCATGCAGGTAAACACAGAGCTGTTTTTTTACTTTAAATTTTTTTTGTATTTTTTTTTTACATTTTTGTTTTCCTTCCTAGGCAATCTAGACCAACTAAAGGAAGATGCTGAAATAAAAGCTTTGTAAATCAATTAATAACTAGCAGGTAAAAGGTGCATATGAAAAGTTATCCTAAAGAGACTTCTAAAGTATGAGTTTATCACCTGATATGCTGAGGACAGAATGGAGATTTTACAGTATACATACAAGGTGGGCAGTCATCTTTAATAAAATTTGTGCATGAAGCCTTAAAAAAAAAAAAAAAAGTGGAATATATTGTAGGCCTAAGGCAAGTAGGGCTAGGGCTTTGAAGGCCAGAAAGGAAATACAAGAGTCTCATAGAAGAAAAGTGAGGGAATGCTCAAGGAGAAGGAGGGAAAAACGGGGGAGGGAGGGATGGGTTGGGGGTGAGGCAGATGGGGTAGGGGAGGTTGAAAAAGATGTTGACCTGTCCTTGGGTGTGGGAACGATTTAAGCAGTCAATGTGTATTACAGAGAAAAGCAAAACACACATTTTCCAAGTCAAATAACCTCATAGAGTTGGCAGCAGAGCTTAGTATTCAGATGTACATATAAAATATATCCAATAGCCAGGTTTTACTAAATTGTCCCACTTATTGTTTAAAGAAGCCATTACATCTTCCATTGCTTCGATTTTATTCACTTTGTTGAACAAGATGCTTATTGGATAGCTAAAGGACCAGAGGTGATTTCAGAATTTTGCACTGCGCTGCTTTAACTGTAAATTGTGCGGACATGCAATGTTGTACCGAAATGAAATTTGCGTCCTTTTCTTCCCACAAATAGAGCTTTCTTTTAATGGTATTTGATTGCCTCTGCGATTTTTATTTTTTGCGATATAAACGGAAAAAGACTGAAAATTTTGAAAAAAAATTATATTTTCTACTTTTTGTTATAAGAAAAATCGAATAAACTCAATTTTAGTCATACATTTAGGCCAAAATGTATTCAGCCACATGTCTTTAGTAAAAAAAATGTCAATAAGCGTATATTTATTGGTTTGCGCAAAAGTCATAGCGTTTACAAACTAGGGTACATTTTCTGGAATTTACACAGCTTTAAATTTATGACTGCCTATCTCATTTCTTGAGGTGCTAAAATGGCAGGGCAGTACAAAACCCCCCCAAATGACCCCATTTTGGTAAGTAGACACCCCAAGGAAATTGCTGAGAGGCATGTTGAGCCCATTGAATATTTTTTTTTCTTGTCCCAAGTGATTGAATAATGACAAAAAAAAAAAAATTACAAAAAGTTGTCACTAAATGATATATTGCTCACACATGCCATGGTTATATGTGGAATTGCACCCCAAAATACATTCTTCTGCTTCTCCTGAGTACGGGGATACCACATGTGTGGGACTTTTTGGGAGCCTAGCCGCGTACGGGACCCCGGAAACCAAGCACCGCCTTCAGGATTTCTAAGGGCGCAAATTTTTGATTTCACTCCTCACTACCTATCACAGTTTTGAAGGCCATAAAATGCCAAAATAGCACAAAACCCCCCCAAATGACCCCATTTTAGAAAGTAGATACCCCAAGGAAATTGCTGAGAGGCCTGTTGAGCCCATTGAATATTTTTTTTTTTTGTCCCAAGTGATTGAATAATGACAAAAAAAAAAAAATTATAAAAAGTTGTCACTAAATGATATATTGCTCACACATGCCATGGTTATATGTGGAATTGCACCCCAAAATACATTTTGCTGCTTCTCCTGAGTATGGGGATACCACATGTGTGGGACTTTTTAGGAGCCTAGCCGCGTACGGGACCCCGAAAACCAAGCACCGCCTTCAGGATTTCTAGGCACAAATTTTTGATTTCACTCCTCACTACCTATCACAGTTTCGAAGGCCATAAAATGCCAAAATAGCACAAAACCCCCCCAAATGACCCCATTTTGGAAAGTAGACACCCCAAGCTGTTTTCTGAGCACATGGTGAGTATTTTACAACTCTCATTTGTTTTTGAAAATGAAGAAAGAAATTTTTTTTTTTTTTCAATTTTCAAAACTTTGTGACAAAAAGCGAGATCTGCAAAATACTCAACATACCTCTCAACAAATAGCTTGGGGTGTCTACTTTCCAAAATAGGGTCATTTGGGGGGTTTTGTGCCATCTGGGCATTCCATGGCCTCCGAAACTGTGATAGGCAGTGAGAAGTGAAATCAAAAATTTACACCCTTAGAAAGCCTGAAGGCGGTGATTGATTTTTGGGGTCTCACACATGTGGTATCCCCGTACTCAGGAGAAGCAACAGAATGTATTTTGGGGTGTAATTCCACATATGCCCATGGCATGTTTGAGCAATATATCATTTAGTGACAACTTTGTGCAAAAAAATAAAAATAAAATTGTCTTTTTTCCGCAACTTGTGTCAACATATAAAATATTCCATGGGACTCGACATGCCTCTCAGTATATAGCTTGGGGTGTCTACTTTCCAAAATGGGGTCATTTGGGGGGGTTTTGAACTGTTCTGGCATTTTATACACAACATTAGGAAGCTTACATCCACTCTTCTAACCACTTGAAGACAAAGCCCTTTTTGACACTTTTTGTTTACATGAAAACATATTTTTTTTTGCAAGAAAATTATGTTGAACCCCCAAACATTATATATATTTTTAAAGCAAAGGCCCTACAGAATAAAATGGTGGGTGTTGCATTTTTTTTTCTACACAGTATTTGCGCAGCGATTTTTCAAACGCATTTTTTGGGGAAAAAATACACTTTTTTAATTTTAATGCACTAAAACACACTATATTGCCCAAATGTTTGATGAAATAAAAAAGATGATCTTAGGCCGAGTACATAGATACCAAACACGACATGCTTTAAAATTTCGCACAAACGCGCATTGGCGACAAACTACATACATTTTTAAAAGCCTTTAAAAGCCTTTACAGGTTACCCCGTTAGCTTTACAGAGGAGGTCTACTGCTAAAATTACTGCCCTCGATCTGACCTTCGCGGTGATACCTCACATGCATGGTGCAATTGCTGTTTACATATGACGCCAGACCGACGCTTGCGTTCGCCATTGGGCAAGAGCAGGGCAGGACAGGGGTACTTTTTTTTTTTTTTTTTTTTTTTTTTATTATTAATTTTGCTTTTTTATTTTATTTTTAAATTGTTCCTTCCATATTTTTTTTTTTTATAATTTTTATTGTTATCTCAGGGAATGTAAATATCCCCTATGATAGCAATAGGTAGTGACAGGTACTCTTTTTTTGAAAAAACTGGGGTCTAGACCCTAGATCTTTCCTCTGCCCTCAAAGTATCTGACCACACCAAGATCGGTGTGATAAAATGCTTTCCCAATTTCCCAATGGCGCTTTTTATATCCGGGGGGGGGGACATTCCCTCCCACTGCTTGTAAAAGCAGTCCAGAGGCTAATTAGCCACTAGGATTGCTTTTACATGAAAGCCGGCCGCTGGCTGAAAAGAATGATACCAAGATGATACCTAAACCCGCAGGCATCAATCTGGTATAACCATTCAAAGTCCAGCAACATACCAGTACGTTGCTGGTCCTTGTTGGACATGTATTGTAAACTTTTTTTTTCATGCAGCCAGTTGGCTGAATGAAAAAAGAGATTGATCGGGTGGGTATGCCCACCATTAGAATACCGCCCTTCATCCACCCACTTCTAATGATGGGCATACATGCACCATTTATATATGCCGAAGCATGGGGGCATCCTCCCACAAAAAAGTTATGCCGCACACACATGGTCGGACTTTTCCACGGGCAAGCCTCCGTCGGAATTTTGACTGTATGTACGCGGCATTAGGAGCAAAATCACTCCTCCGCCCCTGCTGCCCCAATGCTTCGGCATATTTGCTTTTTTTTTTTAACTGTGGTGGTGAAATCACCTTCTACAGCACTGGAGTCGCAGGGATCAGGCCTGTTTTTGCGAACGCTGCAGTTATGTGTGTTGTGTTTTGTAAGTGACAGTGATCGATCGATACTGCACTTGGGTGGCCTGGGCTGGACGAAGGGGCAAAACGCAGGTGCTAGCAGGTATCTGGGCTGATCCCGCTAACACTGCGTTTTTGGGAACCCTAAACTGCTGGGGACGGTAGTATAGATCTGATCAGATCAGATATTGATCTGTTCAGATACTATAACACTGAGGAGGGTGTATGCTTCACGCGTGGGTGTTAGCGTTACTGGCACTAACCTGACGCTGCCTGGGGTGTGACGCAGACCCTCTCTGACGCTAAAACCTAATTGATATCACCCACCGGGCGATCAGGGGGTTAAACCTTTATTGGGTTATATACGGCGGGTGCCCTGACACTATAAAAAGCAAACTAACTAACCAGCGTCACCCGTAACACTTATATGATGATCACTGGTGAAAGGGTTAACTAGGGGCAATTAGGGGGTTAAAACCTTTATTAGATAATATATGGGGGTACCTGACGCTATAAAAACCTGCGGCGAACCTAAAAAAAATTACTGGCTACCGATCTGCATCACCGACGCTAAGACAGCGATCAGAAAAATTATCGCTTAGCAACAGTGGTGATAGGGGGTGAAAGGGTTACCTGGGGGGCGATCAAGGGGGTTAAACCTTTATTAGATAATTTATGGGGGTACCTGACGCTATAAAAACCTGTGGCGAACCTAAAAAAAAAATACTGGCTACCGATCTGCATCACCGACGCTAAGACAGCGATCAGAAAAATGATCGCTTAGCGACAGTGGTGATAGGGGGTGAAAGGGTTACCTGGGGGGTGATCAAGGGGTTAAACCTTTATTAGGGGGGGTTAGGGGGCTACACTGGACCTAAAACTAAACTGTAGTGACACTTTTACAGTCACAAATGTCACTGATTGCAGTGATCAGTAAATAAATGGTCACTGCAATCAGTGACAATGTGACTGGGGGCTGGGGGGTGATCTGGGGGGGCCTGGGGGGGCGATTTATGTGCCTATGTGTGCTGGTGTTAGTGTAGTGTTTGTGCACTAACCTTGATGTCTTCTCTTGTACGGCGCTCGGTATATGTGAGCGCCGCACAAGAGATGACATCACTTCATCCTGCTTCCTCTGCCTGTGTTTACATTACACAAGCAGAGGGGGCATTCTCATTCACCGGGAGCGATCGCGGGGGGGGGGTGGCCGGAATCGAATGGCCGCCCCCCCATCTCGGATCGCTCCCAGACGAATTCCGACCGCTCACTGTACAGAAGGGGGGTCCGATTGGACCCCCCAACTGTACAAAGGCAATCACGTACACTGTACGTGATTGTGCCTGTCGGTGCCATTGTGCCGACGTATATGTACAGTGAGCGGTCGTTAAGTGGTTAAAATGATGTATCAGGAGTGATAGTTTGTCAATAAGGGTGAAAGATGGAAGAGGAAGACTGGTGGGTCATGTCCCAGATGAACATCAGCCTTTTATTCCCCAAGTGTTTCCATCTACATATGGGGAAATAGGTTCTCCGGTGGTAAGTCCCCCTGCTTCTTGGTGGATTCGTCAACAAGGGTTTTCTTGTTGTATTTATTTATACACTGTTGTTTGATTAATATTTATTTTGTATTTTATGTCTGCATAGTTGTTCTTTCTATCTATGGTTGACGCATACATCCCCTGATGAAGCCTAGAGGCGAAACATGTCGGGATAACGTATGATCACTCAACCTTCAGCAAACCTCTAGTGTAACCACTATTTTGGATTTATTCCACACTGAATGACCTTCTGTGATTTGCTACTCATTTTTTATTTATTTTTTGTTTAATTAAAAATAAACTATATATACTTTGTACCTACTGTTTTTGGATTTCCATTATTATGATATTATGTGATTAAGCACCACCATAGTCCCATCATTTTCCTTCTCCTATAAATGAATGCCAGTAAGTTTTGCAAAAAAAATTCCTGCACCTGATTCCAAAAGCTGGGTAGTAGCAGGCAACTCCAGAACACATACAACATGAACTTTCTTGCTGTTGGCATCTCCAACAAAGGGGTGATCACAGTGGTGAAAATTTGTGCAGGGTTCCTATAGTGCCTATAGTACCCATTGTCTTTTTTTTGTGGTCTAAAAAAATTGTACCAAGTCTTTCTTCCATTTTGAAAGGCATTGAGGGGTAAATAAGTATCCTATAGGATTTGTAAAATCTATGTTGGACAGTCGAGGAAACCACTCATAGGTCTTTGAACTCAGTCAGGCAAAGCCCTGTGAGTGCCTAATCTTAATTATTTGATTAGGTAAACCTGTTTGACTTATCAGTCATTAGCTTTTTACAATTCCCTCTGCTGTGTGTATATATATATATATATTGTGAGGGGGTTAGCTCGGCAGCGGGTATGTGTGACCCCCGGGATGGGCTCCCCACCCAAAAACAGGCCCAGCAGACGGAGGTTGTGGTTTTCAAAATCAAAAAGGTGCGGTTTATTTTCTATTTACAGTGACAAAAACACAGCAAGGCAAAAAAAACATAAACAAAATAAATCCTGGTCAACTTGACCTCTGACTAAACTTACAGGTTTCCTAACTAACGACTGGGATCAGCCTAGTGCTGTCCTAGTCCCTGGTTTTAAATGTCCAAGCAAAATATAGCCACACAGGCTTTCTCTCACCGCACAGGGGTTCACTCTCCCTAGACAGTCCACACAGGTCTGCTTCCAGGCATGAGCCAACACCTAATGAATCTGGGAGTTTTTTATAGAGGCCTAAATGAGCTGACAAGCTTCAGCTGGCCTCATCAACTCCCTGTCTGCACGACGCCCAGCCCTCTCCCTAGAGGTATGAGTCATCAATGAGCCCACTAGTCTCAGCTGGGCTTATACAACTCTCCACCTAGCTGTATAAGTCGGCGTAAAGCCTGAATCTGGGCGAAATATATCTACCCCCCTGGATGCAACCAGGTGACTTTACCTTCCTGCTGTCACATACCCCCCCCTCTTGTTTTAACCTCGGGGTTGGAACACCAGCAATCAGGCATTCATGTACTCGAGACAAAGCATCCACATTCCCCATTTGAACGCCAGGGCGATGCTTTACTGTGAAGTTGAATTCCTGGAGGGCCAGGAACCACCTATTCACTCTTCTATTTGTTTCCTTGTTTTGAGCCATCCACTTTAACGGAGCGTGATCCGTAACCATGTCAAAGTGCCTACCTAGCAGGTAGTACCGAAGGGAATCTAGAGCCCACTTCACCGCTAAACACTCCTTTTCAACGGTGGCGTAATTTACCTCATGGGACTTCAACTTCCTGCTGAGGTAAATGACTGGGTGCTCTTCCCCGTTCCAGACCTGGGACAATACTGCTCCTAACCCCACATCTGACGCATCACTTTGTACGACAAAGTCTCTAGAGAAGTCGGGTGAGTACAACACTGGCTGGCTACATAAGGCTTGTTTCAAGAACTGGAATGCTGCCTCAGCCTCGGGGGTCCATTTAATCATGACCGACCCTTTCCCCTTCGTCAGGTTGGTTAGGGGCACAGCCTTAGAAGCAAAGTGGGGAATGAATCGCCGATAATACCCAGCGATTCCCAGAAAGGCTCGTACCTGCTTCTTGCTGTTGGGACGTGGCCAACTCTGGATGGCCTCGACTTTGTTGAGTTGGGGTTTTATTACTCCCCTCCCAATGGTGTACCCAAGATATTTGGCCTCCTCCTGCCCAATGGTACACTTCTTGGGGTTAGCCGTAAACCCTGCTTCCCGAACAGAGTCCAGGACTGCTTGCACTTTTGGCAGATGTGAGGCCCAATCTGTGCTATGGACAATTACATCATCTAGGTAAGCCGCAGCATACTTCCGATGGGGCCTCAGCATCTGGTCCATTTTCCGCTGGAATGTGGCCGGCGCATTCTGTAACCCGAACGGCATTCTTTTATATTGGAACGCCCCGTCTGGGGTTACAAATGCGGTTTTCTCTTTGGCCGACTTGGCCAGGGGGATTTGCCAATACCCTTTTGTGAGGTCAAGAGTCGTCATGTATCGGGCTGTTCCCAGCCGGTCGATCAACTCATCTATACGTGGCATGGGGTAGGTGTCAAATTTTGTAACTTTGTTCAACTGACGAAAATCGTTACAAAATCGCCAGCTCCCATCCGGTTTAGGCACCAACACAATGGGACTAGACCAATCACTTTGGGACTCCTCTATCACCCCTAAGTTCAGCATTTTCTGTACTTCCTCCCGTATTGCCTCCCGTCGGGCCTCTGGGATCCGATAGGGTTTTAACTTCACCCTTTCACCGGGCGGGGTAATAATGTCATGCTCTACCCCAGATGTTTGTCCCGGCAGCTCAGAGAATACCTCCTTGTTGCGAAGCACAAACTCCTTAACCTCCTGTTGTTGGGGTTGTGACAAGGTGGCTGCGATTCCAACCTCAGGAATCACGCAACCAGTTTGAGCTGGTGACCAAGTGTCTGCGACTAGGGACTCTCTATCCCTCCAGGCTTTCAACAGATTAACGTGATAGATCTGTTCGGGCTTTCGCCTTCCTGGTTGTCTGACCTTGTAATTCACTTCGCTCACTTTTTCCATTATCTCGTAGGGGCCTTGCCATTTGGCAAGGAATTTACTTTCAACCGTAGGGACAAGTACCAATATCCTATCCCCCGGGGAAAAGGTACGGGTCTTGGCTCCACGGTTGTACACTCTCTGCTGTGCCAACTGCGCTTGGGCCAAATGTTCCTTCACGATGGGCATTACCTGTGCAATTCGATCTTGCATCAGGGCGACATGCTCAATCACACTCCTGTGGGGAGAACTCTCACTTTCCCAAGTTTCCTTGGCAATATCCAACAGCCCTCTTGGGTGTCTCCCATACAGTAACTCAAAGGGGGAGAATCCCGTAGAGGATTGGGGCACCTCCCTAATAGCAAACATCAAATAAGGAAGTAGACAGTCCCAATCCCTTCCATCTCTATCCACCACTTTCTTCAACATTTGTTTTAGGGTTTTGTTGAATCTTTCAACCAGCCCATCGGTTTGGGGGTCTCGAAACACACTGTAGTCACTGGATACTCTCGGGTGTCCCCATGCACACAAATAACAGCTACCTTGCTATTCCCAGAGACCTCTGTTTTAACTAATTCAGCCTTTATCAGGGTCACAAGGCTACCTGAATCCAGCAATACCACAACATTTCTACCATTAATACACATTTTGCATAAATGTTTCTCAGTTCCCCGAATGGCAGTGCATGCGACTGTCGCACACAGCGACTGACGTCTGCCCGTCAGAAAGTCACACTGCATGGGTTCCTCCAAAACCGGGCAATTTGCTGCAATATGTCCCGCTTGCCGGCAGCGGTAGCAAATGATCCTTCTTGCCGCCTCTTGAGCCGCTGATTTCCCAGGCTGTTCTCGCCAAACTTGGGGTAGAGCTCCCACCCTCTCACTCTCTCCACCCTTACCCCTTGGAATCATCTTATCCGCCCCTGGGGATGGTCTGGTCTTAGGGTGGAAAGTCCGAGTGTCTCTGGAAGAGGCCGTCAGGTTCTCTGTAGCCAAGTATTTCTCCACACGATCCACAAGACCATCGGCCGTCTCTGGGTCTCCATGGCTTACCCACTTTTGGATGGCAGTAGGAAGAGCTCTCAAAAACCGATCCATTACAACACGTTCCACAATCTTTGGTGCGGACAAAGTCTCTGGCTGTAGCCACTTTCTGCTCAGGTGAATGAGATCATACATTTGAGACCTGGGGGGTTTTCCAAGCTGGAAAGTCCAGTTATGCACACGCTGAGCCCGGACAGCCAGGGTGACACCCAGCCTTGCCAATATTTCAGCTTTTAGCATCACATAGTCTTTTGCTTGGTTAGGCTCTAGGTCATAGTAAGCTTTCTGCGATTCACCAGTTAACAGAGGAGCCACTAGTCCAGCCCACTGCTCCTCAGGCCACTTTTCTCTTTCAGCGGTTCTTTCAAATGTGGTCAAAAATACCTCTGGATCATCCTCTCCAGTCATTTTTGTCAATAAACGACTCACCCCAAAGGACGCGGTATTAGTGGGACGGCTTTCCTCACTGGTCTGCGGACGTTGCTGCATTACTGCTTCCATCTGTTGTTGTAGTCTCTGCTCTTGCTTCTGCAACAGGTCTATGAAGCGGGCCTCAGATTGCTGTTGGGCTTGTTGCTGAGCCTCCAGACTCTGTTGTAAAGTTGCAAGGCTCTGTTGATGAGCTTGCTGCTGGGCTGCAAGGCTCCTTTGCAAACCTGCATTTGTCTGCTGTTGATTGGCATTTGCTAGAGCCAGCTGTTTCAGTATCTCCTCCATACTGGCTTAAAAAAAAACTGCCACTGGTTCTCCACCAACTGTGAGGGGGTTAGCTCGGCAGCGGGTATGTGTGACCCCCGGGATGGGCTCCCCACCCAAAAACAGGCCCAGCAGACGGAGGTTGTGGTTTTCAAAATCAAAAAGGTGCGGTTTATTTTCTATTTACAGTGACAAAAACACAGCAAGGCAAAAAAAACATAAACAAAATAAATCCTGGTCAACTTGACCTCTGACTAAACTTACAGGTTTCCTAACTAACGACTGGGATCAGCCTAGTGCTGTCCTAGTCCCTGGTTTTAAATGTCCAAGCAAAATATAGCCACACAGGCTTTCTCTCACCGCACAGGGGTTCACTCTCCCTAGACAGTCCACACAGGTCTGCTTCCAGGCATGAGCCAACACCTAATGAATCTGGGAGTTTTTTATAGAGGCCTAAATGAGCTGACAAGCTTCAGCTGGCCTCATCAACTCCCTGTCTGCACGACGCCCAGCCCTCTCCCTAGAGGTATGAGTCATCAATGAGCCCACTAGTCTCAGCTGGGCTTATACAACTCTCCACCTAGCTGTATAAGTCGGCGTAAAGCCTGAATCTGGGCGAAATATATCTACCCCCCTGGATGCAACCAGGTGACTTTACCTTCCTGCTGTCACAATATATATATATATATATATATATATATATATATATATATACAGTATCTCACAAAAGTGAGTACACCCCTCACATTTTTGTAAATATTCTATTATATCTTTCCATGTGACAACACTGAAGAAATGACACTTTGCTACAATGTAAAGTAGTGAGTGTACAGCTTGTATAACGGTGTAAATTTGCTGTCCCCTCAAAATAACTCAACACACAGCCATTAATGTCTAAACTGCTGGTAACAAAAGTGAGTACACCCCTAAGTGAAAATGTACAAATTGGGCCCAAAGTGGCAATATTTTGTGTGGCCACCATTATTTTCCAGCACTGCCTTAACCCTCTTGGGCATGGAGTTCACCAGAGCTTCACAGGTTGCCACTGGAGTCCTCGTTCACTCCTCCATGATGACATCACGGATCTGGTGGATGTTAGAGATCTTGTGCTCCTCCACCTTCCGTTTGAGGACGTCCCACAGATTCTCAGTAGGGTTTAGGTCTGGAGACATGCTTGGCCAGTCCATCACCTTTACCCTCAGCTTCTTTTTTTGAATCAAAAAGGTTTTTATTGAACACAAGAAAGATCACAGCAGTTTCCAATGCATGGAAGCTTACAGAAATTTGTCAGCAAACAACATGTGCACACTCAATTGCATTTTTGGCCTTTCTGTACTACATCACCAGATTCTCCACACATATGCAAGTCAATACTATGGACACTGTAAAATCCTAGACATCACAAGCTCCCTAGGGCTTAAACCAGGTGTATCTAGCCAACATGGGCATCCCCTGTGTTGGTAGATATATTTTTACATAATGAGTGTGTTTCCCATGTGCGTTATCCATGAGGCGGGTGGTAGGTGGCAAGGTCGATTTCCATCCCATCAATATGAGTTTTCTAGCCTGAAACAGTGCTCTAGAGAATGCAACCCTGATCAATTCGTCAGGGATAACATCCTCCAGGACCCCCAGCAAACAGCACTTAGGGTCTATAGGGACTTTCGTTTGAAATACTCCATTGAGTGTACCCACCACCTCGCTCCAATACCTGTGAAGCGCCACAAGAGATGAACGAGGTCCCCGCTGTGACACCGACAGCGACAACACAAATGGTCCGGCAGCCTACCCATCCTATGTAGTTTTGTCGGGGTGTAATGTACCCTCAACAGAATATACAATTGGGAAACTTTCTGTGCCACATTTAAAGAACATGAGGTTACAGATTGCATGGCTTCCTCCCACTGATCTCCCGTAAGTTGGCCAAGGTCCCTCTCCCACAAGGACTCTGCCTTACAAGGGTACGCCCGCAGGTGTCTTGCTAGTAACAACCCTCAGCTTCTTTAGCAAGGCAATGGTCGTCTCGGAGGTGTGTTTGGGGTCGTTATCATGTTGGAATACATATAGAAATACCAGCTTTAAGATACTACTATAACCTTAATATTCACGGAAACAAAATCCTGTGGGTATTCAACCAGCATAGTCTTTGACCAGGTGGTAAAGAGACCTTTCTAGAGAGGCCTTAGAAGTGGATTACAGCCTAGGTTTATGGGTGAGTCTTTTGGGCTTTAGATATTCTAATTCATTACTTACTCTTCTTCCCATGTTCTATAAGTTAATAAACTAGTTTACAATTCTTTCTAACCAAAGTAATGGCGCCGATCTGTTTAAAACATGCTGATGAAAGAACCACACCTGAGATTATTTACTTTAGAGAATTTTATGCATTGTGTATTTAACAGTGTTTAATAGTGTTTATGACATCTTTATTCCTTATACTGTATACTATGGGTTTTAGCATCGGTGTCACTGCTGTATAGAGAATGGAAACAGTTTTGTCTATTTCAGGAGAGTGATTAGAGTGTGGTGTCAGATACATAGAACATGATGGTCCCGTAGTAGGTGGGAACTAGACATGTGCATTCGTTTTCGTCTGAATGCATTTTCGTCCGAATTTCGGGTATTTTCGTTATCGTTTTAACGAAAACGAACACACAGAATCCGAAATCCGAAAGATCCGACAAAAATGCTTTATTTTCGTTTTCGTTGCTACAACAGTTCGATATAGATAGGAGATTCGACATGACGCTAACAATAGAAATCTGTGTCTATCGAACCTGTGGCCTAACATTAAAGGAACACTAAAGTAAATTTTTTTGTTGTTTTTAAAAACAAACATGTTATACTTACCTCCACTGTGCAGCTCGTTTTGCACAGAGTGGCCCCGAACCTGGTCTTCTGGGGTCCTTCGGCAGCTGTCTCGGCTCCCCCTCTCAAGAACTTTCTACCTTCATGCGAGCTCTCTGGCATGGTGGAAAGTTCTTGCGTGATACAGCCGGCAGCTATAGCCGCTCACTGTATCACTCGGCCCCGCCCCACGGCGCGCCGCCTCATTGGATATGATTGACAGCAGCGCAAGCCAATGGCTGGGCTGCTTTCAATCAACCAATGAATGAGCCGAGAAGCCTGGCCGAGAAGCAAGCGCGTTCACGGTGCGGGACTTTCGAGGGGACGGGTAAGTAAATGGGGGAGCTGGGGGGCCGCTAATCCGCAGATGTTTTTTCACCTTAATGCATAGAATGCATTAAGGTGAAAAAACTTTTACCTTTACAACCCCTTTAACCCTATTAGTCTAAGATTATTCTACATAGAAAGGAAAGATTCGACATAGAGAGAAAAGATTTGACATTATAGAGACAGTGTTGGGGTAGACCATTCGACATGAACGACGAAGATTCGACGAAGCAGCGAAAAACATACAAACGTCGAATCTGTCAATGAAGGCTTATGGTGTCTGTCGAAAATTCTAAGAAGATTCGACAAGCAGCTAAACTGTACGACGCTGCAATCGTACATTTCCGGTCAAATGCTCGGCCATAGGCTATAGAAGAATTCGAATGTTGGCTGACTAGTAATAATAATTTATAAATATAATTATTACTAGTGTCATACAACATTAGAATTCTTCTATAGCTTGTAGGCGGAACATTCGACCGGAAATGTACGATTGCGGCGTCGTACAGTTTAGCTGCTCCGTCAAATCTTCTTAGAACATTCGACAGACACCATAAGCCTTCAATGACAGATTCGACCTTAATTCATTCGGATTTTCAGAAGAATGCATTTTTTAATGAAACAAAATAAATAAAAAAACAATTTCGGGAGCAACTAAATAAATTTTTTATTTATTTAACTAAATAAATTTATTTTTCGGACGAAAATGAAATTCCGAAATGAAATATTTCAGTGTGCACATGTCTAGTGGGAACCACATGTGGAAAAAGTTTTGAGTCTTCCTTGGGAGGAAATGATCTTCAAGATGTTGGAAATGATGTAGACATACGAGATTAGAGTCAAGAAGAAGGAATTCATAGCAACGGCCCCTGTTGCAATGTACATGGCTATGGTGTTGAACAAAGTATCTCCGCAGGCCATTTGAAGGCATCTCACAGATGAAATGGTTGACATGGTGGGAGTTGCAGTAGGGGAGTTGGAAGGTCAGGACAACTTGGATGGCAGAGTTAAGGAAGCTAATACTCCATGCACCAGCTGTGAAACTGACACACAACATTTTGTTCATGATAGTCTTGTAGTGCAATGGTCTACAGATGGCAGCAAACCTGGCATACGCCATGATGACAAGAATTAGACATTCTGTTGATCCTAAAGCTAAATGAAAGAACATCTGCACTGCACATCCCAACAAGGAGATACTTCTGTCTTTGACCAGAGTGTTTATGAGAATCTTTGGAACAGTGGTGGATAGGAAACAGATGTCAATAATGGAGAGGTTAATCAAGAAAAACTACATGGGGGTATGTAGCCTTGGGTTGATCCTCACCACAATGATCAGTAGCAAGTTTACTGACAATGTGATTACATTGAAAAAGATTGCCTGGAGATACAGGACATTAGATAATCCAAGGAGGATGAACCTTTCTGGAAACGTTTGATTGGCTTCTTCCATAACATTCTGAAAGAAAAAAAATAAGTGAATAATTAAAATAAAATGTATTTGTATTTTTATTTCCTTTAACTGACCAGACTACGCAAAAGTGATATTTTGGTTGCAGCCTGATGGCTTGGATCAGCCATCAGTGGTGAGATCTCCTTCCATAATTTCTGACATTGTTTCTGTCGCTCTAGAAGTTTTTGGTTACCCTGACACACACACACAAACACACACAAACACACACACTCATTTGTAAGTTGCATCTACTATTGTTACATTGTTCATATTATAATTGACATTTTAAAAATAATTTTTTGGGGATTTCTCATAATAACCACACACAACATTTGTACAGACCCAGGGCAGAGATCCCATAAACAGAGTTCTTGAGCATAGATATAAGAGATTTTCAGGCAGTTTAACTCTGCAGAGTCTACGAAAAACTCTAATATCAGTTTTCAGTAGACTGACCCTTTACATTTGTAGCGCTACCCCCAAAGGAGCAGCAGAACTGTTTTGTGATTTCTCTGCACACCTGAAGATTACACATCTCGCTCACCCAGCACTTACCGACACAAGCCTAAGGCTTTCTTCCAAAAACCCTGGTTCTTCGGTAGCGCCAACGATTGCACTCACGGGTGATGCTGAAACTCACTGGACCCACCAGAACACGGTTAGCTGGACCTCAGCTGTCCCCCTTTTTATATCACAGGTGGGCTGGCTAGGACCAAAAGCCCAGGAACTGAGCTAGAAACACTTCCCCAGCATGGGCCGGCCCCTGGCTCACTAGACTATACACACTTCTACCTGCTTACAAATAGATTAAACACAAACAAGTCTGGTTATTGTTTGCTGGGCTTTGCTGCACATTTACACTTTGATATAAAATTATCAAAGGGTAGTAGTGGCAAAATTTTGAGTATTTAGGAAATATTTAGAGTGGTATTAAACATTAATTTTTTTTCTTAAAATAACAAACAATGCTTTTGCACAGAGGAGCCCTGATCCTCTTCTTTTGGGGTCCCACACCGGTGGCGGATCGGATGAAAACGGACTCTACGGTCCGTCTTCATCCGATCCCCCATAGGGGAGAGCGGCGCTCTGACAGGTCGGTCCCTGCACAGTGTGCAGAGATAGACCTGTCATCTGCCTGCTCAGCGGGGATTGACGGAGCGATACCTGCTGAGCAAAGTCGAGCCCGTACATGGACACGTCCGTGTGGAAGGGCCCTAAGGCTTTAGAACCAGACATGTGCACTGCCGAAAAATTTGTTTGTTTTCGTTTCATTAGCTTTTTGGGTTTTTTTTTTTTTTTTTGGGCCATTCGTTATGATCACAATTCGTAAATTCGTAAATCCGTAAATTCGAAATTCCAAAAAACTTAAAATTTGAAATAATAACTAACTATTACTAACAATTAAATAATAGGTATTGGAATTTCCTTTCAAATTTGGCTGTTAGTGAATGTAACGAATACGAATTTATCCAAAGTTCTAAACAAATTGAACGGAACTAATTCATAATAATAAATAACAATAATAATAATAATAAAAACTTTTCATTATTATTATTTATTTTTAATTCGTTTCATTCCATTTGTTTAGATGTGGCATTAGTTATTTTGAATAATTAGTAACTTTATATAAATTCGCATTCGTTACATTCACGTTCATTACGAATTTCGAATTTACAAATTTTTACGATATTTTTGGAATTTACAATTTTTGGGGAATTTTCGAATTTACGAATTTTTGAATTTACAAATTATGAACTAAAGGCTGTAATGTAACAAAATAGGTAAAAAGCCAAGGGGGTGAATACTTTTGCAAGGCACTGTATATGCAGTAAAACATGCTTGTTATACTCACTGTGGAACCAAAGGGTTTAATTCTTTGCATTGTGTAAAAAGACTGTTTGATCCTGTCTTCTCTGATCATCCCCTTCTTCCACTGATTCCTAATAAAGGCTTAAAGTTCTATGTCAAGAGGCCTCTGACCTCTACTAGTGTATAAACAGCTTAAGGCAAGGATATTTGGTTTAATAAAGGGCATTTTCAATTTAATCTTTTGTGAAATATATTTAAAGCCAACCCATTTTTTGAGTTTTATTTGTTACAGGTGTAACGCTTACCCCCACAGGAGCAACTGGTAACGATGGGTCCCCTGTTCTGCCATGACTCTCTTAGGTGCTCAGTCCCCACTTAAACACTTGGTAGTAGACTAAAAGTTGTTTACACTGTGGACTTAAGAGTATTTAGGGTACTTCTCTAAAAGATTGCACAGGAATTTGGCCACAAACAACTTAGTGGAAAATTAATTGACTATAGTATGACAATTACATTTGACACAGTGTAAATCAATAAATAGATAATTGCACAGCGGGCACTATGATAGATGAATGGTCAATGACCCACTAACTGGCACTCAAAGGCATTCACAATGTTAAATTAAATTACAACAGGTGTAACTACAGTCTGTGTAATAGCATAATCTACCCCAGAAGGTAAACAGGTCTGTGTGCACATGCTATGCATGTAACCCCGATGGTGGGTGAGTGTATGTCTCTCTAATGTGTGGGGTACCCTAAACTGGTCTGAAATTAATTGACACTTGTATTTAAAGTTGGCTGGCTTTCGGTGGGGCCCTTCTTTAGGTGGTGCACGTGAACTACCCCTTTAAAGGTGTAGGTAGATAACAGGAGACAGGCTGCAGAGTAGGGGCAGTCTCTATGTGGGCTAACAATGCATTGCAGGCATTTAGGACATGTAGTTCAGTTCACCACTTGCTGGCAGGTGACTAGCCTGGTCCCAATGGCTTGGTAATCAACGGGCTCTGGAAGCCCCGGTCCTGGATCCTCACACAGGCCGCAGTCTCTCAACTCCAATCCTGAAGATGCAGCAACTCTCTTTCTCAAACTCAGTCTCTGAAGGCAGCTCTGGTCAGACTCTTCCTGTTCCAATGACAACTGAAAAGTTTTTTATTTGCTGCACATTTAGTCCCAGTGACAATGGCCACCAGGAGAAATAGAGAGGATGAATTTACCCAGCTGGGGCACAGACGGCAAAAAAAAAAAAAAAAAACTAACAGGGTTGAAAATTATTTTTCTCCTCTGTCCAAAATTATTTGTCTTTGGATAAACTATGAAGTGGGTGTAAACCCTATAACAACAACAAATAACAATGAACAATTAGCACAATTCTATTTTATATACTATTGTTAATACAGGAGAATTGCTGCATGATTTATTTCTGATTTCCCATTAGCACATTTTTTTCCCCATCTTCTTTCCACTCCTGTGACCTACTTTTAGCCAACAATGGGCTAAAATCTACTGTCATCTGACATCACAAGGCCGGTCCAGACTCTGCAGTGGTCCCGACAATAATGTTGGGATCCACCCAGATGCCTGATTGCCACTTGCCGGCTGGCTCAGCCTCTGAGCACGTCGCTGAGAGCCTGGGTCAGCCGCTCCCACCCCCTCCACAGCCCGGCGCTCCGGTGAGCGCTGGACGGGTAGAGCACAGAGCGATGACTAACAGTCATCGCTCTCTGCTCAGAGCAGACCTGAGAACTGAGCGATCAGTGGTCTTTCATTACTCAATTCTCAAGCCTCGTACATACGACCGATTTTCTCATCCAAAACCGGCAAGAATAGTGCCGCGAGAGCTTTTTCCTCGAGAAAAACGTTCGTGTGTATGGTTTTACGACGAGAAAATTGCCGTGAATCTCGACGAGAAAATAGAGAACCTGCTCTCTATTTTCTCGTCAGGATTCCAGATTTCCTCGTCGTGTTTCTCGTCGGCCTGTTTTGTGACGAGAAAATGGTTAGTGTGTATGCTTTTACGACTCTTCCAAAAGCGCGCATGCTCAGAAGCAAGTATGAGACAGGAGCGCATCTTCTGGTAAAACAAGCCTTCGTAATGGAGATAGCACATTCGTCACGCTCGAAATTATTGCATCGTTTAAATGTTGTGCATTGAAATCTTCTTTAGAATGTTACATTAATCCAAACGAATGAACTTCTTTTGCTGCTGATATTCACACAGAGTTATGACTATCTTTTTTTATCCTTTTTCATGCTGCTCTTAAGAAGATTTAGGTGTATTATATCGTGCAAGATCTTCTGAATATTTTACATTTTTAAATTTTTCAAACTGATGTTAATTGCAATTTGGCAATGTTTTGATAGTGATCTCCCATTGAATATTTTAATATATATTTGTTAAATTTTACACCCTATTTTTTTAAAATAAGATTGTTATTCTTTTTTTGGGTTTGGTATCTGTCCCTTTTTTTGGCTGTCAAATGTCTCTGCTTACTCCAAAGCTAAATTTTTTATTTTTTAAAAATACACATAGTCAAGTATGAACTTAAACAAAAATAACATATATTCATGTTTGAAATAAAATAAAGAGAAGGCAGCGCTGGAGAACCTGCTGCCATTTGTGCATCCCAGGGACCCCAGACCACACAGCAAACCTGTGTGGACACTAAAATTGGGAGCTTGAGAGAAGGCCAACATTTCTGAGCACAATCTGATGCTGGCCTCCCAGAGGTCAGGAACAGCAGCAGGTGAGATATATGTCCCAAGTGTGTGGTACTACAACAGGCTGCCTTCTGTCCGACCACAATGAAGCAAGGCCATCACTTTCTCGTCTTCCTGGCAACCTTCCCTGCAACCTTTCCTGAAGCCTTCCCTGCAGCCTTCCTTCTTCGTTTGGCTGGAGGCTGGGCCACTGGAGGGGTGCTCCTGTCAGGAGGAGGAGGAGGTGGAGGAGAAGGGGTGGCGCAGAAGAAGAAGGTGGAGGTTGAGGAGAAGGGGGTGGGGCAGAAGAACAAGGTGGAGGTGGAGGAGAAGGGGGTGGGGCAGAAGAACAAGGTGGAGGTGGAGGAGAAGGGGGTGGGGCAGAAGAACAAGGTGGAGGTGGAGGAGAAGGGGGTGGCGCAGAAGAACAAGGTGGAGGTTGAGGAGAAGGGGGTGGCGCAGAAAAACAAGGTGGAGGTTGAGGAGAAGGGGGTGGGGCAGAAGAAGAAGGTGGAGGAGGAGGTTGAGGTTGGGACAGTTGTGCCACCTCACAAATAGCGGTATTGGGGGTAATTTTTTCCATCACCCCCTTGTTCAGCAAGGTGATGAGCAGGGGCTCGCATAGGAGGCGTTGCTCCATGCTCATCACCTTGAACTTTGCCTCCACTAGGCCGGCAATGGCCTCTTCAGGGGATGTGGGCTCCTTGAGGGTGGCATAGGCCTCTCGAATAAGGGCCATTGCTGCCTCACTGGTGGTCCTGTCCCTCCTGCTTCTTTTGGGAAGTCGAATGGGAGGCACCTGTGATCTGGTGCTTCTCCTTTGCCCTGCCACCTCCTGGCTGCCACTGGGCCCTGCCACCTCCTGGCTGCCACTGGGCCCTGCCACCTCCTGCCTGCCACTGGGCCCTGCCTCCTCCTGCCTGACAGTTTCCAGACCCTCCTCCTGGCTGATTTCATCCTGTAATATGAAAAAGGGACATAGTTTAATATGTTGGTTTAATCTTTGCATCCAAAATTCAGATCATGATTGAAGCAATTCGAATGTAAATCCAGAAATCATTTTGACCAATTTACAACTACATCAGATTGACTATTTAGCACCCAATTTAGGCCAGACTAATGTCTCGAGATCTTGATTTCACTTGTGGAACCCAAAATAGTTTATGTTTGTCATCTTGACATATTTGTCA
The DNA here is from genome assembly GCA_029206835.1 of Rana muscosa. Lineage (NCBI taxonomy): Eukaryota > Metazoa > Chordata > Amphibia > Anura > Ranidae > Rana > Rana muscosa. Next base: position 38,221,669 of record CM055126.1, read on the forward strand.
AACATTAATTTTATCCCAATACATTTTCTATAAATACTATACCTGGCTCCAGATGGCCAAATCAGGTTCATCCAGGATGACTGCCTCCTCTTGCTCCAGAGAAGGCTCAGGTTGGCTGCAGGGAAGTCTGGGGGGAAGAGTGGAGAGTGATGGCCTTGTCTCAATGTGGTCATCCAGAAAGGACATCCTGCTGTAGTACCACAAATTGGGGACATACACATCATCTGCTGCTGCTCCTGACCTCTGAGAAGCCAGGACCTTAGAGCGTTCATTCCTGTATGTGCCTCTCAAGCTCCCAATTTTAGTGTCCACCTGTTTTGCTGTGGCTGTGGGCACCTTGGTATGCACAAATGGGAGCAGGGTCTCCAGCGTTGCTTTTCTCACCCCTTTTTTTTTGTGTATGGGGTTTTTGGTCTCCCACAGAGCGGGCAGCTCCCTTACCCGGTCTATAAATTCCGCCAGGAATTCTTTGTCGCTAATAAAGACATTCATATTGTATCTGCAAGTAAAATAAATAATATATAACTAATGTGAGGCACACAGTCTAACCTCCTTAAAATCGTAGTCACCATATATATTCTACAACATTCTCCAGACAGTATAGGCCAACAATTAGTCAAAGTCACAAAATCACATACCTTTGTTCGCACGTCCGTCACTTGAACTCCTCTCTCCGCACAACGAACGTAGTATAGTCACATGTGTGTTTGCTATATATACACCACGCATGCGTCAAACTACGCACACGTCGCTCCGCACACGTCGCCCGCCCATGACGTTCTAACTAACATCTTTTCCCCGCCCCTTCTCTGTCGGCGCGCAGACAGATATGGCGGATTTACAGCAGGTGTCTGATAATTCCTCCAAAAATGAGGAGGAGACAAGCCCGGAGACCGAGGAAACGTCACGATCAAGGAGGAGATTCAAGGCATCTAATATGTCTTTTGCGGAGATGGCGGAGATGGTGGACATATTGCTCAAGTCTGATTATGACGCAAAGCATGGGCCGTATAGCAAACCTAATAGAAGGAAGGCCAAAATCATGAAGAAAGTCGTGAAGAGTCTGAAGACGAATTTTGTGGTGAAACGCTCAAATGAGCAGCTCAGAAAGAGGTGGTCAGGCCTCAAACTAGGGGAGCCAGAGCAGTTAAGGAGCATTAAGAGAATGCTAGAAAAAAGTAAGTAAAATGTACACTTTTCTGCTATTAAGGTTTTTCTCAAATTACATGTTGCTCCTTTTTGTTTATTTTCATATTGGACTCCCTTCCAAAATTTCCTAATTTCTAACTTGGTTTGGCACAGTAATCGTTCGTTACGTTACAGACACTTCGTTCGGCCACTATCCGCTGTTTTGGCTTATTGTTTGTAAAGAGAATGAAATGCAAACTTTAATCAGTGTAAAGGAGAGGACACTCAGCAGCTGGTACCACATCTGTACTTTGGAGCACTATAGTGTGGGCCATCAGACCCGCCTTTTTTGGGTGTCCCACACAGGTGCATCAGTGAATTTTTGTGGTGCCTCCATGTCTAAAAATTTACATCCAAAAGGTGAATACTAAACATATTTTTCTTTCCAAATAATGCATTAGATATAAAAGTGAAAATACTGCGCTAAACCTAAAAATGTATAAAGCTGCTAACACTCAAACAAACAAAGTGTACAAAATAGTGAAACAAATTAGTGTAGCGCTCAAAATAATGAAAAAATGCTACTCAAAGCAATTTAGAGATCAATGAAAAACAAATAGCACTATATATAATAGTGAATGTGAAACATAAGAGTCCGCTTCAAAGGGTATTCTTGAAAAAATTTCCTCCCTGCGAACTATGTACTGTGCCACAAAAAAGTGTAAAACAAAATGAAGTCCCAAACGACATATATGTGTGGTCATGGATGTCCTTCCATGGATGACATCACCGCAGCACAGACTGACGGGGGGACCTCAATGTGGATGATGAAAATCAAATGGAGAAAATACCCTGCTGATGCTGCACCCCACATTGCTTTTATATATTTTATTTTGTGATCACTTTTATTTGTCCAATGACTGTTAGACAAATTATTTTTATCCAATAAACCCCGGGAATCGGTTTTATTGACCTGCACCATTTGGAGCCTTTTTTGTTTCCCTTTTTTTCCACCCTTGTGTTTGTCTCGGATTGCTGTGGAACCTGATCCTTGGGAGAAAACACCATCGTATGAGCTGCCTTTCGTGATTCGGTTGGAGTTCATGTGAGGTATCCAGGATATCCAGCTACATCCTGTTTGGTCGTGGTGACCACCAAGCCTGATAGACCCACTGTCGTAGGACAGGTGGGTCCACCATCCACGGTAAGAGTACCCATCTCTAACGTCTTGGTATTTTCTCCATTTGATTTTCATCATCCACATTGAGGTCCCCCCGTCAGTCTGTGCTGCGGTGATGTCATCCATGGAAGGACATCCATGACCACACATATATGTCGTTTGGGACTTCATTTTGTTTTACACTTTTTTGTGGCACAGTACATAGTTCGCAGAAATAATGCATTAATCTTTAAAATCCGCACAAACACACACTTGTACCCCACTTCCAAACAATTTAGCCTGTTTTTTTTTTTTACATAGAGAATTTTTGTGTGATAACTCTACCTTTTGTTTGATTCTCATAGGGGAGAGAAGACTGGGAGGAGGACACTCCAGGGAGCACAGGAACCCCACAGCTTCACAATAACCCCAAACTCCCAAAGACCCACAACCGAAGGATGTTGAGGAAGTTGAGGTGGAGGAAGGAGAAGTGCAGGAAGGAGAGGTGGATGACGTGGTGGAACTGGTCACCACAACAGGTCAGTATCTGTCACCACAGCTTTAGGTAAGAGATGTAGGCCTGCAGAGTTATAATACCTTTTTATTTTGTTTTTAGGGGATGTAAATGTTGTGGTGAAGGATAGTACACGTTTCTCTGCTGACAGTGCCCTCCGAATAATACAGCAAGTGATGGAATGTAGCACGGAACTGGACAGAATAAAACAAATAATTCATGTGATGGATCAAACATTTAAAGACATTCTAGATGTATTGGGGAGAATCGAATAAGTCAACCAAACCACCATTTTTGTTTCAGGAATGACTGTTCTTCAACCTTTTAAACTCTTTTTGACAATCAAACCAGCCAAAAATTGAATATGCACACAGTGTGTCAACATGTGCTATCTGCCATCAGGGGATATCCATGTACGTCTTTTGGGGGTGCAACCCCTTCCTCGTATCTAAAGTAGGTGAACTGAGGAAGGGGTTGCACCCCCAAAACACGTCCATTGATCACCCCTGATGGCAGATAGCACATGTTGACAATAGGGATCAGGAGTCTAAAATCCCTATTGGAAATAACTTTAAAATGTGTGCATATTCAATTTTTGGCTGGGCAAGGGGTGGCAAGACCCCATATTATGACGGGCACATAGAGACATAGTTTGTGTAAGTGAATGTCTCAGATTGCTCAGAGATATCCAAAGTTGTACTTTTTGGAATGCAACTGTTGTTTTTGTATTTTCCTAAGAAAATAATTGGCGGTTTGTGGCCAGGACAAAAAAAATAATTAAAAAAGTAAACATGTGTGTGAATGTGCACAGAGTAAAATGTTTGAACACAAACAACGTGTAGCTTCTTTTTTCAATACGCTCTAACCTTATTTGTGTTTTTTTTTAAATACACTTGGCACTACAAATGCACTAAGACAAACTAGGAGACAGGAAACAAACAAAAGTTAAAAGTTGAAATCAGAATTTTATTTAGCTTATTCTCCATGAATCTTTAGGCATAGCCTGGCATAGAAATTGCCCCCCTACCCGTGAAATATTGCATATATTTCTCCCGAACCTCACGGGCATTTTGGGGGGGCAAGCCAGGCCGGGCAGATTCAAGGCCCGGCAGGGGATTTGCAGATGAAAGTCCAGCCTCAGGCAATACTGTGGCCATATAAGAAGTGGATTTTCTGCTGAGAAAGTTGTGTAGCACACAGCAGCATAAAACTACATAGTTTATTTTGTAGTCCGCCAAGTGGATGGAAGTCATAAAAATGCGGAACCGGCTGGCCATTATGCCAAAGGCATTTTTAATGACTGTTCGGCCCCTGGCCAGCCGGTAATTGAACACCCTCTTCTCTGGGGTCAGGGTCCTCTGAGGAAATGGCCTCATAAGATGCGGTCCGAGCCCGAAGGCTTCATCAGCCAAAAAAACAAAGGGGAGTCCTTCAACATTCCCTGCATCCGGTGGCAATGCAAGGTCGTCACTCTGGAGACGGAGGGCAAACTCCATCTGGATGAAGGATCCCCCATCGGACATCCGGCCATTCTTCCCTACATCAACATAGAGGAATTCATACCGTGCTGACACCACCGCCATCAGCACAATGCTATGAAACCCCTTGTAGTTGAAGTAGTAGGACCCAGAACGGGGTGGCGGCACGATGCGGACGTGCTTCCCGTCTATGGCACCACCGCAGTTGGGGAAGTCCCACCGCGTGGCAAACTCCGATGCCACAGTCTGCCATTCCTGTGGCGTGGAAGGAAGCTGGGGAGTCAAACAAGATGAAAAAAAAAATAGAATTTAAAAATATTACATTACAAGGAGATTATAATAAAAAACATTAGAGGCCAACATCAATCAAATTCTCCGTTTATTAATCTGTTTTTAAGAAGTATAATGGAAGGCTCATGTTTCATATTCATCACCCTGTCTGATGGTCCATTAAAAAAATATTTTGGGGGGGGGGGTAGATGTGTTTGGCCACAGGATAGCATTGCAGTGGCGGTGCGTCCAGAGTGGGCGCTGGAACACTGCCCCCTCTCTCCTGTGCCCGTCACTCCGAACAATACATCGGTTCATGCCTCGCATTAACCGATGTATTGTCAATGCCGCCCACTATTCAGGTGGGTGGCCCCCTGTTAAGCGACCAACATATGAATAACTGCAGCATTTATGGGGTGAAAATTGCATATCAGAAACAGGGAGGCAAATAGCCTTGCACATTACAGCCTGAGGGATGTAATTGGCTTCATAAAAGTTAAATAGGTGACGCAGGGGGGGGGGGGGGACATTCCTTGGGTAAACACTGACAGGCTGCTCTGCCAATCATGTTCACCAAGTCTGTTTAATGGTAACATGATTGGCTGATGCAACATCAAGGGCAGGAGAAGACATCAAGGACAGAAGAAGGATGGCGCTGACCACAAGAAGGTAAGTGCAGGGCTGGGGGGAACAAAATGGCTGCATTGGAGGGAACAAAATGGCTGCATTGGAGGGAACAAAATGGCTGCATTGGAGGGGGCAACTGGGGGCGTTTAATAGGCACAGTCGCAAAAAAGGGGGACGTTTATTTCCTAAATTGGGGTTGGACCCCCAATCATTTGGAGCAACAGACGCCCCTGCTGGAAAGCTTAGTGAAGGGAAATATGCATGGAGGAGAAAAAAGGGGCATTTAAAAACTTCCAGCATGCATGGGGACAAAGGGGACATTCTCAGCATATTACAATCATGGTAATTAGGGAAGGATGAAAGAAATACAATACATTAGCATACATGGAATACATAAAATGTGATGTTAATGGAGAAAACTTACCCTAATATAGTCCTCCTGCAGGACTTGTATAATAGCAGAACAGGTGTCTGGGATTATGAGGCCCAGAGCCTGGGGGGAGATGCCTGTCGTGAACTTCAAGTCCTGAAGACTTCTCCCTGTCGCCAGATAACGTAACGTGGCGATGAGCCTCTGCTCAGCACTGATGGCTTCCCGCATAACGGTGTCCTTCCTGGTAATATAGGGGGACACCAAAGCCAACAGTTCCTGAAAAACGGGGTCAGACATCCGCAGAAAATTCCTGTAGTCCTCAGGATTATTCTCGACGATCTCCCGCAGCAGAGGCATATGGCAGAATTGGTCCCGCTGGAGCAACCAATTCTTGGTCCATGAACTCCTCCTCACACCGTTCATGGACTGGTCTTGGTCCAAAACAAGCAGACCAACACCAAGCGCACGCACAGCACGAACTCGACGACGAGAACGTCCAGGCGACATGGCTAGGAAACGGTCGTCTTATCAGAACGTACTTTAGAACAGCAAGGCCTATGAATAACGAACTGAAAATCAGAAACGAACAGGCAAGAACGCACTGTAAAACAGATACGACCTGCCTAGACGCCCTGAAAGTCAAGATACGAACCCACAAGCACAAACTGAACCTCAGAAAACGAACTAAAAAGCACGAAGACTGAAAAGCGCGAATCGTCTCTTCCCAAACTTTTACTTCACACGCGGTAACACGAGATCAGCAAAAGCAGCCCAAGGGGTGGCGCCAAGGAAATCGATCTTCCCCTTTATACTGCCGTCGTACGTGCTGGACGTGACCGCGCAGAACAACGACGAGATTTGGAATTGTCAGTGTGTACGCATGGAAAGCTTGACGAGAAACTCGTCAAGGTTAACAAGAATCTCGTCGAAAAAAACGACGAGATTGTTACGACGAGAAACTCGGTCGTGTGTACGAGGCTTCAGTGTAGAGGCTGGTGGGCGAAAGCTGCAGCTTGGACCAGTGCTGAAGCCATCTAGGTGAGTATGTATGTTTGTTATTTCAAATTCCCGCATTTCTATTTTAGGTTAATATAATTGTTATTTAATTAAAAAAATTTAAGTAAAGTCATTTAGGTTCATGCGATAGTAATTTGTTTAAGCAAATAGGACCGGAAGGATTTGCCCCCTTAATGACCAGGCCATTTTTTGCGATACGCCACTGCGTCGCTTTAACTGACAATCGCGTGGTCGTGCGACGTTGCACCCAAACAAAGATGATGTCCTTTTTTTCACACAAATAGAGCTTTCTTATGGTGGTATTTGATCACCTCTGCGGTTTTTATTTTTTGCGCTATAAACAAAAAAAGAGCGCCAATTTAAAACAAAAATACATATTTTTTACTTTTTGCTATAATAAATATCCAAAAATAAAGTAAAAATTCAAATTTCTTCCTCAGTTTAAGCTAATATGTATTCTGCTACATATTTTTGGTAAAAAAAAAATTGCAATAAGTGTATATTAATTGGTTTGCGCAAAAGTTATAGCGTCTACAAACTATGAGATAGATAGATATATGCCATTTTTTTTGTTACTAGTAATAGCTATGATTTTTAGCGGGACTGCAACACTGTGGCGGACAGATCGGACACTTTTGACACTTTTTTGGGACCAGTGACATTTATACAGCGATCACTGCTATAAAAATGCACTGATTACTGTATAAATGTCACTGGCAGGGAAGGGGTTAACACTAGGGGGCGATCAAGGGGTTAAGTGTGTTCCCTGGGTGGTGTTGCTAACTGTATGATCGCTGTTCCTAATCATTAGAAACTAGACATGTGCATGATAAAAAAAATGTTTTGGTTTGTTTCTTTTTCATTCGTTAATCTAGTTATTTCGTTTAGTTAAATTCAGTTGATTCGTTCAATTCGTTTTCGGAATTTGTTTTCGGAATTAGTATTCGTAATTTTCAAATTTTCGTTGAATTTACAGATTTTTTCGATTTGAAGCGTTAAAATCGATAAAGTTTCGAATCGGTCGAAACGAAAATGTTATATTGTTTTCGATTTGAATGCAGCTAAGTGAACAAACCTTCATCTTCATCAAATGATTACAGTGACTCGTTAAATCACCTTTGGCTTAACAAAAACAGCATTATTTTGAAATGGTACTCTAATAACACACAATCTCTGATTTCAGCAATGTGTGTAGTGAGAATTCGACTGGAGTTCAATGTAAAATTTGATTCGAATTTCCGAAATTCGAATGAATTTCGTTACGTTATTCGGAGCATTCTGTAAAATTTGTTTATATTGTAATTTGGGTATTCGGATATATCCGAATCACAAAAAATTTGTCTGAATATTAATTCGGAACGAACCGTACATGTCTATTAGGAACAGATGATCTCTCTCTCCTCCCCTGACAGAACGGGGATCTGTTTGTTTACACAGGTCCCCGTTCTGCCTGTCTCTGGCACGATTGTGGGTGGCCGGCGGACATCGAATCCGCCGGGCACGCTGGTTGGCTCCCCCGCTTATGAATGGTCCGACGTACAATGACGGCGATTCGCGTAGGGAAGCCAACCTGCCACAGTACAACTGCGGCGGGCCATCCGTAACTAGTTAAGTTAGTATAATTATAACACTCATTTTTAAACCTGTATTTTTTCTACCTTTTATCTTTAAAGTACCTTGAAAATAGAATAAAGTTTGGACGAAAATGCTATCAAAAGAAAGTCTTATCTTTCCAACCTGAATGTAGGGCATTGATATCCTAAGCAATGTAATTGTTACACCAGATCAATACTTTTTCATCCCACCTTACCAGGTAAGAAATGTTTAATGTCTCTAGACCAGGGAAAATGGTAATACTTTAGACATCATTTTCTTATTACAAAATACAAATAACTGTTGATCAACTTTGATTATTTTAATTGTTTTTATCTCCATGACATGCTCTACGGAGGTAAAGATTTGGACAATAGGTGCGTTCTTTGAGCACAGAGCAACAAAATGAAGAAATGTGCTAATTTTTATAATTAAATTGTGGACCCGTAGCTTTGCAACAAAATGTTTTCGGATTATTTCCCAGTTGAACAGTCCTAGATCTTTTGTGAATATTCAGTATCTATCTTTAGTTCCCTGGCAAAGTATTAAGTCTTAATTATATTCTCCTGTGTTTTCATTTATTTTAACTACCATCATTTTGTTTTAATCATCATAAACATTATACACCTTCAAGGAACATATCAGTATGAAAACTCTAATAAAAACTTTTGATCCAGTATATGGACCAAAGTTTGCGGATACTGGATTCCCAACACTTCTATGAGTTTGGTGGACATTCCATTTCAAATAATAAATAAAGTGTGGCGCTGTGTACAAACAGAAAAAAAAAATATATATTTATAATGTCTGGTGACAATTGGTCTTTATAAAGACCCGTATGTCGTATTGAACCTTGATATGGTTCTGTGCACCTCTTAAGTGCAAAGTGCATGTAACGTGCAAAGATTTATGATGAATACAATGAGTGAAATAAAGTGAGATATATCACAAAAATTGACTTAACGAAAAAAACAACATGAATATCATGTGTGAAAGTGATCCACAATGTATGGTAGTGTCCAATTTTTTTTGGGACAGAAAAAAGTATTTCGATGAATGCGTGGTCTGGTACCAACATCAACACTGCATCAACACTACGTCAAGTGTATAATAAGTGGTAAGTTCGGTCCAGACTGGTTCCTTGGGTTATACGTTTTCTATGTTGCAACACTTAGAGGTGATGTTACCATTGGAAAGTGAGTAAAGGGTGTATACTCTTACCGGATGTTGTAGATCCAGCTCGCCGTATGGCGGTGAATCTATCGGGCTTGTGTCCACACCAGGGACTGGTAGATATAAATCCTGGGGCCAATCTTCCCTCAGCGTCCTTCAACGTTCCAGAGAGTGTTCACCAAGGCTTTTCCACCATAACTCTCACTTCCAATGCAATGAGTCAGTGTATGACACCAAATTTCTCCGTATGAGTGATGTTACCATGCAAAACATGAGAAAAAAATTCTCCACATAGTGTAAATCCAAATGGGATTTTATTTATAAAAAAATAAGAAATAACCCAATAAAAAGGTCTCACTGAACGATTTAACAATCCAAAAAACTTCTTTAGAAAACTTTTCAGGAAAAAACAAACCAACAAATCCAAAATGAATCCTCAAACAATCAGCAGCTCTGAATTTCAAAAATGCGTGGAGTGAGCACCAAGGCTGGCATGTAAACCCGACGCGTTTCGTCTAATGAGACATCCACTGGGGTACACTCCATCCTGGTGACCCCCACGCTATAAATAGGAAGAGAAATTACCTTAATTTGGCGTCCCTGTGTACGAATGTGCATCTCCCTTCCGGGATCGGAGCGTCTCCGTGTCACATGACCGGGTTTCTGTGTCACATGACCAAGTCATGTGTGCCTTTTCGCCGAATCAGAAGGTCTAATGCGCCCTCGACGTGACCAACAGCGTCATCGTGTCATCGGCACGCATGTCATTATAGTCCTCCGACGTGCCTGCGCACAAGGCATACTGGGAGTTGTAGTTGCGCTGCAACTAAGCAGGGCAACCCAACCCGGCCAGCGTGACTCCCATCTCCGCCATTGAACGCAGACGTCACATGGATGCGACCACCCGCAACCCCACGTGGGTGTCTCCATGTACGCCATATCGCGCGCAAGGCGGATTGGGAATTGTAGTCGCAACGCAATAAAGCGGAACGACTCCACATCGCCAGCCTGTCTCCCTTGTAAGCCAGCAAGCACCCACAGCACTCGAGAAGAACGGCATACACCGTGTCAGGGTGATGCATATGGAATTCTGACTATAATAAGTCTCTTCCCCAATGTGACTTTGAAATCACACAGCTTTAATACAGTTAAACTACAATTAAAATTATATTATGAGTGTCAATGCACTATATCCCAGAAGGCAGGCACATTCTGTGCATGGACATACATATAAGTGACATCCATGCAACTGTATAACTTATACAAACTAAATCAGACCAGAAACCCTCTATATCCACAGTCTAATCTAAGATGGTATGTAAAACATGGTGAACCTAAATCGACGAAAGTCACTCATATGAAAACTATATGATAGCTATTTCATATTGTATTAAAAAGGGGGGTGATGGATGGAGCAATGAATGGTAAGCTAAAAAAGGGAATGAAAACTGAAATAAATAAAGTTGGTACAGATCAGGTAGACGGAAAAGTGACTCCTTTTGTTCCACCTCAACAGGAATGGAATACAAGATGAAGCACTTTACCACATGTGCGACCCGATTCATCGTATATTTGCTCACCTGCCCTTGCGGGAAGCAATACGTAGGGCGTACGATTCGCACGTTTTCAATCAGGGTTGGTGAACACCTTACCAGTATCCGGAAAGGAAAAACCAATCATAGTGTTCCGAGACACTATTTGGAATCACACAATAAAGATCCCAGAGGGACCACGTTTGTGATCATAGACAAATTTGTTCCCCATTGGAGGGGGGAGTCTGGGGTCAAAGGGGTCTCTAGACTTGAGACTTATTGGATTTACCAATAATTAAAATGTTATAGGCCTCATGGACTTAACATTGATTGGGACATTAATGCGTTTATTAACCAAGCATAATGTTAATAACTAACCCTTTTGAAAATCCACCCTTCCCCCCCCCCTTTCTTTGATCTGTACCAACTTTATTTATTTCAGTTTTCATTCCCTTTTTTAGCTTACCATTCATTGCTCCATCCATCACCCCCCTTTTTAATACAATATGAAATAGCTATCATATAGTTTTCATATGAGTGACTTTCGTCGATTTAGGTTCACCATGTTTTACATACCATCTTAGATTAGACTGTGGATATAGAGGGTTTCTGGTCTGATTTAGTTTGTATAAGTTATACAGTTGCATGGATGTCACTTATATGTATGTCCATGCACAGAATGTGCCTGCCTTCTGGGATATAGTGCATTGACACCCATAATATCATTTTAATTGTAGTTTAACTTTATTAAAGCTGTGTGATTTCAAAGTCACATTGGGGAAGAGACTTATTATAGTCGGAATTCCATATGCATCACCCTGACACGGTGTATGCCGTTCTTCTCGAGTGCTGTGGGTGCTTGCTGGCTTACAAGGGAGACAGGCTGGCGATGTGGAGTCGTTCCGCTTTATTGCGTTGCGACTGCAATTCCCAATCCGCCTTGCGCGCGATATGGCGTACATGGAGACACCCACGTGGGGTTATTGGTGGTCGCATCCATGTGACGTCTGCGTTCAATGGCGGAGATGGGAGTCACGCTGGCCGGGTTGGGTTGCCCTGCTTAGTTGCGGCGCAACTACAACTCCCAGTATGCCTTGCGCGCAGGCACGTCGGAGGACTATAATGACATGCGTGCCGATGACACGATGACGCTGTTGGTCACGTCGAGGGCGCATTAGACCTTCTGATTCGGCGAAAAGGCACACATGACTTGGTCATGTGACACAGAAACCCAGTCATGTGACACGGAGACGCTCCGATCCCGGAAGGGAGATGCACATTCGTACACAGGGACGCCAAATTAAGGTAATTTCTCTTCCTATTTATAGCGTGGGGGTCACCAGGATGGCGTGTACCCCAGTGGATGTCTCATTAGACGAAACGCGTCGGGTTTACATGCCAGCCTTGGTGCTCACTCCACGCATTTTTGAAATTCAGAGCTGCTGATTGTTTGAGGATTCATTTTGGATTTGTTGGTTTGTTTTTTCCTGAAAAGTTTTCTAAAGAAGTTTTTTGGATTGTTAAATCGTTCAGTGAGACCTTTTTATTGGGTTATTTCTTATTTTTTTATAAATAAAATCCCATTTGGATTTACACTATGTGGAGAATTTTTTTCTCATGTTTTGCATGGTGACATCACTCATACGGAGAAATTTGGTGTCATACACTGACTCATTGCATTGGAAGTGAGAGTTATGGTGGAAAAGCCTTGGTGAACACTCTCTGGAACGTTGAAGGACGCTGAGGGAAGATTGGCCCCATGATTTATATCTACCAGTCCCTGGTGTGGACACAAGCCCAATAGATTCACCGCCATACGGCGAGCTGGATCTACAACATCCGGTAAGAGTATACACCCTTTACTCACTTTCCAATGGTAACATCACCTCTAAGTGTTGCAACATAGAAAACATATAACCCAAGGAACCAGTCTGGACCGAACTTACCACTTATTACACACTTGACGTAGTGTTGATGCAGTGTTGATGTTGGTACCAGACCACGCATTCATCGAAAGACTTTTTTCTGTCCCAAAAAAAATTGGACACTAACATACATTGTGGATCACTTTCACACATGATATTCATGTTGTTTTTTTCGTTAAGTCAATTTTTGTGATATATCTCACTTTATTTCACTCATTGTATTCATCATAAATCTTTGCACGTTACATGCACTTTGCACTTAAGAGGTGCACAGAACCATATCAAGGTTCAATACGACATACGGGTCTTTATAAAGACCAATTGTCACCAGACATTATACATATATATATTTTTCCTGTTTGTACACAGCGCCACACTTTATTTATTATTTTTTTACACTATTGTCAAGTTGTTGTGTAGGCTGCTAGAAATTTGATTTGAAGGTTGGCGCAGTATTTTTCCTGTTTATTACGTATTCCATTTCAAATCCATGGCCATTAATATTGAGTTGCCTACTTTCTCCTTTGTTGCTATAATAGCCTCTACTCCTCTGGATAGACTTCTCACAGAATTTTGTCTGTGAGAATTTGTGCCCATTCAGCCAAAATAGAATTTGTGATGTTAGATACTGATGTTGTATGAGAAGACCTGCCTCACAAATGGTGTAGAATTCATATCAAAAGTATTCCGTAGGGCTGAGGTCATGGCTTCGAGCAGGCCACTCAAGTTCTTCCTTTGCTTATTTTCTAAACTAAATGACCTCAGGTCTTTTGTAAATATTCAGCAAAGTATAGTCTACGTTTTTTTATTATACAGTATAGCTTTAAGTTATAAGACCCATAGGGGACACTTCCAGTTTGACTCCAAATAGGGTGGTGTGGGTTTCATCCCTCGTTTCCACATTTTATAAAATTGTAATTAATAATAATAATACAAATACTACTATAAGGCCCGGTTCACATAGGGGCGACTCCTCAGGCGACTCGGTCGCCTGAGGAGTCGCGTCCCGGTCTGTGCTATGGAACCGTTCTAATAGGAGCGACCTGAGTCGCGCCGACTTAGAAAAAGGTTAATGTACTACTTTTGGGGGCGACGCAGGGCGACTTCCATTGATTTCTATACAGAAGTCATTATGCAAATCGCCTCGGCGGGCGTCTCAAGTCGTCTTGAGATCGCGCCGCTGAGGTCGCCCCCGAAGTCGTGCCGCCCCTGTGTGAACCGGGCCTTAGTAGAAGTATTAACATTTTTGAAGGTATTGTTTTTTTTCTGAATTGGGTACTACTTAATTTTATATTGTCTTCTTTTTGAATTTTTTTTTAACTTATTTATTTTATTTTGTTATCATTGCCATTTTAGACCTTTAGGAAATTTTCCAGTGACATGGCAGTCAAAATGGTTGATAGCATATTAACCACTTAAGGACCGCCCCACATACATTTACCGCAGCAGGGCGGCCCTTTAGTGCAAAATCACGTATCTGTAAGTGATTCCTGTTGTTGGCTCTGGGGCGCACGCCGCCGGAGGCACGCTCCTGCATTGATTGGACACAGCGGGAGCCAATCAGCGGGTCCAGTGGCCGCAATAGCTGCCAGGGAAACTCTAAACTGTTCTGTCACAGAGGGAGAGAGAGATCTTGTGTTCCTGCTAATCAGGAACACAGATGTCTCTCTTCCTCCAGTCAGTCCATCCCCCACGCAGTTAGAAAGCATTCCCTAGGAGCACACATAGCCCTTTTGATCGCCCCTGATGTTAACCCCTTCCCTGCCAGTGTCATTTATACAGTGACAGTGCATTTTTTTTAGCACTGATCACTGTATTGGTGTCACTGGTCCCAAAAAAGACTGTCAGATTTGTCCGCAGCAATGTCACAGTCCTGTTGAAAGTCCATTAATCTATCCCATGGTTTGTAGACGGTATAACTTTTGCACAAACCAATCAATTTAGGCATTTTGGGATTTTTTTTTTACCAAAAATATGTATCAGAATACAAATTGGCCTAAATTGATGAAGAAATTAGATTTTTAATTTTTTTTATTGGATGTGTTTTATAGCAGAAAGTAAAAAATATTGTTGTTTTTTTCAAAATTGTCGGTCTTTTTTTGTTTATAGCGCAAAAAAGAAAAACCGCAGAGGTGATCAAACACCACCAAAAGAAAGCTCTATTTGTGGGAAAAAAAGGACATCAATTTTATTTGGGTACAACGTCGCACGACCGCACAATTGGCAGTTAAATAAATGCAGTGTCGTATCGCAAAAAATAGCCTGGTCAGGAAAGGGGTAAAACCTTCCGGAGCTGAAGTAGTTAAAGAAGACCTTGCACTAAAATGCCTTTCAAGTACCATTAAGCCTCCCATGCCCATTCCAAAATGCTGCCTTAATGCTTTAAGAAAAAAATCTAGATGTAGGATCCTCCTTGTTCCAAGGATCTCACTGGAAGGGTCATGACTTTACCCTCGCCTCGCCATCAGATAATAATCATGTATAGAAAAAAATCAGCGCTATTCCAACCACCCCCTCCTAATCTATACCCCCCCACAAATCTCTATTGATGTGCAATGACAAATTATAAAGTGCTAGTGCAAAAAATTAGTAAATATTGCATCAAAAGAATTGTGCAAACATAACACATATATAAAGTGCTGAAAATACAATGTAATGTGCCAAACAATTTATAATATCGCCTGTCATCTCTGTCCAGTGCCGCCGAGACACAAATACGATCTAGGCGTGCACGGTGACGTCAACATCCTTATATGCCCATTCTTGTCTGCAGCCATCAGGTGTTAGGTGGGAAGCACATATGAAAAATGCTTTGTTTCTTCATTGTGAGGAATGGATCCTCAAGATGGTGGAGATGATATGGACATATGAGATCAGGGTCAAGCAGAAAGAACACATAGCGATAATTCCTGCTGAGATATACATGGCTATCTCATTAAGCAAAGTGTCTTGGCAGGACATTCGAAGAAAAGGTGGTATCTCACAGAAAAAGTGGTTGACATGGTGAGACTTGCAGTACTGAAGCTGGAAAGTGAGGACAACATGTATGGCAGAGTTCATGAAGGAAATACTCCATGACCCTACAGCTAAACTAACACATAACATCTTCTTCATGATGGTATTATAGTGCAATGGTCTACAGATGGCAGCAAACCTGTCATACGCCATGATGGCTAAAATGAAGCACTCTATTGATCCTAATGCCAAATGAAAGAACATTTGCACTGCACATGCCAGCAAGGAGATACTTCTATCCTTGGCCAGAGTGTTGATGAGAATTTTGGGAATGATGGTTGATGAGAAACCAATATCAATAATGGAGAGGTTGCTTAGAAAAAAATACATTGGGGTCTGTAGCTTTGGGTTGATCCTCACCACGGTGATCAGTAGAAGGTTTCCTGACAATGTGATTATGTACATGATGAGGAACAAGAAGAAGCAGAGTGCCTGAAGATATGGGACATTAGATAGTCCAAGAAGAATGAACCTTCTGCTGGATGTTTGGTTGACTTCTTCCATAATATTCTGACAAACGGAAGAAAATAATGTATTATTTGAGATAAAATCTATATGAATTTTTATTTCCTTTCAAAAGCCAGGACCCCCAAAAGTATTATTGTATTCTTGAATACTCCAGCAGTAAGATCCCCTGAAAAAATTCTCTCATGTATTCCATCTCCTAATCTAATGCCGCGTACACACGACCGTTTTTAATGTCATTGAAAAAAACGACGTTTTTCTCAACGTGATTCTTCTCAAGCCTGCCTTGCCTACACACTATCATGAAAAAAAATGCTTGAGCAAAGCGCAAAATGTACGACGGCACTATAAAGGGGAAGTTCCATTCGGATGGCGCCACCCTTTGGGCTGCTTTTGCTGATCCTCGTGTTAGTAAAGTTTGTTGAGCGACGATTCATGCTTTTCAGCTTCGTGCTCTTCAGTCCGTTACAGCGTGACGAATGTGCTATCTCCATTACGAACGCTAGTTTTACCAGAATGAGCGCTCCCGTCTCATCACTTGCTTCTAAGCATGCACGTTTTTTTCACATCGTTAAAGCATACACACGGCCGTTTTTCATGACGAGAAAAACGACAACGTGAAAAACGACAGAAAAATTAGAGCATGTTCAAAATTTTTAATGCCCATTTTTCACGTCGTGAAAAATGCTCTGGAGCCCACACACCATTGTTTTTAATGACCAAATTAAAAAATGAAATTTTTCTCGTCATGAAAAACGGTCGTGTGTACGCGGCATTACATTCTTCATAATATAAAACAACTGAAAAATGCAACGGGAAAGTGGGAAACTCTTGTAAAGGCCACAGGTTGTGTGCAGACCTTGGAAATTCAAATGAAAAAAATCTCACCAATAAAGTCTAAAATACATAAAAAAAAAATCATGTGGTTTAATCCTCAATAGCTACCAAACACTGAAAAATATGCTTTTAGACTTCAAAACCCCATATACATAGCAAAGCAATACCTTACAATGTGGTCCAATGTGCTCCAATATGAGCAGACCAGTGGATCTGCATGTTTCTGAGCATAAAATGACTGTCAGATGTGTGTTAGCATGCAAGTGCGAACATATTAACGTGCATGCTTGCCAATGGTATTGTAAAGGGACATGGACAGATTGCTGAGTGGTCTATAGATAGTTCTGGAAAATTTCAAGGTGTATGAATACTTTTTTAAGGCACTGTAAGTAATTTTTCTCCTTCACTGAAGTTCACTGATAGGGGCACCGATAGGCGGTACTGTTGGGCACTGATGGGTAGCAATGATGGGCATTAATGGTTGGCACTGAAAGGCAGCACAGATTGGTGTCACTGATGGGCACAGACTGGCGTCATTTGCTGGGCACTGTTGGGGCTGCACTGTAATCAGTGCCCTAATTATCTGTACAAGGCAAGGTATTTACAAAAAAACTTTTTTCATGTTTTAGCAAAAAATAAAAACCCCCAGTTGTTATTAAATATCACCAAAATGAAAACTCTATTTGTGTGAAAAAAAGAACAATGTAATATGGGTACAGTGTTGCTCGACCGCGCAATTGTCATTCAGAGCCCAGGTTCACACTGACATTGGGAAAGAAATCGAGCAAGTTCAGCTGAACTACTGAACGATTTCATACTCACTTGTCAGTCCCAACTTTGGGGTGCGATTTCAGAGACATCTGTGTGGGTTCATGCACAGATGTCTATTGAAATTGTACCCCGAAGTTGCCAAAAGTAGTACAGAAACTACTTTTGGGAATCGGTGCGACACCGCAAATGGAATCGATGCGGCGTTGCACCGATTCGAATGGTGCCATCGCCGGAAATTGCCACCGTTTTGGCATGTGATTTGACATGTCAAATCGCATGCCAAATTGCTCCAATGTGAACCTGGGCTCAGTGTGAGAAGGGAAAGCTGAAAATTGTCCTGGGCAGGAAGGGAGTGAAAGTGCCTGGCAGGCAAGAGGTTAAATGATAAGACTAAGGGACTAAGGGAGAGACGGAGTGGGGAGGAAGAGAGGGGGAGGGGAGAGTCTGATCACAGGCAGCTCACTCACTTGCAGTCCCAGCAGGAGGTTCACTGGCTCAGTCACTCTGCGTCTTTATGTTTAGGATGGGACACTGCGGCTGCCGACTTCAAAGTTTCCCGCCCGCATATCTCCTTCACACAGCACACGGGCTTGCACCGAGTGTGGGTGGGCACCAGAGAGAGGGGCGGGAGAAGGCAGAGCTGATCGTTCTCCCATTAGTGAAGAGGAGGGGGAGGGCTGTACTCTGCAAGAAGGAACACACTCTGCCCTGTGACAGGTGCAGCTAACATCCTTGTCACAGGACACAGCGCAGCTGCAGCACAGGATGGAGGGATGAGTGTGTTCTTTCAGTGCAATTCGGCCGCCAATTCACGATCCAGTTCTGTAAACCCCCGCAGTAGCACTCGACTGGGTCCGGAAACTGCACATGCGCAGTTCTAAACTGGCCACATAGCGGCCCTTTTACAGGAAATCAAAGTGGCCCAGGGGGAAATCTCCACTCTGCCACCTGGCCCAGTCCGCCCCTGTCTGGAAGACTCCTGCGGAGAAGTAACCACACTCTCTAGTGTCTCCAACTATTTAGCTACACTCTGGCTCCCTTCTGGACACTTCCCCTCCAGGGAATGGTTGGGACATGATAAATATTCTGGAACCCAATAAATATCAGGCTGGTTGAGTTGAATCTCCAGTCCTAAGTTCTGGAAGCTTCTTCCAGAGGCAGGGGGAAGGAATCTAATTCCCAATCTGTGAGACCCTGAACAGGCCAGACAAAACAATCATGACTCCCTTGATTACAGAAGGAGCCAAAGCTAAATTTGCCTAGCCACCTAAGATAGGAAGGTGCTACACATCAATTACTGTGGAGTGGGCATTACTGCAGTGATGTGCTGGTTTCATCTTATTCTTACAACAGGCCAGATCAGAGTTCAAAGACATGGGTGGTCTTGTATATAATAATAATAATATTAATAATATGTAGAAAGAAGGGTAAAGCCCCAAAACACGGACTGAGTGCCGGGCGACATCGTCTGGTTCAATAAAAAACGGCTGACATTCGGCCCGGGTGTATGGTAGCCGGTCCGACAGAGGCTGGCTGTTTGGCCGGCTTTTGCCAGATGAGCATGCTGGAAAACCAGCAGCGACCGACTTCCAATCAGCCAGTGACTGAGAGCGCTGACCCCTGTCAGAACACAACAGCTCAACAGGGGAGATCGCTGTACTAACATCGGGTCGTTAGTAAGGCAGCTGACAGTTTTTTTTTTTTCGTTCAACCCACTAGGTTGAATGGGAAAAAACTCATAGGGGCTGATTTACGAAACGTTTGCGCCATGAGTATTGGCGCATCTGCGTGCGCAATGGCTGTTTTGGTATTTACAAAACATTAGCGCCGGTAGCGCAGCCCTATTTCCCATTTACTATAGTGTTGTCGGCGGACGGGAGGAGGCGCTCAGTGCGCCACTATGGACCTGGCGCACGGCATGTTAAACTCTAAATATAAAGAAGTTGGAAGTGAGAATATAATGGGGGTGATGTGGGGTGATGTGAGGAAGTGTAGTGACACCTGCCCAAGTAACAAATATGAAAATGGATACAAAAAATTCCGCGCTGCCTTATGGTGAAGCCGCTCACACAACCAATTGAAAAATGGTGAAAAACAAACAAAACAAAAAAAGTGTAGCGCTAAAACTAAATATGAACTGCACTGAAAGTGCAGTAATCAACAATACATATTCAAATTATACAAACATCTTAAAGGACACAGTGAAGAAATGAAAATTATTCCAAAAAGTCCTCAGTGATGTGAGTACTAAATTGTAAAAGTCACAATGAAACTAAATTCTTTGGTGTAAACCAAATAAAATGCTGGTGAAGTTGAATTGGTGAAAATCAAAGTCAGAATCAAAATCAAAATGGTGGTGCTCCTAAAGTAGACTTGACACAAAACAAGTGCTTTCAGAGTGACCGTCACCATACGATAGTAGAAAAGGCTTACCGAAAGGCGTGGACCCCAAAAAACGTACGTTCAAAGGGTCAACCAAGCATGGGTAAGCCACTATGGACAGCGAATCTCCAACTGTGATTTAAACAGGGACCTCGGACATCAATCCAATACAGAGGGTGCAGAAAATATCTCTGGCATCCAAATGGCGATGGAACTTGCAGAAAATGCCCAATAATGGCCAGGTGTTGAATTCAGGTAAGTTATAGAAAATGAAAGGAAAGAAAAAAGCACATAGCGTAATCCTGTATAAAAGGGTAATTTAATGGGTAATTTAATGTAGGTAGGAACACTTACATTTAAAAAGATGTAACAGCGCTTCATCAAATAGTTAGTGGCAACAGCAGGGTCTCCCGACGCGTTTCGCATCCAAATGCATCATCTGGGGGCAAGTAACAAATATGACCAAAATAGAGTGAGAAAGTAACTTTTTCAAAACCAGCCTGCTGCACCGGCAATTCCGATTCGAGCTACGGGAGGTTTTTTTGAGCTCAGCGCGGGAATTTCAATGGTTCAAATGCGCCGGGACACTGAGCCGGCAAAATCTTAGTAAATGTCAAGTCACGTAAACCAATTTGCATAAGTTGAACTGGCGCAGCTCTGAACTTTCCATTGCGCCTGAAAAATTACATTTCTATAGGAAAAAAAAAGGCATTTAAAAGCACCCGCGGCTATAATGAATTGTCGGCTCCCGGTAATATAGAGAAAAGTCATTGAAAGTCTTTGCTAACCAAAAAAAAAAGCGTGGGGGTTCCCCCAAATTCCATAGCTAGGCCCTTCAGGTCTGGAATGGATATTAAGGGGACCCCCGCCGCAAATTTAAAAAAAAAATGACGTGGGGTTCCCCCCAACTATCCATACCAGGCCCTTCAGATCTGGCATGGATTTTAAGGGGAACTCCACCCCAAATTTTTTAAAAAAATGGCGTGGAGTCCCCCCAAAAATCCACACCAGACCCTTATCCGAGCACGCAACCTGGCCGGCCGCAAGGGAAGAGGGGGGGGGCGAGAGCGCCCCCCTCCCTCCTGAACCGTACCAGGCCACATGCCCTCAACATGGGGAGGATGTCCCCATGTTGATGGGGACAAGGGCCTCATCCCCACAACCCTTGCCCGGTGGTTGTGGGGGTCTGCGGGCGGGGGCTTATCGGAATCTGGAAGACCCCTTTAACAAAGGGGACCCCCAGATCCCGCCCCCCCATGTGAATTGGTAAGGGGTACCCCAACCATTTCACAAGGAAAGTGTCAAAAATGTAAAAAATGACAAGAGCCGGTTTTAGACAATTCCTTTATTAATGTCTTCTCTTTTCTTCCTTCTTCTTCCATCTTCTTCTTTTCTCCATTCGGGTTTCTTCCTCTTCATCTTTATCTTCATCTTCATCTTCAGCATTTTTTAGGTACAGAACTGTACTGGACCGCAGTAAAACACATCAAAAACGCAACGGAACGTACCAAAAATGCACTGGAATGCACCGGAACGCACCTAAAGGCATCAAAGACGCACTGCAACACACTTGTCCTAAGTGAAAAGAGGGGGAAAAAACACTGGACTGCATCAAAAACGCATCAAAAATGCACTGGAATGTATCAAAAACGCGCATGCAGAAAAGCACCTGGAACGCACTCAGACTGCGTTTCTATAGTGTGAACTAGGGCCAGTTCACACCATGGAAACACAATCCGGATGCGTTCCAGGTGCTTTTCTGCATGCACGTTTTTCATGCGTTCCAGTGCATTTTTGGTACGTTTTTGATGCAGTCCAGTGCTTTTTTTTCACCCCTCTTTTTTATTAACCACAGATAAGAACAAGTGTGTTCCAGTGCGTTTTTGGTGCATTTAGGTGTGTTCCTGTGCGTTCCAGTGCGTTTATGATGCGTTTTGCTGCGTTCCAGTACAGTCCAGTGCAGGTAAAATGCAGCATGTTCTACTTTTTTGGTGGAATTGGAACGCACTGGAACAAACACTGCCATTTAGAACCATATAACCAACTTTCCATGCATTTTGGATGCATAAAAAACGCAATGCACTGCATGTGGTGTGAAATGGCCCTTAAGCAATTTGGCATATTTAAAGGCACTTCTCCTTGTTTTGTTTTTGGTGTTTTCCAAATTGGTGACATTGATATATGTCCCTTAGGGTGGGACCTGGGCCCCCATTTTTAGGCCAATAACTAGAAGATAAGCCAGCCAAGTGGGGACTAGCAAAATTAACAAGTCAGTTCCCATAGACTGCAATGGTATTTGTTGGTGGGGGGGGGGGTGATTGGGGGGGCCAAAAATTTCTCAAGATGTTGAGTCTGTAACTGTTTCAAATTGACCATGTTTTTTATTTTGCCTTCCCTTTTGTTTGGTTGACCAATAAAATTTGATGCAAAGTTTTGATGTTTGTTTTGTGTTTTCTTTGCAACAAATGTGACAGCTGATTGGCATGTCAAAACAAAACAGGTGTAATTTGTCTACCCTGGTGCCTTCATGCTAGCATATGCATGGATTGTATTGTGTGCTGCCATGAAGCGTCACCAGGAAATGAAAAATACAGAGCGGTAAGTATTCAATTTTCCTTTTTTACTGCAGTGGTTCTCAGCCTCAGTCCTCAAGTATCCCCAGCAGGACATGTTTTGTGAATTTATCTTATTGAGAATTGCTGTCCAAAAATCAAAACCATTGACTGTGATTTAAAGCACATGTTCAAGATGAAGGAAAACCTGCCAACATGGCCTGTTGGGGGTACTTGAGAAGCACTGATTTAGAGCACTGCACTTAAAAATAGCTCGAGGCAATACAATTCTAATTGTGGGCATTTTGAGGGAAACACTGTAAGTGTTAGAACTAGGGTTGTCCCGATACCACTTTTTTAAGACCGAGTACAAGTACCGATACTTTTTTTCAAGTACTCGCCAATACCGAATACCGATACTTTTTTTTAATCTCATGTGTCAGTATTTTTTTTTTTTTTTACAATTTTTTTTTTTTTTTTTTTACAATGCTTTTTTTTAAGGGGGGGGGGGGGTGGACAGTGTCAGTGTGTGTGTTTTCTTTTATTTATTATTTTTTACAGTTAATTTTTATTTTATTATTTATTTAATTTTTTTTTTTATCAGCCCTGTTGGGGGGGCTTTGGTGAGATATCAGGGGTCTTAACAGACCTCTGACATCTCCCATTTGAGACAGGGAAAGGGACTAAGGGACACAGATTCCCCAGTCTCTTTCTCAGCAGCCTCAGCTGCGCTGAAAATGAATGGAGAGAAGACAGCGGCTCCTCTCCATTCATAAACTGAAACATTGTAAACACAGTTTACGATGTTTCAGTTCTGTGAATGAACAGAGTCAGTGATGACTCTGTACATTCCGACAAGTAAGGAGCCGGATTTATCGGCTCCTACCTCCGCTCTCCATCCTGAGATACCGAGGGGATGGAGGAGGAGCACGGAGGGGGATGGCAGCACGGAGGGGGACACAGAGGGGGGCGGCAGCATGAAGGGGAACGGCGGCATTGAGGGGGACACGGAGGGGAACGGCGGCATTGAGGGGGACGGCGGCATTGAGGGGGACACGGAGGGGGACGGCAGCATGAAGGGGAACGGCGGCATTGAGGGGAACACGGA
Organism: Rana muscosa; assembly: GCA_029206835.1. Classification (NCBI taxonomy): domain Eukaryota; kingdom Metazoa; phylum Chordata; class Amphibia; order Anura; family Ranidae; genus Rana; species Rana muscosa. The sequence continues at coordinate 38,245,588 of CM055126.1, forward strand.
GGGGGCGGCAGCATGAAGGGGGACGGCAGCATGAAGGGGAACGGCAGCATGAAGGGGAACAGCAGCATGAAGGGGAACGGCAGCATGAAGGGGAACGGCAGCATGAAGGTGAAGGGGAACAGCGGCATGGAGGGGAACATGGAGGGAGAGAGACAGCAGCAAAACGGAGGGGGCTGGAAGAGTATACGGGGACAATCAGCGGTGATCGTGTGTGGGGGAGTTACAAGCACCGATCACCGCTGACTTTAAAGCAACTGAGAGAAGCGGAGAAACAGCTGTAAATCTTTTAAATCTATACAGCGGTGATCGGTGCTTGTAACTCCCCCACACACGATCACCGCTGACTGTCCAGGTATCGGATCAGGCATCGGGAACATTTGCCCGAGTACAAGTACTCAGGCAAATGCTCGGTATTGGTACCGATACCGATACTAGTATCGGTATCGGGACAACCCTAGTTAGAACCCCTGCGTGTGTTTTTTTTTTTAGATTTTTTTTATTTTTTATTTTGGCCTTTGTCTCCTTTTCTTAAAATTGGCTTCACTTCCTGTCACACAGCTAAACAGGAAGTGAAGGTAAAACCCTACCTATGTCTTTTCTTGGGGACACACAGATCAATCTAACTAGTGTCCCCATTAAGCAAATTGCACTCCAGCACTTTGTTGTGTACACCCCAAATCATTGGGTAGTTTGGGGTTTAGTAAAGACAAATCCACTCTGCAGTAAAAGTGTAGCTGCTGAAAATCTGAGGGAAAGTACTGGTGATTGGATGTTACAATCATGTAAAAGCAAAGATGGTGTATTTTTTTGGCTTGCCAAATTATTTAGTTTAACTTTTCAAAGACTCATTCCTAAGATGAATTGTGATGCATGTCAATGGCCAATTTAGACCCTCTTTAATCACTTGAGATCAGCGCTATAACTGATCGACGGCCACAGCATGGTCCTCAATTGCCGGGAGTCCGTCAATAAACGTCCTTCCCTTTTCGCGCGCTGTGGTCACAGAGTCACTGAGACTCGGGTGATGACAGATCCGAGTAAGGGGCCGATCCCTGCCCTTTACCATGTGATCAGCTGTCAGCAAATGACAGCTGCTCACGTGATGTAAACAAAAGCTGGGTAATGGTTTTTGTTTTCTCCTTGTGCCGACAGCGTGAGCATAAAAAAAGGCAATCATCGGCTTATGTGCAAGGGACATCGGGCCCGAAGAGGAAGAGGCAATTCTGCGTCATCTGTGACAATTAGTAGCCCCTGCCAGTGCCACCTATCAATGTCCACCACTGGTGCCAATCAGTGGCACCTAGCAGTGCTGCCTATCAGTGCCCATCACTGCCAACTATCATTGCCACCTAGCAGTGCCACTTCTCACTGCCCACCAGTGCCAACTAGCAATGCCACCTCTCAGTGCCCACCCTTGCCACCTTATTGGTGCCCATCAGTGCAGTCTCATCAGTGTACATCAATGAAGAAGAAAAATTCAATTTTTAAAAATATTAACCAGTTTCCTACCGCCCACCGTCAAATGACATCCTTGGCTTTGGGCGGTGACATCTGAATGATGCCTGCAGTTGCTGGCATCATTCAGATATCATTCTTTTCAACCGGCGATTCTGTGCACAATAAAAACGATCATAGTGGCAGTTCCACCGCTTGATCGTTCTTATAGGCGGCGGGAGGGGACGTTCCCCCCCCTCTTGCCGCCATCCGGTGCTTCTCCGGGCTCTCCCGTGCCATCTTGGGCTCGGAGAACGATTTGGAGATGACTGGTGACCAGATGGTCATCAGTCATCTCTATGACCGTCGGAGTCACGGGCACGACGTTATGAAATCACGCCGTGTTCCCGTATGTAAACCAAGCTGTGATCTCGGCTGTCAGCATGAGATTGATTTTTTTGGACCAATATCATGCTTTCCAGTCTGGAGGAGAGATGTGGGGTCTTATTGACCCCGCATCTCTCCATAAAGAGGACCTGTCACACACATTCCTATTACAAGGGATGTTTACATTCCTTGTAATAGGAATAAAAGTGATCCAAAAAAAAAAAAAAGTTAAAAAAAGAGTAAGACATACAAAAAAGTAAAAAAAATAAATAAAAAAAATAAGCAAAAATGAGAAAAAACGCCCATGTCCCCGGTAGCTCGTGCTCAGAAGCGAACACACACGTAAGTCCCGCCCACATATGTAAACGCCGTTCAAACCACACATGTGAGTTATTGCTGCGTGCGTTAGAACGAGGGCAACAATTCTAGCACTAGACCTCCTCTGTAATGGCAAAATGGTAACGTGTAAAAAAATTTAAAGCATCGCCTAGGGAGATTTTTAATTACTGAAGTTTGGTGTCATTCCATGAGTGTGCGCAATTTTAAAGCGTGACATGTTAGGTATCTATTTACTCAGCATAACAACATCTTTCACATTATACCAAAATATTGGCCGTAACTTTACTGTTTTGTAATATTTTTAGCAAACAAAAGGCGTTTGAAAATTTATTGCGCAAATACCGAGCGAGATAAAAATTTGCAATGACCGCCATCATATTCCCTAGGGTCCCCCGACGCGTTTCGCATCCAAATGCATCATCTGGGGACAAGTAACAAATATGACCAAAATAGAGTGAGAAAGTAACTTTTTCAAAACCAGCCTGCTGCGCCGGCAATTCCGATTCGAGCTACGGGAGGTTTTTTTGAGCTCAGCGTGGGAATTTCAATGGTTCAAATGCGCCGGGACACTGAGCCGGCAAAATCTTAGTAAATGTCAAGTCACGTAAACCAATTTGCATAAGTTGAACTGGCGCAGCTCTGAACTTTCCATTGCGCCTGCAAAATTACATTTCTATAGGAAAAAAAGGCATTTAAAAGCACCCGCGGCTATAATGAATTGTCGGCTCCCGGTAATATAGAGAAAAGTCATTGAAAGCCTTTGCTAGCCAAAAAAAAAAGTGGGGGTTCCCCCAAATTCCATAGCCAGGCCCTTCAGGTCTGGAATGGATATTAAGGGGAACCCCGCCGCAAATTTAAAAAAAAAATGACGTGGGGTTCCCCCCAACTATCCATACCATGTCCTTCAGATCTGGCATGGATTTTAAGGGGAACTCCACCCCAAATAAAAAAAAAATGGCGTGGAGTCCCCCCAAAAATCCACACCAGACCCTTATCCGAGCACGCAACCTGGCCGGCCGCAAGGGAAGAGGGGGGGACGAGAGCGCCCCCCTCCCTCCTGAACCGTACCAGGCCACATGCCCTCAACATGGGGAGGATGTCCCCATGTTGATGGGGACAAGGGCCTCATCCCCACAACCCTTGCCCGGTGGTTGTGGGGGTCTGCGGGCGGGGGGCTTATCGGAATCTGGAAGACCCCTTTAACAAAGGGGACCCCCAGATCCCGCCCCCCCATGTGAATTGGTAAGGGGTACCCCAACCATTTCACAAGGAAAGTGTCAAAAATGTAAAAAATGACAAGAGCCGGTTTTAGACAATTCCTTTATTAATGTCTTCTCTTTTCTTCCTTCTTCTTCCATCCTCTTCTTTTCTCCATTCGGGTTTCTTCCTCTTCATCTTTATCTTCATTCTCATCTTCATCTTCAGCATTTTTTAGGTACAGAACTGTACTGGACCGCAGTAAAACACATCAAAAACGCAACGGAACGTACCAAAAATGCACTGGAATGCACCGGAACGCACCTAAAGGCATCAAAGACGCACTGCAACACACTTGTCCTAAGTGAAAAGAGGAGGAAAAAACACTGGACTGCATCAAAAACGCATCAAAAATGCACTGGAATGTGTCAAAAACGCGCATGCAGAAAAGCACCTGGAACGCACTCAGACTGCGTTTCTATAGTGTGAACTAGGGCCAGTTCACACCATGGAAACACAATCCGGATGCGTTCCAGGTGCTTTTCTGCATGCACGTTTTTCATGCGTTCCAGTGCATTTTTGGTACGTTTTTGATGCAGTCCAGTGCTTTTTTTTCACCCCTCTTTTTTATTAACCACAGATAAGAACAAGTGTGTTCCAGTGCGTTTTTGGTGCATTTAGGTGTGTTCCTGTGCATTACAGTGCGTTTATGATGCGTTTTGCTGCGTTCCAGTACAGTCCAGTGCAGGTAAAATGCAGCATGTTCTACTTTTTTGGTGGAATTGGAACGCACTGGAACAAACACTGCCATTTAGAACCATATAACCAACTTTCCATGCATTTTGGATGCATAAAAAACGCAATGCACTGCATGTGGTGTGAAATGGCCCTTAAGCAATTTGGCATATTTAAAGGCACTTCTCCTTGTTTTGTTTTTGGTGTTTTCCAAATTGGTGACATTGATATATGTCCCTTAGGGTGGGACCTGGGCCCCCATTTTTAGGCCAATAACTAGAAGATAAGCCAGCCAAGTGGGGACTAGCAAAATTAACAAGTCAGTTCCCATAGACTGCAATGGTATTTGTTGGTGGGGGGGGGGGGTGATTGGGGGGGCCAAAAATTTCTCAAGATGTTGAGTCTGTAACTGTTTCAAATTGACCATGTTTTTTATTTTGCCTTCCCTTTTGTTTGGTTGACCAATAAAATTTGATGCAAAGTTTTGATGTTTGTTTTGTGTTTTCTTTGCAACAAATGTGACAGCTGATTGGCATGTCAAAACAAAACAGGTGTAATTTGTCTACCCTGGTGCCTTCATGCTAGCATATGCATGGATTGTATTGTGTGCTGCCATGGAGCGTCACCAGGAAATGAAAAATACAGAGCGGTAAGTATTCAATTTTCCTTTTTTACTGCAGTGGTTCTCAGCCTCAGTCCTCAAGTACCCCCAACAGGACATGTTTTGTGAATTTATCTTATTGAGAATTGCTGTCCAAAAATCAAAACCATTGACTGTAATTTAAAGCACATGTTCAAGATGAAGGAAAACCTGCAAACATGGCCTGTTGGGGGTACTTGAGAAGCACTGATTTAGAGCACTGCACTTAAAAATAGCTCGAGGCAATACAATTTTAATTGTGGGCATTTTGAGGGAAACACAGTAAGTGTTAGAACCCCTGTGTGTGTTTTTTTTTTTAGATTTTTTTTTTTGTATTTTGGCCTTTGTCTCCTTTTCTTAAAATTGGCTTCACTTCCTGTCACACAGCTAAACAGGAAGTGAAGGTAAAACCCTACCTATGTCTTTTCTTGGGGACACACAGATCAATCTAACTAGTGTCCCCATTAAGCAAATTGCACTCTAGCACTTTGTTGTGTACACCCCAAATCATTGGGTAGTTTGGGGTTTAGTAAAGACAAATCCACTCTGCAGTAAAAGTGTAGCTGCTGAAAATCTGAGGGGAAGTACTAGTGATTGGATGTTACAATCATGTAAAAGCAAAGATGGTGTTTTTTTTTGTTTTGGCTTGCATGTCCCCCTCAGATATACAGCAAGTGCACTTGTAGTGCAAAGTAGATTTGCCTTTAGTAAATAAACCCCAAAGTCCAAACTACCTAATAATTTGTGGGGTACCCCGCAATATGCTGGAGTGCAATGTACATAATGGGGAAAGTATTTAGACTGACCTGTGTGTCCCCAAGGAAAGACATTGTTAGGGATTTTCCCTCACTTCCTGTGTGACTATGTGACAGGAAGTGAATTATTTGGAAGGATAAAGTGGCCAAATTATTTAGTTTAACTTTTCAAAGACTCATTCCTAAGATGAATTGTGATGCATGTCAATGGCCAATTTAGACCCTCTTTAATCACTTGAGATCAGCGCTATAACTGATCGACGGCCACAGCATGGTCCTCAATTGCCGGGAGTCCGTCAATAAACGTCCTTCCCTTTTCGCGCGCTGTGGTCACAGAGTCACTGAGACTCGGGTGATGACAGATCCGAGTAAGGGGCCGATCCCTGCCCTTTACCATGTGATCAGCTGTCAGCAAATGACAGCTGATCACGTGATGTAAACAAAAGCTGGGTAATGGTTTTTGTTTTCTCCTTGTGCTGACAGCGTGAGCATAAAAAAAAGGCAATCACCGGCTTATGTGCAAGGGACATGGGGCCCGAAGAGGAAGAGGCAATTCTGCATCATCTGTGACAATTAGTAGCCCCTGCCAGTGCCACCTATCAATGCCCACCACTGGTGCCAATCAGTGGCACCTAGCAGTGCTGCCTATCAGTGCCCATCACTGCCAACTATCATTGCCACCTAGCAGTGCCACTTCTCACTGCCCACCAGTGCCAACTAGCAATGCCACCTCTCAGTGCCCACCTTGCCACCTTATTGGTGCCCATCAGTGCAGTCTCATCAGTGTACATCAATGAAGAAGAAAAATTCAATTTTTTAAAAATATTAACCAGTTTCCTACCGCCCACCGTCAAATGACATCCTTGGCTTTGGGCGGTGACATCTGAATGATGCCTGCAGTTGCTGGCATCATTCAGATATCATTCTTTTCAGCCGGCGATTCTGTGCACAATAAAAATGATCATAGTGGCAGTTCCACCGCTTGATCGTTCTTATAGGCGGCGGGAGGGGACGTTCCCCCCCCTCTTGCCGCCATCCGGTGCTTCTCCGGGCTCTCCCGTGCCATCTTGGGCTCGGAGAACGATTTGGAGATGACTGGTGACCAGATGGTCATCAGTCATCTCTATGACCGTCGGAGGCACGGGCACGACGTCATGAAATCACGCCGTGTTCCCATATGTAAACCAAGCTGTGATCTCGGCTGTCAGCATGAGATTGATTTTTTTGGACCAATATCATGCTTTCCAGTCTGGAGGAGAGATGTGGGGTCTTATTGACCCCGCATCTCTCCATAAAAAGGACCTGTCACACACATTCCTATTACAAGGGATGTTTACATTCCTTGTAATAGGAATAAAAGTGATCCAAAAAAAAAAAAAGTTAAAAAAAGAGTAAGACATACAAAAAAGTAAAAAAAATAAATAAAATAAATAAGCAAAAATAAGAAAAAACGCCCATGTCCCCGGTAGCTCGTGCTCAGAAGCTAACACACACGTAAGTCCCGCCCACATATGTAAACGCCGTTCAAACCACACATGTGAGTTATTGCTGCGTGCGTTAGAACGAGTGCAACAATTCTAGCACTAGACCTCCTCTGTAATGCCAAAATGGTAACGTGTAAAAAAATTTAAAGCATCGCCTAGGGAGATTTTTAATTACTGAAGTTTGGTGTCATTCCATGAGTGTGCGCAATTTTAAAGCGTGACGTGTTAGGTATCTATTTACTCAGCATAACAACATCTTTCACATTATACCAAAAAATTGGCCGTAACTTTACTGTTTTGTAATATTTTTAGCAAACAAAAGGCGTTTGAAAATGTATTGCGCAAATACCGAGCGAGATAAAAAATTTGCAATGACCGCCATCTTATTCCCTAGGGTGTCTGCTCCAAAAAAAAATATAATGTTTGGTGTTTAGAAGTAATTTTATAGCCATAAATTTATGATTTTTACATGAAGGAGAGAAGTGCCAGAATAGGGCCAGTGCTGAAGTGGGTAAAATATCAAATTTTTTTTTTTTTTAAACTCGGTCTTTTGTATTTATAGAAAAAAAATAAAAATAAAACACAAAGGTGATCAAATAGCACCAAAAGCAAGCTCTATTTGTGTGACAACAAATAAAACATTTTCATTGGGTTACAGTGTTGTATGACCGCGCAATTGTCATTAAAAGTGCATCAGCGCTGAAATGTGAAACTTGGTCTGGGCAGTGCGCAAGTGGTTAATATAAGGCTACATGCACACAGACGTTTTTCAAGCCGCTTGTTTGAGCATTTTTTGCAGCTTAAAAACATCTCTCCATGTTAGCCTATGGCCTCATGGCCACCATGGCGTTTTTGAGCTGTAAATGGCATAGGCGTTTTTAGGCCCCATGTAGACGGGACGCTGGTGCAAAGTGTTCTGAACTAAGGTTGAAAGTGGCGTTTAGAAAGGCACGCTTTGTGGCGTTTGCATGCCGTGTTTTACCACATTTGCGTGTATATGATAAGGAGCCGCCCTAAGCTCCAAAAACAGTATTATTTACAATTTTAGCTATTTAGTGAGACCAGAGTGATATGAGCAGCTGAGAGCAGCAGTGTAGTTGTATTTAGCGTGTCACTTGCCACATCACTTGCCACAAGTTGTGGATTGTCCACTTGCCACGTCAGCTGCCCCAAGTTGTGGATTGTCCACAATGAAATGGAAGCAATTTCATTGATATATATATATATATATATATATATATATATATTTTATGGTTTTTCCTCATTTGCCATAAATTTGGAGTTTATCAATGTAAAAAAATAGGTCACCTTTAAAAACACTTCTAAACTAAAATGCGGCTAAACGCTGTTACCGCGTCTGAAACGTGGAAATCTTTGGCGTCTGAAGGCATTTTTAGGCTTTGTGAAAAACGATTTTAAGCGCAACTGCAGATTTTTTTGGCCAGGCCAAAAACAGTGTTTTGGATGTAATAGAATTCAATGGACGCGCATCCAAAACGCAAGTACCACAATTTTGCGGCGATTTTTTTGTTTTACCTGTTTATAGCTGGTTGCTAAAGGAGATGTAAAAAAAAAAAAATGCCGGTTAAAAAAAAAACATGGGGGGTTTGGTGCTTCGGGGCAGGGGGGCGACCTGCGGCCCCCCACCCCAAAGCACCCTGCCCCCATGTTGATGGGGACAAGGGCCTCTTCCCGACAACCCTGGCCATTGGTTGTCGGGGTCTGCGGGCGGAGGGCTTTTTGGAATCCGGGAGCCCCCTTTAAAAAGGGGGCCCCCAGATGCCGGCCCCCCACCCTATGTGAATGAGTATGGGGTACATCGTACCCCTACCCATTCACCTGGTGGCAAAAAAAGTCAATAAAAAAGACAACACAGGTTTGAAAAGTATTTTATTGGGCAGCTCCGGGGGTCTTCTTCCGTCTTCGGGGGTCTTTCTGCCGGGCGCCCCGCTATCTTCTGCCAGCTCTTTTGCTAGCGGGGGTCCCGGGCTTCCTCGCCGTCTTCTTCCGACTTCGGGGGTCTTTCTGCCGGGCGCCCCGCTATCTTCTGCCAGCTCTTTTGCTAGCGGGGGTCCCGGGCTTCGTCGCCGTCCTCTTCTGACTTCGGGGGTCTCTTGTTCTGTTCTCCGGTTCTTCTCCACGATCTCCGGTTCTTTCTGCCTTCTGCCGGGCGCCCCGCTATCTTCTTTCAGCTCTTTTGCTAGCGGGGGCCGGTCTTCGTCGCCTTCTTCCCTCTTCTCTTCGCCCGATGTTGCCTCCTCGCTCTCTGCCGCTGCAATGCTCTGTCCGAGCAGCGGTGCCACTTTTATTGGCATGGGGCGTGGTCACCAGCTGATGCCACCGCTGACCCCGCCCCCGTATGATGTCACAGTCCCGGGGAATGATGGGACTGTGACGTGAATTTGTTTTTTTTTTTTGGGATATATATTATAGCAGAAAGTAAAAATAAAAATATTTTTTTTTCAAAATTGACGGTCTTTTTTTGTTTATAGCGCAGAAAATGAAAACCGCAGAGGTGATCAAATACCACCAAAAGAAAGCTCTATTTGTGGGGAAAAAGAATGTCAATTTTGTTTGGGTACAGCGTCGCACGACTGCACAATTTCTGTTACAGCAATGCAGTGCGGTATCGCAAAAAATGGCCTGGTCATTAACCACTTGTCTACCGCCCACCGGCAATTGACAGCGGGTGGAAGACTCTCTCGTTCTGACAAGACGTCATATGACGTCCTGCCTTTAAATGGAGCTAGGGGGCGCGCGCGCGCCACCGTGTTACTGGGGACCCGATGCGCGTGCCCGCGGTTGCCCAGCACCCGAGCAGGAAAGTGGATCTGTGTGTGTAAACACACAGATCCACATCCTGTCAGGGAGAGGAGAGCGATGGTGTGTCCCTTGTACATAGGGAAAAGAAAGAGAAAAACTGCGCTAAATAAACTAAAGTGAGAAAAAAGGAAAAAACTCCAGACGTTTAACTGGTAGCTTTGTAGCTATGGGGAGCTGCGATTAAAAATGTAAACTACCATACATGGTAATAATTAAGAAAAAAATTGGTGGAAATCGCGCTACCCCCGTGACCAATCACTGTGACAGTAATAAAGTATATTAAAAATTAACAGTTACCCCATAAACCACAGATCAAATAAACTGATAAGTGAAAAAGAGGTGTGTATATATAACAAACTATAAATATATGAACATCAAATATAAATTTATAAATAATAGTCCATCAAAAAAAAAAAAAAAATTTGTTTAAATAAAATCCAAAGTATTAACACCAGTGCTTCATGTAAAAATCATACAAAAATGCTGTGTCCACATACATCTGTGACATTCCACCACCAAAAAGCAGGATTTCTCCTTACCAGCTGTACACGACCCCCTATTACAGAGGGTCAATATATGCATTGAGTAGTTTCTCCCACAGGTCACCGCAGCACACAGCACATGAGGTTCCTAAAACACCGACCTCCGGTTCTCATCAATGGGCACATATGTATAGAAAGAATGGAACACACTCCACATAGTGCATTATATCTTTTTAAAAATGTATTCCATAAAAAGCAAGTTTGCACTTACATGTATGCAGTTAAAAAATCGCCTGATTACGTCTGGTGTGCCGGCCGTAGCACATACAACAGACACCCGTCCTTATTGGAAGTATCAGAGGTGACGACAGCGCTCCGCTCCGCCCTACGTCCGTTTCGTAACAGTTTACTTCTTCCTGGGGCACATTTTTGTATGATTTTTACATGAAGCACTGGTGTTAATACTTTGGATTTTATTTAAACAAATTTTTTTTTTTTTTGATGGACTATTATTTATAAATTTATATTTGATGTTCATATATTTATAGTTTGTTATATATACACACCTCTTTTTCACTTATCAGTTTATTTGATCTGTGGTTTATGGGGTAACTGTTAATTTTTAATATACTTTATTACTGTCACAGTGATTGGTCACGGGGGTAGCGCGATTTCCACCAATTTTTTTTTTTTTCCTTGTACATAGGGACAACCATCGGTCACCTCCCCCAGTCACTCCCCTCCCCCCACAGTTAGAACACATCTAGGAAACACATTTAACCCCTTCCTCGCCCCCTAGTGTTAACCCCTTCCCTGCCAGTCACATTTATACAGTAATCAATGCATTTTTATAGCAGGGATCGCTGTATAAATGTGAATGGTTCCAAAAATGTGTCAAAAGTGTCCGATCTGTCCGCCGCAATATCGCAGTCACAATAAAAATCGCAGATCGCCGCCATTATTAGTAAAAAAAAAAGCTATAAATCTATCCCCTATTTTGTAGACGCTATAACTTTTGCGCAAACCAATCAACAAACGCGTATTGCGATTTTTTTAACCAAAAATATGTAGAAGAATACGTATCGGCCTAAACTGAGGATTTTTTTTTTTTTAAATTGGGATATTTATTCTAGCAAAAAGTAAAAAATATTGTGTTTTTTTTTCAAACTGGACGCTCTTCTTTTGTTTATAGCGCAAAAAATAAAAACCGCAGAGGTGATCAAATACCACCAAAAGAAAGCTCTATTTGTGGGAAAAAAACAACGCAAATTTCGTTTGGAAGCCACGTCGCATGCACAATTGTCATTCAAAGTGTGACAGCTCTGAAAGCTGAAAAATGGCTTGGGCAGGAAGGGGGTTTTCGTGCCTGGTAGGGAAGTGGTTAACCACTTAACGACCGCCCACTGTAATTATACGTCGGCAGAATGGCACCGACAGGCAGAATCACGTATATGTACGTGATCGCCTTTGTATAGTTGGGGGGTCCGATCGGACCCCCCTTCTGTACAGTGAGCAGTGGTTAAGTGTTCGGGAGCGATCCGGCATAAGGGGACGGCCGTTCGATTCCGGCCACCCCCTCTCGATCGCTCCCGGCGAATGAGAGAGCTTCCCCTGCCTGTAATGTAAACACAGGCAGGAGGAAGTGATGTCATCTCTCCTCGTGTCGGTCTTTTCGATCCGGCGCGAGGAGAGAAGACATCACATAGTAAGTGCACCAACAGCCCACTGACACCAGTACACGTAGGCACACAAATCACCCCCCAGTCACCCCCAGATCACCCCCCAGATCACCCCCAGTACCCCCAGTCACAGTGCACCGTTTGCAGTGATCATTTTTTTTACTGATCACTGCAATCAGTGTCATTTGTGACTGTAAAAAGTTGCAGGGCAGTTAGGATTAGGCCCCTTTAGGTCCAAGGTAGCCCCCTAACTCCCCCCTAATAAAGGTTTAACCCCTTGATCGCCCCCCAGGTAACCCTTTCACCCCCTAACGCCAGCGTCACTAAGCGATCGTTTTTCCGATCGCTTTTTTCTTGTCGCTGGTGTCCTAGATAGCCAGTTAATTATTTTTAGGTTCGCCGCAGGTTTTTATTAGCGTCAGGTACCCCCATATATTATTTTAACCCCCTGATTGCCCCTAGAGTTAACCCTTTCAGCAGTGATCACCGTATAAGCGTCACTGGTGACACTGGTTACCCAGTGAGTTATTTTGTTATTTAGGTAACCCGTCAGGTTTTTATATAGCGTCGGGTACCCCCATATTTGACCTAATAAAGGTTTTAACCCCCTGATTGCCCCTAGTTAACCCTTTCACCAGTGATCACCATATAAAGGTTACGGGTGACACTGGTTGGTTAGTTTGCTTTTTATAGCATCAGGGCACCCGCCGTATATAACCCAATAAAGGTTTAACCCCCTGATCGCCCGGTGGGTGATATCAATTAGGTTTTAGCGCCAGAGAGGGTCTGCGTCGCCCCAGGCAGCTTTAGGTTAGTGCCAGTAACGCTAACACCCAAAGCATACACCTCCCTTAGTGGTATAGTATCTGATCAGATCTATACTAGCGTCCCCAGCGGTTTAGGGTTCCCAAAAACGCAGTGTTAGCGGGATCAGCCCAGATACCTGCTAGTACCTGCGTTTCGCCCCTCCGCCCAGCCCAGCCCAGCCCAGCCCACCCAAGTGCAGTATCGATCGATCACTGTCACTTACCAAACACAACACACATAACTGCAGCGTTCGCAGAGACAGTCCTGATCCCTGCGATCGCTAACAGTTTTTTTGGTAGCGTTTGATACATTTGGTGACAGTCAGGTGCTTTTTTTACCTGTGAATCTTACTAGTGTACCCCTAAATTTAGAGCCCAAAATGGCAAGTCGAAGGTACACTAGTAAAGAGGCCTACGAGATTCTGAGCATGACAGATAGTGAAGAGGAGGTCACGTATCTGTCAGATTCAGGCTCAGAATATCTTCCCGTAGAAGACAGTGACGTCAGCGGCCCCACGTCAGATAGCTCTGACGACGAAGTTGAGGTCCCTGCTAAGGTCAGGTGTACCCGATCCCGATCTTCTGAGGTTGTTGAGGAGCAAGAACCGCAGGGCTCTCGTATCATGGAGCAGAGTAGTACAAGCGCCGCTATTCCTTCTGGTGAATTGGCAAGCACCAGCGGCCTAGTACAGCCTGGGCGTACATCCAGCACTGCAGTATCACGTGGTGACGTGGCGAGTCCCATAAGTGCAGTTCAAGCTGGCGAGGTGGCAAGCACAAGTAGTGTCCCGCTGCCACCAAGAAGACAAAGGCAGGCCCGTCGTGCCCATAGTGCCCTTCCTGCAGAATTCGCCTATCCTGATTGGGTCCCCACCACTTCTGCAGAACCCGTACTTCCCCCATTCACTGCCCAACCCGGTATTCAGGTGGAAACAGCTGATTTTGTGCCAATCGATTATTATTCGCTGTTTTTCACGGAAGATCTCTATAGATCTATTGTGGACCAGAGTAATTTGTATGCTGGTCAATTCATCGCCGCTAACCCCCAGTTGCATAAAATTGCCAAAGATTGGAAACCAATTACGGTTTCCGAATTTAAGACCTTTCTGGGCCTTTCCCTCAACATGGGCACACATAAATTCCCGTCATTGCGTGCTTATTGGTCCACGCACCCAATTGACCACATGCCCGTGTTCTCTGCCTCCATGCCCAGGACACGATACAAGCAGATTTTGCGGTTCATGCACTTCAACGACAATGAACTTTGTCGTCCACGTGGAGACCCTGAATACGACCGGCTCTATAAAATTCGGCCCCTCATAAACCACTTCAACGAACGTTTTGCAGCCTTGTTTATTCCCGATCAAGCTGTCTGCGTTGATGAGTCCCTGATTAAATTTTCTGGCCGCTTGGCTTTCAAGCAGTACATTGCCAGCAAGCGTGCCAGATATGGGGTCAAGCTCTATAAGTTCTGTGACAGGGCAACAGGCTATGTATGGAGCTTTACGGTTTATGAGGGAAAAGATAGTCAGCTAGAGCCGGAGAACTGCCCAGATTACATAGGGAGCGCTGGCAAGATGGTGTGGAACTTGGTGTCACCCTTATTCGGAAAGGGGTACCACTTGTATTTGGACAATTATTACACGAGCGTGCCACTGTTTAGTCACTTGTTTGATCATCAGATTGGAGCATGTGGCACCGTGCAACCTAATCGCCGGGGCTTTCCCCAGCGGCTTGTAGATGCCCGTCTTAGGCTGGGGGAGAGAGCCTGCGTGAAGTGTAATAACTTGCTCGCTATGAAGTGGAGGGACAATAAGAATGTTTTCCTTCTTACCTCCCTTCATGCAGACACGACAGTCCAAATTCGTACGGCGACTGGTGTTGTGGAGAAACCCCTCTGTGTCCACGAATATAACAAAAATATGGGAGGGGTGGACCTCAACGACCAGTTGATGGCGCCGTATCTAATTGACCGTAAGGCGAGACGCTGGTACAAAAAAGTGTCTCTATCCTTATTCCAATTGGCTTTGCTGAATGCTCATGTGCTATACAGAGCTTCAGGCGGGACGTTATCTCTTCTAAAATTCCAGAATGAGATAGTCACAGAACTCCTGTATCCAGGCGGTTCTGCACCTCACCATCCCCTACCAAATGCAGTAAGCCGGCTGCATGAGAGGCATTATCCGTATGCCCTCCCGAGTACCCCTACCCAACGAACCCCCCAAAAAATATGTCGTGTCTGTAGCAAGCGCGGATTTAGGCGTGACACCCGTTATTATTGTCCACTCTGTCCTGACAAACCTGGTCTTTGCCTTGGTGAATGTTTTGATCGCTACCACTCAAAAGTGAAGTTTTAGCGTAGGGTACAGCATTTCACAGACTAGGACACACTTACACAGGGTCTCCCAAGATGCCATTACATTTTGAGAGACCCGAACCATTACAGTTGTTAAAGTTACAAAAAAAAGTGTAAAAAAGAAAAAAAAAATACGTAAAAAACAAAACACAAAAAAAATATAAAATAAAAAAACCAAAAATAGTTGTCGTTTTATTGTTCTCTCTCTCTCTCTATTTTCTCTCTATTGTTCTGCTCTTTTTTACTGTATTCTATTCTGCAATGTTTTATCATGCTTGCTTTTCAGGTATGTAATTTTTTGTTTTCAGGTACGCCATTCAGTTGCAGCACGGATCTATTTATCTTGACAGCAACAGCGTTTGCTCCCACGATACATAAAGCCGTGACTCCGACGCTGTAGGAGGTGATTTCACCACCACAGTTTAAAAAAAGAGCATATATGCCGAAGCATGGGGGCAGCAGGGGCGGAGGAGCGATTTTGCTCCTAATGCCGCATATATACGGTCTAAATTCCGACGGAGGCTTGCCCGTGGAAAAGTCCGACCGTGTGTACGCGGCATAACTTTTTTGCGGGAGGATGCCCCCATGCTTCGGCATATATATATTTTAGGCACAGGTTGCGTTAAAAAAAATGTTTTATTTTTTACTAAGTTTTGTTTTGGTATTTGCTTTGCAGGTATGGTATGGTCTTACTGTTGTACTGTAATGTTACTTTGTTTTAATGTTAACCATCATTTGCTTAGCAGGTACGCCATTCAGTTGCATCGCGGATTTATTTATCTTGACAGCAACAGCGTTTGCTCCCACGATACATAAAGCCGTGACTCCAACGCTGTAGGAGGTGATTTGACCACCACAGTTAAAAAAAGAGCATATATACCGAAGCATGGGGGCAGCAGGGGCGGAGGAGCGATTTTGCTCCTAATGCCGCGTATATACGGTCGAAATTCCGACGGAGGCTTGCCCGTGGAAAAGTCCGACTGTGTGTACGCGGCATAACCTTTTATGCCGCGTACATACGGTCGAAATTTCGACAAAGGCTTGCCCATGGAAAAGTCTGACCGTGTGTACGCGGCATAACTTTTTTGCGGGAGGATGCCCCCATGCTTCGGCATATATATATTTTAGGCACAGGTTGCATTAAAAAAATGTTTTATTTTTTACTAGGTTTTGTTTTGGTATTTGCTTTGCAGGTATGGTATGGTAAGGTCTTACTGTTGTACTGTAATGTTACTTTGTTTTAATGTTAACCATCATTTGCTTAGCAGGTACGCCATTCAGTTGCATCGCGGATTTATTTATCTTGACAGCAACAGCGTTTGCTCCCACGATACATAAAGCCGTGACTCCAACGCTGTAGGAGGTGATTTCACCACCACAGTTAAAAAAATAGCATATATGCCGAAGCATGGGGGCAGCAGGGGCGGAGGAGCGATTTTGCTCCTAATGCCGCGTATATACGGTCGAAATTCCGATGGAGGCTTGCCCGTGGAAAAGTTCGACCGTGTGTACGCGGCATAACCTTTTATGCCGCGTACATACGGTCGAAATTCCGACGAAGGCTTGCCCATGGAAAAGTCCGACCGTGTGTACGCGGCATAACTTTTTTGCGGGAGGATGCCCCCATGCTTCGGCATATATGCCCATAATTAGAAGTGGGTGGATGAAGGGAGGTATTCTAATGGTGGGCATACCCACCGATCAATCTCTTTTTTTCGTTCAGCCAACAGGCTGCATGAAAAAAAAGATTACAATACATGTCCAACAAGGACCAGCAACGTACTGGTATGTTCCTGGACTTTGAATGGTTATACCAGATTGATGCCTGCGGGTATCATTCTTTTCAGCCAGCGGCCGGCTTTCATGTAAAAGCAATCCTAGTGGCTAATTAGCCTCTGGACTGCTTTTACAAGCAGTGGGAGGGAATGCCCCCCCGGATATAAACAGCGCCATTGGGAAATTGGGAAAGCATTTTATCACACCGATCTTGGTGTGGTCAGATGCTTTGAGGGCAGAGGAAAGATCTAGGGTCTAACCCCCCATTTTTTTTCAAAAAAAGAGTACCTGTCACTATTTATTGCTATCATAGGGGATATTTACATTCCCTGAGATAACAATAAAAATGATAAAAAAAATAAATATGGAAGGAACAATTTAAAAATAAAATAAAAAAGCAAAATAAATACTAAAAAAAAAAAAAAAAAAAAAGCACCACTGTCCCCCCCTGCTCTTGCGCAAAGGCGAACGCAAGCGTCGGTCTAGCGTCATATGTAAATAGCAATTGCATCATGCATGTGAGGTATCACCGCGAAGGTCAGATCGAGGGCAGTAATTTTAGCAGTAGACCTCCTCTGTAAATCTAACGTGGTAACCTGTAAAGGCTTTTAAATGCTTTTAAAAATGAATGTAGTTTCTCGCCGCTGCGCGTTTGTGCGCAATTTTAAAGCATGTCGTGTTTGGTATCTATGTACTCGGCCTAAGATCATCTTTTTTATTTCATCAAACATTTGGGCAATATAGTGTTTTTTAGTGCATTAAAAATAAAAAAAGTGTGTTTTTCCCCCCAAAAATGCGTTTGAAAAATCGCTGCGCAAATACTGTGTGGAAAAAAAAATGCAACACCCACTATTTTAATCTGTAGGGCCTTTGCTTTAAAAATATATATAATGTTTGGGGGTTCAACATAATTTTCTTGCAAAAAAAAAATGTTTTCATGTAAACAAAAAGTGTCAGAAAGGGCTTTGTCTTCAAGTGGTTAGAAGAGTGGATGATGTGTGACAT
Organism: Rana muscosa; assembly: GCA_029206835.1. Classification (NCBI taxonomy): domain Eukaryota; kingdom Metazoa; phylum Chordata; class Amphibia; order Anura; family Ranidae; genus Rana; species Rana muscosa. The sequence continues at coordinate 38,263,486 of CM055126.1, forward strand.
AAGCTTCCTAATGTTGTGCATAAAATGCCAGGACAGTTCAAACCCCCCCCCAAATGACCCCATTTTGGAAAGTAGACACCTCAAGCTATTTGCTGAGAGGCATGTTGAGCCCATTGAATATTTTTTTTTGTCCCAAGTGATTGAATAATGACAAAAAGAAAAAAAAAAAAAATTACAAAAAGTTGAAAAGTTGTCACTAAATTATATATTGCTCAAACATGCCATGGTTATATGTGGAATTGCACCCCAAAATACATTCTGTTGCTTCTCCTGAGTACGGGGATACCACATGTGTGAGACATTTTGGGATCCTAGCCGTGTACAGGACCCCGAAAACCAAAGCACCGCCTTCAGGATTTCTATGGGTGTAAATTTTTGATTTCACTCCTCACTGCCTATCACAGTTTCGGAGGCCATGGAATGCCCAGATGGCACAAAACCCCCCCAAATGACCCCATTTTGGAAAGTAGACACCCCAAGCTATTTGCTGAGAGGTATGTTGAGTATTTTGCAGGGACAACTTTGTGACAACTTTGTGCAAAAAAAATAAAGTTTGTCATATTCCCGCAACTTGTGGCAAAATATAAAATATTCCATGGACTAATCATGCCTCTCAGTAAATAGCTTGGGGTGTCTACTTTCCAAAATGGGGTAATTTGGGGGGGTTTTGTGCTATTTTGGCATTTTATGGCCTTCGAAACTGTGATAGGTAGTGAGGAGTGAAATCAAAAATTTGCGCCCTTAGAAATCCTGAAGGCGGTGCTTGGTTTCCGGGGTCCCGTACGTGGCTAGGCTCCTAAAAAGTCCCACACATGTGGTATCCCCGTACTCAGGAGAAGCAGCAGAATGTATTTTGGGGTGCAATTCCACATATAACCATGGCATGTGTGAGCAATATATCATTTAGTGACAACTTTTTGTAATTTTTTTTTGTCATTATTCAATCACTTGGGACAAAAAAAAATATTCAATGGGCTCAACATGCCTCTCAGCAATTTCCCTGGGGTGTCTACTTTCCAAAATGGGGTCATTTGGGGGGGTTTTGTACTGCCCTGCCATTTTAGCACCTCAAGAAATGAGATAGGCAGTCATAAATTAAAAGCTGTGTAAATTCCAGAAAATGTACCCTAGTTTGTAGACGCTATAACTTTTGCGCAAACCAATAAATATATGCTTATTGACATTTTTTTTACTAAAGACATGTGGCTGAATACATTTTGGCCTGAATGTATGACTAAAATTGAGTTTATTCGATTTTTCTTATAACAAAAAGTAGAAAATATCATTTTTTTAAAAAAATGTCGGTCTTTTTCCGTTTATATCGCAAAAAATAAAAATTGCAGAGGCAATCAAATACCATTAAAAGAAAGCTCTATTTGTGGGAAGAAAAGGACGCAAATTTCGTTTCAGTACAACATTGCATGTCCGCACAATTTACAGTTAAAGCAGCGCAGTGCAAAATTCTGAATTCACCTCTGGTCCTTTAGCTACCAAATGGTCCGGGGCTTAAGTGGTTTAGGGGGCAAATCCTTCCAGGGCTGAAGTGGTTAAGTGCAAATTACTTTCCTAAAAGGCTTAAAAAAAAGTTAATACATTCTGTATTCTATGTTCTTTACAGATATACTGTATATACATACAGACTTGGCAAAACATATTGAGAATGAAATATGTTGATTTAGTCATGCACTGTTGAATGAAATCAGAATATGGCTATTGGTTTTTAATCTGTTTTTAATGGACGAAGTAAAAATGGATTGTTGATGTAGCGGGGTCCTCAAATTGATGGGATACACCTGGGGAATAGTGTGACCCAGGTGTATAATTGTGTTAGGGTTCAGACCCCTTTTTGTTTCGTGGAGGATTGGAGGATGTAGTATTCTCCTTTGCCTGTGGGTGGCGGGGTACCCACAGGCTTCAGGTAGAATCATCTCCTGCAGTGCTCCCTGTTTTGTCCCTTCCCGGAGATGGTATGGCTGGGGCGGGGAACCCGCCGGGCCGTTGATGGGAGGAGATAAAAGGGGGAGACGCCCTTACCACGAGGTCTTGCGGAGAAGGAGGTCCTCGGAGGAGGAGGGTTGCGGTCCGCACCCAGGCCCCTCAGGCCTGGGTGCTGGAGATCCAGGAGTCTGGTCCAGGTGCCCATGGCCTGGTCCGGAGTCATGTTGGCGTCCATCCCAGGCACCTTTAGCCTGGGGTGAGGTACTATCGAGGAGGCCTGGGGCCCAGTACCTTCGACTGGGTCCCGCTAGGGTGGACTGTCCGAGGGTCCCTGAGCGGAGGGACTCGTATCTGAGGTGAGGAGGCCAGAGAGGTTACCCACTGGAGACCCGGAGCAGCACCAACCCGGTGACAGTGGGCCTCTGGGAACTCTCTTGGGAGGACACATCCCCCTGATAGGGGCCACAGCGTATCGAAGAGGGCTCCATTGCTGTTCATAGGGGTTGCTGGAAGAGACCCCATCTTTCCTGTTCTGTAACAGCCGGATTGGCTTAGGCGCCGCTGGTCATAGTACAGTGGCATAGAACTTAAACTTTAGGAAGTGCCTCGATCTGCTCGCCCCACCGTTGGCAAGGTTATAGGTCCCAACCAGTTTGCTGCAAAATAACTGTTTATTGTGCTTTGCGTATTGGAGTGTCAAATAAACAAGTGTTGGACCTTTCTCCGGTGTGTGAACTCCAGTTACTGGAAGCAAAGGGGAGGCTGGTGAGCTTGCAATTACAGACTCAGTGCATTCACAGAACACACCGGCCCGAGGAAACATCAGTAAGTGGCCTTCACCTCCCTACTACAATGGGGAGGACATGGGCCGTGGCGCATCTCACTCTCACAACCCAGGAACCCCTAGACATGAGTTGGTGTGTAACCGATAAAGATGGAGAGAGAGTGAGGCCGCTACATTGATTTTTATTCGTGTGTATTAATTGAGCACCCTAAATGTTAACCTTTTATGTTTATGCTCATATCACATATTTTTCTTGAAGCACTGTTACATAAAATATAAAAAATTAAAATATATATATTTTAGGCTTAACTATCTTCATGTGTAGCAGAATCATAAAAGAAATGTCTAAAAAAATATAAATGTTGCAATACAATAAATAATTGTTCTTAAATTTAGATATGTTTTAAAATACATGGAATTGTTCTTTTTTTTAATAAAAATACCACCAAAGAAAGCTTTGTTATGCACCTTTCCTCTTTTAAAAACAGTATGTAGTACTTTAGGTTCAAATCACAAACTTTACATACCAGAATAAGGATTATTGTTTTTTTTAAAAAGGTGACAGTTATTTTTAGTTGATTTCAAAAAGATTTGAAAATTACAGTCATATGGCTAAAATAACGATCCTTATCCTAGGAGTTATTTAAAAATTCATACTTTTCAGTCTCACCTTAGTACATAGTGTTTATACAGTAGGTCAGGGAAAATATTTTAGACAGAACTTCTTTCTTGAAAAAAAAAAGAAATTCAGATGTTGCACTTTGATTATTTTGCTAAATGTTCATTTCCTCAACTCAATATTGAAGTTTAACCACTTCAGCCCCGGACCATTTTGGCTGGTTAAAGACCAGGCCACTTTTTGTGATTCGGCACTGCGTTGTTTTAACTGACTTTTGCGCGGTCGTGCGACGTGGCTCCCAAACAAAATTGACGTCCTTTTTTTCCCCACAAATAGAGCTTTCTTTTGGTCATATTTTATCACCTCTGCGGTTTTTATTTTTTGCGCTATAAACAAAAATAGAGCGACAATTTTGAAAAAAATTCAATATTTTTTACTTTTTGGTATGATAAATATCCCCAAAAATATATATAAATTATTTTTTTCCTCAGTTTAGGCTGGTACATATTCTTCTACATATTTTTGTTAAAAAAAATCACAATAGGCATTTATTGATTGGTTTGCACAAAAGTTATAGCGTCTATAAAATAGGGGATAGTTTTATGGCATTTTTATTAATATTTATTTTTTACTAGTAATGGCGGCGATCAGCAATTTTTATCATGACTGCGACATTATGGCGGACACATCGGACACTTTTGACACATTTTATGGGACCATTGTCATTTTTACAGCGATCAGTGCTATAAAAATGCACTGATTACTGTGAAAATGACACTGGCAGTGAAGGGGTTAACCACTAGGTGGCACTGTAGGGGTTAAGTGTGACCTGGTGAGTGATTCTCACTGTAGGGGGGATGGGCTGTGTGTGACATGACAATGATCTCCGCTCCGATTACGCGGAGCGGAGATCAGTGTCATTGTCACTAGGCAGAGCGGGGAGATGCTTGTTTACAATAGCATCTCCCCGCTCTATCTCTCTGTGAGACGATCGCGGGTATCCCCACAGCGATCGAGTCCGCGGGACCCACGGCAGGGTCGCGAGCGCGCTGCCGGCGGCACAGGCACGACCACGCGGCAGCATCTTAAAGGGGACATACCTGTACGCCCTTATGCCTGTCCGTGCCATTCTGCCGACGTAAATAGGCGTGCGGTGGTCCTTAATCGGTTAAAGACTGGAAAGGTGCTCCTTTATATTACAAACACATTATAGTCCCTGAGTGTGGCAGCAAGATGTTATTTTCCCAGATTCCCAACTGAACAGTCTCTGGTGTTTTGTGATTATTCTAAACATCATATTCTCTTATGTTTTAATCTATTTGAATCATTGTGATGTTTTTTTGATAATCATGTTCAAACTTTACACCTTCAGGAAATTTCTAAGTAAGAAAGCTTTTAAAGTTAAACTCTGACCAAATCTTTTGATATCATAATCACACCAATATGAGCTTGTTGGACACACCATTCTAAAACCATAGTCATTATTATAGAGTTTTCCCCCGTTAGGCTTTAACAGCCTCCAAACTTCAGGGAAGGCTTTCCCACAAGGTTTTGGAGTGTGTCTGTGGGAATTTGTGTCCATTAAGCCAAAAAAGGAATTTGTGAGGTCAGGGACCCATGTTGGATGAGAAGAGATGGCCCAAAATCAGCATTCCAATTAAAGTGTTAAGTAGGGTTGAGGACAGGATTTGTGTAGGCCACTCAAGATCTTCCACACCATACTGGTCAAACCATGTATTTATGAAGTTGGTCTTGTGTACCTGATCTCAATCATTTAAAGTAGTACCAATATATTTATTTTTCCATAAAATTTTGTATATTCACAATATTAGACTGACCGGGCTCTGCAAAGCAGTCAAAACCTGATTTTCAGTTGCTGGTTAGAATTTTAACCATGGCATTACCTGCCTGGAGTTTGCATGTTCTCACTGTGCCTGCGTGGGTTTCCTCCAGGTACTCTGGTTTAGACATGTGCAATTCGTTTAGTTACGAATTCGTTATTTGTCAGAATTCGTTATATTCGTTGATTCGTAAACATACGAATAAACGAACGGTTGATAAAATTACAAACAAATTATCGAAAAGAACGAATATGGAAAACAACGAATTTAGTCAATTTGAAACAGCCAAAATACAAAAAAGTATAAAACGAAAACATAAAAACAACGAAAATACCAAACAAAGATCAAAAAATAACGAAAATCAAAATGAACGAAAACGTGAAATTACGAATATTCGGAAAACGTAAAACAAAACAACGAAAATAACAAACAAAGATCCATATTAAAGAAAATCAAAATGAGCGAAAAAAAATTACGAATCGTCGGAAAACGGAAATCAAAACAACGAAAATTAAAAAAAACGTAAATTCTATTTCGTTAGTTCTGAATTAGTTCTGGACGTTGGCCAATGGCCAATAAGCTTGTCCCTTCCCCTGAAGAGGTTGTCTCTTACCCTGAAGAGGTTGTCCCTTCCCCTGAAGAGGTTGTCCCTTCCCCTGAAGAGGTTGTCCCTTCCCCTGAAGAGGTTGTCTCTTCCCCCAATGAGCTTGTTTCTTATTCCCTTGTGTGTTTTTCTGTGTTAGACTGCAGTGCAGTCCATCCACAGTCCAGATAGGTTGTGGTTGTCGTAGGTTGCACTGTTCTGTTGGATTTGTGAGTAAAGTTGTGACTTGTGAGAGAGAAATTATTTGTTTCTTAACCATACTCTGTCTAGATTCTAATTTCTATATTTGTATTTTGTAATATCTCTGACATATTTTTGTTTTCTCCTATTCTGACACATTATGTAAAATTACGAATTATGCCCCAATTACTAATCTACGAAAACAATGTTACGAAAGTACGAATAAATGAGCCAGTCAATCTCACGAAAGTACGAATTACAAAATTACGATGAGTAGTGTTTTGAATAAACGGAAAATGTATTCTAACGAAAGTACGAATGTAATTAAATCTACAAAAGTATGATTTTCCAATCAACGGAAATTAGACACGAAAATACGAATCATTGCAAATCAACGAATATATAGTTCTTACGAAAATACGAACGCGGCCGAATATAAAATATAACGTAAATACGAATTTCGAAACAACGAAAATTAGACTAACGGAAAAACGAATCAACAGAAAAATAACCCTTGCGGAAATACGAAAGAGTCCGAATACGATAACCCACGTCTTACGAAATTACGAATCGTTACAAATCAACGGAGATGCACAGAAACTAAACCAAACTAAACTAATTTTTATGTTGTGCACCTGTCTACTCTGGTTTCCTCCTACACTCCAAAGACATGGTGGTAGGTTAATTGACTCCTGCCTAAATTGGCCCTAGTATGTGTATGTATGAATGTGAGTTAAGGACCTTAGATTGTAAACTTCTTGAGGGCAGGGACTGATGTGAATGTTCAATAAATATGTAAAGCACTGCGTAAATTGACGGCGCTACATAATATAAGTAAGTATAAGTATAAAATATATATATGTATATAAGTAAAAAATAAACATTATTGCTTTTGTTTTCATTTGTTTTAACTATTGTAATTTTGTGAAATTATCACCATCAGCATTTTATGCCTCTATGAATTTTTTCAGAACATCTCAGGAAAAACGAGAGAAATAAAATACATACATATGAACAGTTTTTTACCGGCCAAATAATTTCCCCTTCTGTTTAGCCATGCTTGTCAGTCGAAAAATTGGAAAGTATACCCAAGTGTCTGACCTCACTTTTCTCTACTGCAGTTGAGCATTACATACTGGTCAAAGCCTGCTAATTGGGGAATGATGGAGTAGAAGTATATTTGATTGGTTATTCGTGTGTGCTCTCCTCCTGTTAACATGTTCACAGTGTTAGGCCGCGTACACACGACCGGTTTTCTCGGCAAAAAACGACAAGAAAACTGCCGGTAGTGTTTTCTTGCAGAGAAAACCAGCTGTGTGTACGTGGGTTTCAGTTTTCTCGTCGAGAAAACTGCCCAGATTCCCCAGCGAGAAAAAAGACGACCTGCAGTCTTTTATCTCGTCGAGAATCTCGTCGGCCTGTTTCTCGACGAGAAACCCGAGCGTGTGTACACTTACCTGTCGCCGTGGAAACCCGCGCATACTCGAAATGACTTTGACGCATGCACGGTAGCTTCCTAGGAATAGGGTGTAGCAAGATGGCGGCGACGGCATCGAATGTGACGAGCGCACGCTTGTTGTAGTCGATGACGTCACCGCGTGCGTGCCATTCAAAAGAATGGCGGTTCTTTTGAATCGTACATGTGTACACTCGGCCGGGACAAGTTTCTTGTCAAGATTCTCGTCAGGAAAAATGACGGGTTTTTCCTAACGAGAACGAGGCTTCAGACTGACAGCTCTATGTGATGGAGTAGAGCTCTAAATGGCTTATCTGTGTTTTACTGTAAAGAATATTACAAGAAAAAACTAATTCAAGTATTTAAACATTTTGTATTTAAATTTTATTTAATGATTTTTAAAGTGTATGCCAAAAAACTTTTTTACATTTGGATAAAGTGGGGAAGGATTCAAACTAGGGTTGTCCCGATACCGATACTAGTATCGGTATCGGGACCGATACCAAGCATTTGCGCGAGTACTTGTACTCGCGCAAATGCTCCTGATGCCCAGTCCGATACTTTTTTTTCTTTCTCAGAGCGGGGGGTGGAGAGCAGGGCGGAGACGGGGGCGGAGAGTGTGCAGCGGGGGGCGGAGAGTGTGCGGCGGGGGGCGGAGAGCGGGACGGAGAGCAGGGCGGAGAGCGTGGCGGGGGGCGGAGACCAGGGCCGAGAGCGGGACGGAGAGTGTCCGGCGGGGGGCGGAGACCAGGGCGGAGAGCGGGGCAGGGGGCGGAGACCAAGATGGAGAGCGTGGCAGAGACCAGAGCGGAGAGCAGAGCGAGTCTTCAGGCGGGTAAGTAAAATTAATCTGATCCAATTGCCTTGCCTGTCTGCTGCTCAAATGCTACCTGTTCCCCCTTCACCTCCATGCCGCTGTGCCCCCTTCACTTCCATGCCGCTGTTCCCCCTTCACCTCCATGCCGCCGTCCCCCTCCGTGCTGCCGCCCCCTCCGTGCTCCTCCTCCACCCCCTTGGTATCTCAGGATGGAGAGCGGAGGTAGGAGCCGATAAATCCGGCTCCTTACTTGTCTGAATGTACCGAGTCATCACTGACTCTGTCCATTCACATAACTGAAACATCGTAAACTGTGTTTACAATGTTTCAGTTTATGAATGGAGAGGAGCCGCTGTCTTCTCTCCATTCATTTTCAGCGCAGCGGAGGCTGCTGAGAAAGGGACTGGGGAATATGTGTCCCTAGTCCCTTTCCCTGTCTCAAAGGGGAGATGTCAGAGGTCTGTTAAGACCCCTGATATCTCACCAAAGCCCCCCACAACAGGGCTGATAAAAAAAAGAATAAAATAAAAATGAATTGTAAAAAAAAGAAAAGAAAAGAAAACACACACACTGACACTGTCCACCCCCCCCCCCTTAAAAAAATAAAGCATTGTAAAAAATAAATAAATAAAATAAATAGTAAAAAAAAAAAAAAAATAGTAAAAAAAAAAAAAATACTGACACATGAGATTAAAAAAAAGTATCGGTATTCGGTAACGGCGAGTACTTGAAAAAAAGTATCGGTACTTGTACTCGGTCTTAAAAAAGTGGTATCGGGACAACCCTAATTCAAACTCTTGTTAAGTTTTAACTGTTATCCAGGGGGTCCGTTAAAGATATTTAACCACACTTCCTACTTTGCTGTCAACTGCTTAACCAGACAGGAAGTGGGAGAAAACCTGTGACATGGACCCAGACAACAAAAAGCATCTGACAGGGGTTCTTGCCTTCCCCTGTCTATGTTGCTGTTGGAGAGTTCTCCTCAGTTCTTGTCTTGTAAAACATTGTCAGCAGGACAGGAAGGCAAGGGAAATCTCTTCAGGGGAGCCCCAGATAGCATTATAAACCTTAAGGGTGTTTCAAACTTTCTTCACTCTGTCCAAAACTAAGAAGAAAACATTTTTGCTGGACATACACTTTAATGAATAAAAAAATGATTCATGTTTTATTTTACTTATGTATATTCTTTTAACTGTGTTTTTGATGTCCTCATTCCTCATACTGTAGACCATTGGGTTCAACATCGGAGTCACTACTGTATAAAAAATGGACAGAGTTTTGTCTAGTTCAGGAGAGTATGTAGAGCGGGGTCTCAGATACATAAGAAAGACTGTACCATAGTAGAGAACCACCACAGTCAGATGGGAACCACATGTGGAGAATGCTTTATATCTTCCTTGTGAGGAGCGGATCTTCAGGATGGTGGAAATGATGTGGACATATGAGAAAAGAGTCAAGCAGAAAGAAGTCATGGCAAGAGTTCCTGCAGAGATGTACATGCCTATCTCATGAAAAAAAGTGTCTCGGCAAGATATTCGAAGGAAAGGTGGTACCTCACAGAAGAAGTGGTTGACATGGTGGGACTTGCAATAGGGGAGTTGGAAGATGAGAACAACATGGATGGCAGAGTTCAGGAAGCTAATACTCCATGACCCTACAGCTAAACCGGCACACAACATTTTAGTCATTATGGTGCTATGGTGCAATGGTCTGCAGATGGCAGCAAACCTGTCGTACGCCATGACACCTAGAATAACACACTCTGTTCCTCCTAAACCCAAATGGAAAAACATTTGCACTGCACATCCCAACAAGGAGATGTTTCTGTCCTTAATCAGAGTGTTTATGATAATTAGCGGAACAATAGTTGACGAGAAACCAATGTCAATAATGGAGAGGTTGCATAAGAAAAAGTACATGGGGGTCTGTAGCTTTCGGTTGGTCCTGACCACGATGATTAGTAGAAGGTTTCCCAACAAAGTGATGACGTACATCATAGAAAACACAAGGACGCATATTGCCTGGAGAGATTGGATATTAGATAGGCCAAGGAGGATGAACCATCCTGGAGATGTTTGGTTAAATTCTTCCATACCATCCTAAGTGAAGAAAGACATTAACAATTCAAATGCATCTGTATTCTTCAATGGGTGAATCCACTCAAAAGTGATATTTTGGTTACTAATGGGGCTTAGTTGGCTGCATTAGCCCCTTGCCTTCTTATATGTCTTTAAAACTTTACCAATGAGATCTCTCTGCCATAATTTCCGAATCTGTTCCTATGCACCTGGGAGCTTAAGGTGTTCCTGCCCATCAAAGACCAATTAGTCCATCAAATTAGCCCTTTTTTTTAATTTTTGTACTTCAAGTATAGACCTATGTTTATTCCAAGTATGTTTTAATTCATTTGCTATGTATTGACTCACCACCTCTGCTGGAATTCTGTTCCAAGCATCAACTCCTCTTTCAAGATAATACTTTATAAAGCTAGTATTGAATTACCCCTTGTTCTTAATCTCAACTACATACTAAAAATACTGCCCTCCTAAACCTTATGGCATAATGTTAATGACTTGCCCAACAATTTTCAGTTCTTTTGACTAAAAGTCCAAATAGTAAATCTGCACTTGGGTAGAACAGCTGTCAGCGCCAATATTGTGATACACAATATATGTAAAACTCAAAAACAAGGAAGTACAGCGCTAGAGATAGTTAGAATGGACCCAAAACTCAATAATATAATAACAAACGAAAAAATAATTACAACTTGTGTAAATTTTAACATTGTATATAAAAAATAACAAAATAAATTCCGCTGCACACACTGTGAGAAATTCTCCTTTAGGTATCTCGTATATAAGTCAGCTATCTGTATATCTTTCACAATGACAGGCCACGCCACTTACTGGAAACCATACCAGAGTGGCTGCCGAACAGGTAAGTACAGCAGTTTTTGCTTTACAGGGCTAGATAAATTAGTCTAGGACTAATACACGTCATACACACGGTAGGACTTTTGGCCAACAATCTTCATTTTGAGCAAGTTGGACCAACAATCCGACCGTGTGTACGCTCCATCGGACAAACTTTTTTTTTTTTTTCATCGGACAAAAGTTGGGACTGCAAACGGACAAACTTTTGGCCAACAAAAGTCCGATGGAGCAAAGTCCGACCGTGTGTACAGAAAACCATAGGACTTTTGTCCGATGGACAAAACAACTAATGTTAAAATCAACCAACAATAGCAGAAGTTGACCAAAGGGTGGCGGTAAAGAGCAGAAAAGAGCAGAAAAACCACGTGATGTTGCAAAAAGTTTTAGGAAAGTTTGCAGAAAAGTCCTGTGGTGTCTATGCTATGGGTGTGCCCGTTCGGACAAAAATCCAGGGAAAAGTCTGATGGAAGTCCGACCGTGTGTATGGGGCTTTAGAATGCGGCATAGAGTAGAATTAGAGCCAGTAGGTTTTTGGCTAAACTTCCACTTTAAATTCTTCAAACAACACCAGCATGCAATGTGCTCCTCCATGGCAATCGATCAATCGATCTACATGTAAATGGTGGTAATCCCATCAACATAAAACTCACCTTTTTGCCTGGTCCTATGCTAATATATATCAGCTAGGACAGGCATGCATGTGTCTTCATCAGGGGTGGATAAACATCCAGGCTTGAATAAACATCTCTTTGCAATATTTTAATATAGTTTAAAAAAAAGACTAAAACACATATAGTATAAAACTGTTAATTTAAAAATGTATAAAAAATGCAATCACAATGTTAATGTACGTCTTATAGTGCAGCTCGCAACCGTATCTCCCCTTGCGAGGCCTATTTTGGGTAGAACCTGTCCTGTTAAACCACTGTATGGTCTTGGCCACCGTGCTGCAGCTCAGTTTCAAGGTCTTGGCAATCTTCTTATAGTCTAGGCCATCTTTATGTAGAGCAACAATTCTTTTTTTGAGATCTTTAGAGAGTTCTTTGCTATGAGGTGCCATGTTAAACTTCCAGTGACCAGTATGAGAGAGTGAGAGCGATAACACAGAATTGAACACACCTGCTCCCCATTCACACCTGAGACCTTGTAACACTAACGAGTCACAGGACACCGGGGAAGGAAAATGGCTAATTGGGCCCAATTTGGACAGTTTCACTTAGGGGTGTACTCACTTTTGTTGCCAGCAGTTTAGACATTAATGGCTGTGTGATGAGTTATTTTGAGGGGACAGCAAATTTATACTGTTATACAAGCTGTATACTCACTACTTTACATTGTAGCAAAGTGTAATTTCCTCCGTGTTGTCACATGAAAAGTTAGAATAAAATATTTACAAAAATGGGAGGGGTGTACTCACTTTTGTGAGATACTGTATATCACTATGATGCTTGTTAAAGATTTGCAAAAAAGTCAATTATTAGATACAGCTGAGCTATAATTGGAGCCTAGATTTTTGAACTCCAAAAAATATATATATGTAGCGGTACCCCCATGGGGGCTGCTGATTGACTCTATACCCCCCCGGGGCCGTCCCGGCTCTGCAGATTCTCTCTTACCTCTGACACCTTGGGTTCCATTGTAGTTGCTCACGTTAATAAGAATAGACTCAATCAAGTTTGCTAAATCACACAAGGAACATTTACTAGAGCAAAAAATGACATGAAGGTATTGTACATTCAACAGTAAATGAACACAGGTTATTGTCATTAGCAGAGATGTATACTCCAATTGGTAATGTCTATCACTACACCCAACAGCAACCTGGCAAAGGTGTATGTGAGTAGGTACACAGTGGAGTAGGTCCCCAATACTTCAGTACCTGTATTGAACCACCTCTCCACTGAGGCCCGAGCACACAGACCAATAACAAACAATGAACACAGTAATCAAACCTTATGTTACTAAATGGCTCCCTCTAGAGTGCAGTTCCATGTGACCTTAACTGTATAGTGTAAAGCTTAGTGAACGACAGAGTAATGGCAGTTCCTTCTGTTCCAGTCTTTTCTTCAGCTAGCTTAGTTGTCCTGAGGTGTAATGTAGACATGTGCAAAAGGAAAAAATTTGTTTCGTTTCGTTTTAATTCGTTAATTAATTAATTTCGTTTAGTTAGATTCGTTAAATTTGTTAAATTCGTTTTCGGATTTCGTTTTGTTTTCGACCGAATTCGAAAATATTTCTACCGGATTCAAAATTATTTCAACATGATTCGAAATTATTTCAACCGCATTTGAAACTATTTCAACCGGATTCGAAAATATTTTGCGACCCGATTTTGGGTCCACGTATCTCAGGGTCACTTAGTAATAGAAACCCCAAATTTGGAGATGTTATAGTGCTAGTTCTACTGTGTTTGCATACCAAATTTGGGGTTTCTAGCTACAAGTGGCCCCGAGATATGTGGCCCCAAATTCGGGTCGCAAAATGTCATTCTCTGCTGCAGAAATGTGTTTAACATTTTGCGACCCGATTTTGGGTCCACGTATCTCGGGGTCACTTAGTGATAGAAACCCCAAATGTGGTATACAAACACAGGAGAACTAGCACTACAACATCCCCAAATTTGGGGTTTCTATCGCCAACTAACCCAGAGATACGTGGACCCAAAGTCGGGTCGCAAAACATTTTTGAATCCGGTTGAAATAGTTTCAAATGCGGTTGAAATAGTTTTAAATGCGGTTGAAATAATTTCGAATCATGTTGATACTATTTAAAGCGGATTAGAAAATATTTTGCGACCCGACTTTGAAAAAAAAAATGAAATTGATTCTAACAGTCTGCAGGAGATCTGCAAAAAAAAAAAAGAAGTGAAATGGCTGTTAATAGTCTACAGGAGATCTGCTAAAAAAAGAAATAGATGCTAATAGTCTGCAGGAGACCTGGTGAGAAAACTAAATAGATACTAATAGTCTGCAGGAGATCTGCAAAAAAAATAAAATAAATGCTAATAGTCTGCAGGAGATCTTATGTAAAAAAGAGTAATCTGCAAAAAAAATTAAACATGAAATAGATAGTATCTATATTCTATTCTATTCTATTGTTTTTCTAGTCTATTCTCTATTTCTATTCTAATCTATTCTATCCAAAGTTAAAATTAATTAATTACATTTTTTTAATTCCTACTATTCGAAATTCAAATTTATTCTATCCGAAATTCGAATTTCATATTAGATGGTTGCATATTCTTTCTATTTTATTCTATTTAATTATATTTTTTTTCTATTCTGTTCTAATCTTTTCTATTTGAATTATAAATTTTGGAAGATGGTTAGTTACTTACTTATATACATCTGTCACATAAAAAAAAAGATGTGAAATGGATGTCGATCGCAAGGCAAGTACATATGCTGTATGTCATTGTCCGAGTGCCACGTGACCGGCCACGAGTGCCACGTGACCGGCCACGAGTGCCACGTGACCTGCCACGTGACCAAGTTGTGGATTGTCCACTTGCCACGTCACCTGCCACAAGTTATGGGGTTCCTAGCACCAAGTGACCCCCAGATATGGGCGATATGTCAAGTACTTTTCTGCAGCAGAGAATGAAATTTTGCGACCCGACTTTGGGGCCTCGTATCTCGGGGCCACTTATAGCCCCGAATTTGGGTCCACGTATCTCGGGTTTACTTGGTGATAGAAACCCCAAAATATTTGGTATGCAAACACATTACAACTAGCACTACAATAACCCCAAACTGTGTTTGCATACCAAATTTGGGGTTTCTATCACCAAGTAACCCCGAGATACATGGACCCAAATTCGGGTCACAAAATATTTTCTAATCCGGTTGAAATAGTTTCAAATGCAGTTGAAATAATTTCGAATCATGTTGATACTATTTCAACCGGATTCGAATTTTTTTTGCAACCTGACTTTGGGTCCATGTATCTCGGGGTTACTTGGTGATAGAAACCCCAAATTTAGAGATGTTGTAGTGCTAGTTCTACTGTGTTTGCATACCAAATATGGGGTTTCTAGCTACAAGTGGCCTTGAGATATGTGGCCCCAAAATCGGGTTGCAAAATGTCATTCTCTGCTGCAGAAATGTGTTTGACATTTTGCGACCCGATTTTGGGTCCACGTATCTCGGGGTCACTTAGTGATAGAAACCCCAAATGTGGTATACAAACACAGGAGAACTAGCACTACAACATCCCCAAATTTGGGGTTTCTATCGCCAACTAACCCAGAGATACGTGGACCCAAAGTCGGGTCGCAAAACATTTTTGAATCCGGTTGAAATAGTTTCAAATGCGGTTGAAATAGTTTTAAATGCGGTTGAAATAATTTCGAATCATGTTGATACTATTTAAAGCGGATTCGAAAATATTTTGCGACCCGACTTTGAAAAAAAAAATGAAATTGATTCTAACAGTCTGCAGGAGATCTTCAAAAAAAAAAAGAAGTGAAATGGCTGTTAATAGTCTACAGGAGATCTGCTAAAAAAAGAAATAGATGCTAATAGTCTGCAGGAGACCTGGTGAGAAAACTAAATAGATACTAATAGTCTGCAGGAGATCTGCAAAAAAAAAAAATAAATGCTAATTGTCTGCAGGAGATCTTATGTAAAAAATAGTAATCTGCAAAAAAAATTAAACATCAAATAGATAGTATCTCTATTCTATTCTATTCTATTGTTTTTCTAGTCTATTCTCTATTTCTATTCTAATCTATTCTATCCAAAGTTAAAATTAATTAATTACATTTTTTTAATTCCTACTATTCGAAATTCAAATTTATTCTATCCGAAATTCGAATTTCATATTAGATGGTTGCATATTCTTTCTATTTTATTCTATTTAATTATATTTTTTTTCTATTCTGTTCTAATCTTTTCTATTTGAATTATAAATTTTGGAAGATGGTTAGTTACTTACTTATATACATCTGTCACATAAAAAAAAAGATGTGAAATGGATGTCGATCGCAAGGCAAGTACATATGCTGTATGTCATTGTCCGAGTGCCACGTGACCGGCCACGAGTGCCACGTGACCTGCCACGTGACCAAGTTGTGGATTGTCCACTTGCCACGTCACCTGCCACAAGTTATGGGGTTCCTAGCACCAAGTGACCCCCAGATATGGGCGATATGTCAAGTACTTTTCTGCAGCAGAGAATGAAATTTTGCGACCCGACTTTGGGGCCTCGTATCTCGGGGCCACTTATAGCCCCGAATTTGGGTCCACGTATCTCGGGGTTACTTGGTGATAGAAACCCCAAAATATTTGGTATGCAAACACATTACAACTAGCACTACAATAACCCCAAACTGTGTTTGCATACCAAATTTGGGGTTTCTATCACCAAGTAACCCCGAGATACATGGACCCAAATTCGGGTCACAAAATATTTTCTAATCCGGTTGAAATAGTTTCAAATGCAGTTGAAATAATTTCGAATCATGTTGATACTATTTCAACCGGATTCGAATTTTTTTTGCAACCTGACTTTGGGTCCATGTATCTCGGGGTTACTTGGTGATAGAAACCCCAAATTTGGAGATGTTGTAGTGCTAGTTCTACTGTGTTTGCATACCAAATATGGGGTTTCTAGCTACAAGTGGCCTTGAGATATGTGGCCCCAAAATCAGGTCGCAAAATGTCATTCTCTGCTGCAGAAAAGTACTTGACATATCGCTCATATCTGGGGGTCACTTGGGGTTAGGAACCCCATAACTTGTGGCAAGTGGACAAATAACCATCTTCCAAAATGTATAATTCAAATAGAAAAGATTAGAACAGAATAGAAAAAATATATAATTTAATAGAATAAAATAGAAAGAATATACAACCATCTTCTGAAATTCGAATTTCGAATAGAATAAATTCAAATTTTTTAATTAATTAATTTTAACTTTGGATAGAAAAAAGATTATAATAAAATAGAAAATAGACTAGAAAAACAATAGAACAGAATAGAATATATTATATTTTATTCTATTCTGTTCTATTGTTTTTCTAGTCTATTCTTTTATAATCTATTAAAATCTTTTCTATTAAAATCGAAATCATTATATACTAAATTCGAATTTCGGAAGATGGTTATATATATTTTTTTTCTGACATTCGAATTTCGTATAGAACAAATTTGAATTTGAATAGAAAAGATTAGAATAGAAATAGAGCATAGACTAGAAAAACAATAGAACAGAATAGAATATAGATACTATCTATTTCATTTTATTTATTTTTTGCAGATTACTATTTGTTTCCATAAGATCTCCTGTGGACTATTAGCATCTATTTAATTTTTTTGCAGATCTCCTGCAGACTTAGTATCTATTTCGTTTTCTCACCAGATCTCCTGCAGACTATTAGCATCTATTTCTTTTTTTAGCAGATCTCCTGTAGACTATTAACAGCCATTTCACGTCTTTTTTTTTTGCAGATCTCCTGCAGACTGTTAGAATCAATTTCATTTTTTTTGCTGATTACTATTTATTTCCATTAGATCTCCTGCAGTATATTAACATCTATTGTATTTGTTTTGCAGATCTCCTGCAGACTATTAGCATCTATTTCATTTTTCTTTTCTTTTTCTTTTTTTGCATTAGAGCAGCCATTTCCTTTATTTCAGCACATCTCCTGCAGACTATTAGCATCTATTTTTTTTTTTTGCAGATTACTATTTATTTCCATCAGATCTCCTGCAGACTATTAGCATTTATATTTTTTTTTGCAGATCTCCTGCAGACTATTAGTATCTTTAATTTTCTCATCAGATTTGCAGACTATAACTATAAGCATCTATTTATTTATTTATTTGTTGCTGGTCTCCTGCAAACTATTAGCAACCATTTCCCTGTGAATAGAGATATAAGTGGTGATGATGTCCCTCTTGTTGTCTCTTCCTGAAACCGTTCCTCCATTCATAAATGAAATAGATGCTAATAGTCTGCAGGAGATATGCTGGAAATAAAGGAAATGGATCGTAATCTGCAAAAAATGAAAAAAATAAAAAATGAAATAGCTATTAATAGACTACAGGAGATGTGCTACAATAATGTGAGGGGTATTAGTGAGTGTGGGGGGATGGATGGAGATGCTAAGCTCTGATTGGATGGTGTATGGAGGTGATTGTCTCTCGGAGGAGGGGGGGAGGTGATGACATCACAAAGTATTTTATATATTTATAAAACCATCTTCCAAAATTAGAATTTCGTATAGAGTGAATTCAAATTCGAATCGAAAAGATTATAAAAGAATAGAAAATATTGGAAAGAATCGAATAGAAAAACAATAGAACAGAATAGAATAAATACAATATATATATTATATTTTATTCTATTCTGTTCTATTGTTTTTCTAGTCTATTTTCTATTTCTACTCTAATCTTTTCTAATTGGAATTCGAATTCATTCTATACGAAATTCGAGTGTTGGAACATGGTTTTATATATATATATATATTTATATATATATATATATATATATATTTTTTTTTATTGTTCTATTGTTTTTTTTATGATTTTTTTTCTATTATTTTAGAATATTTTCTATTCATTTTCGATTTTATTCTATATGAAATTAGAATTTTGGAAAATGGTTATTTATATGTATATATAACCATCTTCCGAAATTCGAATTTAGTATAGAATAAATTCAAATTCGAATAGAAAAGATTAGAATAGAAAAACAATAGAATATAATAAAATATAATATATATATATATATATATATATATATATATATATATATATATATATATTATATTTTATTCTATTCTGTTCTATTGTTTTTCTAGTCTATTTTCTATTTCTATTCTAATCTTTTCTATTCGAATTCAAATTCATTCTATACAAAATATTTATACATATAACTATCTTCTGAAATTCGAAATTCATACAGAATGAATTCAAATTCGAATAGAAAAGATTAGAATATAATAACTATAGAAAAGAATAGAATAAAAAAATATAGACGGTCATATTCTATTGTATTTTATTACATTCTATTCAATTCTATTCTATTCTCTACTATTCTTTTATTTCTATTCTATTGCTTTTTATTTTTATATTCTATTTTATTGTATTCTTTTTTTAAAAACAATTTATATTTTTTCTAATTCGATTGAATTTGATTAGAATTCGAGTCGAAAATATTTCGAATTCGATTCGAAAATATTTCGAATTCAATTCGAAAATATTTCGAATTCGATTCGAATTTCGTCCGCGATTTTTCAATTCGAAAAAATTCGGATTCGGTTAAATTCGTTAGTATTGTAATTCGGTAATTCGGATGCATCTGAATGTCCGAATAATGAAAAATTTGTCCGAATTTCGATTCGGAACGAAACGAAATGCACATGTCTAGTGTAATGTGGTGCACTTAATTGTAATCCAAGGTGGTAGTGCACTTAATTGTAATCCAAGGTGGTAAAAGGGACACAATAACTGAAAGATATGAGGTGATTGATTCTCTTATCAAGGAAATGCTAAGTCTGAAAATACGTCTGTAGGAACACTTAGATGCAATAGATACCCATCTGTGGGACTACAAGTGTCAGCGACAGTCTGGATAGCAAGAAATCACTTATCAATATCTCAGTCAATTACTCTGATAGGCAGATGCCCTCTCACCACTATGGATCCTCAGCCAACTGGTGTACTTCATCCGGAACCCCACTTGATGATGCCTCTGTGAGAGAAGATGGTGCCGTTACATCGCGCGGCTGCTCCAGGCACTCTGACGGGTGAAACAGCTTCAAATGCTCTGAAGCGCGGGCCAATCCACCTGCTCGATTAGCAGGGCTGTCCTCCAAAGATCCCTCTCGGGCGGATGATCCGGCTCTCCCCTGTAGGCCGCAGTTTCTCACTCCCAATCACACACAGACCTCCTGCTGGCAGTTGAATGGCGTCCAGAGAGGCGTTCTTGTCCTTTTATCTGGCTACCCAGCAGGCTGTTCTGTGACGTTTTGCATCGTGGGTCTGCAGCTTGGCATTGTGGGTTTATAGTCTTCAAACTGATTTACACAATAGGAGTCACTTCCTCATTAAACTACACATCCCACAATGCATCACTGTTCATCTTTTAACCAAAAAAATAAATATCCTAATAACGTTCAGTGGTCACCAGAGGGAGCCAAACCCTTGACTAAATAAACAATACATAACTTAATATGGTAACTTTCCAGTAGCAATCCTTTGGCTACATATATTTATGGTAGACATGTCTACAAAAAGGAGGAACAAATCTATTTTGATCATAATAAGATCCTTTGTTTGGTGGACCATGTCAGGCGTGCAAGACATCTGACTTTTTTGATGGACACTCCATGGGTTGTACCTATATATGAATGCGCCTGCGGTGGCACCTTATTTTTGATCCTACGAACTGATGTGGCTTTTCCATCGATGCGCATGCCACTTACACCTCCAGGCAGGGGTTGCGCTGGTCCCCCATAGTATAGGTGCGAATGGCAGAGACACTATCCATCTTGGGCCTCCCGTCAGCTTCTGTGGCCGGGGTCCCTGACATTTTCCACATGCATATTGGGACCCATTAGCATCCACAGCCCTCCCATGATGTCAGGCTGTGTGGGAGAGATAAAAGGTGGCCATTTTGCCGGAGCCACGAGGAGGACTGTCATCTATACCTACAGTGTGTCTTTGTAAATAATACAAGCCAGCATTATTATGAACATTTAATTAAATATCTACTTTATAGTTGTGAGTAGCCAATCCCCATGGGCGGTTGATGTATTAGGGCTATCCCATATAACTATACAATGCTTTGCCAACTACTGTATACATAAAAAAGGATAATGAATGGCGATCATTCTCAGACTCTGTGGCAACATTACATTGCTAATATTATTCATGGGCAATTATGGTTGATTTATTGATATATAATATCTCCCAAATATACCTCACTAAGCATACAACATTTTGTTGTTTTTGGTTTAGTTATACCATCTATCAGCAGAGGCAAGGGGTCACAAGGTCTTCATGTTAGTATCCTGACTATGGCTGCCTTTCATAGCTATAATACTAATAAAGATATATAGGACAAAAGCAGCCATTATAGATAGCAAATTTGTATTTCTATATTTATTTATTTTCAGCTAGGACCTTTTGTCTCTGCTGTGGCCACCAGTGGAGCTGAATTTTTGTTCTCTAACTTGATGCATTCTACTATTCAATATTGACACAGATGGTCCTTTTCATTCTATGTGAGAGTACCATATTTTGAAAATTGGCTAAGTGTTCATGGCATGTTCCAGGGTTGATTCAGCTAACTGCATGTGCTTAATGTAAAATTTTCATTAAATGAAAATTAAAGGTTAATGTACTATTATGCTGTATAGATTCTTATTTTCTATTTTGTTTTGTATACAGTTTACTTTGCTGCAAAACGTCCTGAAGAAGCTGTGGACTTGGCGAAACATGTTAAGAATGTAACATTTGTTTTAGCATGAAATATGTTGATTTAGTCATGCACTGTTGAATGAAACCAGAATATGGAGTTTTGATTTTTAATCGTGTGTAGTAATTGAGCACCCTAAAAGTTAACCTTTTCTGTGTATGCTCATATCACATATTTATCTTGTAGCACTGTGTATGTATGAATGTGAGTTAAGGACCTTAGATTGTAAACTCTTTGAGGGCAGGGACTGATGTGAGTATTCAATAAATATGTAAAGCGCTGCGTAAATTGACGGCGCTATCTAAGTACCTGTTGTAAATAATAATAAAATAAATTTGCTCAAAGTACTGACCCTCTCTTTCTGTGACCTACTGTAGAGGAGATTATGGGAAGCAAATTTAAAGCTAACGTTAACTTTATTTTAAAAACGTTCATCATTTTTATAGCCTAAAGTCCGCTAAAAAAAATAAACATTACTTTTGTTTTCTTTTTTTTTTTAACCATTGTAATTTTGTGAAATCTTTACCATCATCAGCATTTTATGCCTCTATGAAATTTTTCAGAACATCTCAGGAAAAACTAGAGAAATAGAATTCATACATATAAACTGTTTATAAACTGTTTACATATATATACAGTATTTTAGGTTTAACTATCTTCATGTGTATAGGGGATAGTTTTATGGCATTTTTATTATTATTTTTTTTAAAATTAGAAATGGTGGCGATCAGCGATTTTTATTGTGACTGCGACATGGCGGACACATCGGACACTTTTGAGACTATTTTGGGACCATTGTCATTTATACAGCGATCAGTGCTATAAAAATGCACTGATTACTGTGTAAATGACACTGGCAGGGAAGGGGTTAAACACTAGAGGGCGATGAAGGGGTTAAGTGTGTCCTAGGGAGTGATTCTACCAGTGACACGACAGTGATTACTGCTCCACAATACAGGGAGCAGTAGATCACTGTCCTGTCACTAGGCAGAACAGGGAAATGCCTTGTTTACATAGGTATCTCCCCGTTCTGCAGCTCCGGGACACGATCGCGGGCACCCGGCGGACACGCCCACACGGCGGGCAAATTCAAAGCAACGTACAGGTACGTTGCTTTGCGCAGCCGGGCCATTCTGCTGACGTATATCGGCGTTAGCCGGTCGGCAAGTGGTTAAAATACATAAAATTATAATTTTTTTGTTTTTTGGATAAAAATACCACCAAAGTAAGCTTTGCTATGTACCTATTCTCTTTTAAAAACTGTATGTAGTACTTTAGGTTCAAATCGCAAGCCTTATATACAAGAAAAAGGATCCTTATTTTTAAAAAGGTGACAGTTATTTTTAATTGACTTCAAAAAGATTTGAAAATTACAGTCACATGGCTAAAATAACGATCCTTATCCTAACAGTTATTTCAAAATTAATATTTTTCAGTCTCACCTTAGTACATAGTGTTTAACTGTCCATAGGTCAGGGTAAAATATAATATTTGAGACAGCACTTCCTTCTTGAAAAAAAGATTATCAGCTGTTGCACTTATTATTTAGCAAAATGTTCATTTTCTTAACATGCCCAACTTTTTCAGCATTCACCAATTTTTTTTTTTTAAACTCAAGGTTTAGGTTTAAAGACTGGGAAGGTGCTCCATTACTCCTATATTACAGACACATTATAGTCCCTGAGCGTTTCCTAGATTCCCAACTGAACAGTCTCCGGTGTTTTGTGATTATTTTAAACATCATATTCTCTTATGTTTTCATCTGTTTAATCATGATGTTGTTTTGATAATCATTTTCAAACTCTACACACCTTCAGGAAATTTCCTAGTAAGAAAGCTTTTAAAGTTAAACTTTGGCCAAATCTTTTGATATCATAATCACACCAATATGAGCTTGTTGGACATACCATTTCAAAACCATAGTCATTATTATAGAGTTGCCTCCCGTTAGGCTTTAACAGCCTTCAAACTTCAGGGAAGGCTTTCCCACAAGGTTTTGGAGTGTGTCTGTGGGAATTTGTGTCCATTTAGCCAAAAAAGGAATTTGTGAGGTCAGGGACCTATGTTGGCTGAGAAGAGATGGCTCAAAATCAGCATTCCAATTAAAGAGTTAATGTCACAGCCCCAGAGTACCTGTCACAGCCCATCAGCGTACCTGTTACCAGCCACAGAGTACCTGTCACAGCCCATCAGAGTACCTGTCACCAGCCACAAAGTACCTGTCACCAGCCCAAGAGTACCTGTCACCAGCATCAGAGTACCTGTCACCAGCCCATCAGAGTACCCAAGTACCTGTCACCAGCCCATCAGAGTACCCGAGTACCTGTCACCAGCCCATCAGAGTACCCGAGTACCTGTCACCAGCCCATCAGAGTACCTGAGTACCTGTCACCAGCCCATCAGAGTACCCATGTACCTGTCACCAGCTCATAAGAATACCCAAGTACCTGTCACCAGCCCATCAGAGTACCCAGAGTACCTGTCACCAGCCCATAAGAGTACCCGAGTACCTGTCACTAGCTCATCAGACTACCCAAGTACCTATCACCATTCCATCAGAGTACTCAAGTAGCTGTCCCCAGCCCATCAAAGTTCCCGAATACCTGTCACCAGCCCATCAGTGTACCCGAGTACCCATCACCAGCTCATCAGAGTACCCAAGTACCTGTCACCAGCCCATGCTTCATAGAATATATGTTGGGGTGTTTGCTTTTCAAAATGGGATCATTCTGTGGGTGTCTCCCTTGTCCTGGTGCTCCAGGACCTTCAAAAGTGTGCTAGGTTGTCAGGAAACTAAATGTGTAATTTATGTTCCTAGAACACCTGATGGTGCCCCCTGCATGTCTGGCCTCTCTATGTGGCCAGGCTGTGAAAAAATTTCATATATGTGGTATCACCATACTCAGGACAAGTAGCAGAATATATTTTGGGGGGTAATTTTTTCTATGTACATGCTATGTGTTAGAAAATTTTAATATATTGACAACTTTGAGTAAAAAAAAATAAGTTATAATTTTCTTTCCACGTTTTCCAAAAACGTTTTTAAAAAATGACATGTTCAAAAGACTCATAATGCCTCATAGAATATTTGTTGGAGTGTTTTCTTTTCAAAATGGGGTCATTTTGTGGGTAATTCCACTGTCCTGGTGCTCCAGGACCTTCAAAGGTGTGATAGGTCATCAGGAAACTAGATGTGTAATTTATGCTCCTAGAACGCCTGACGATGCTCCCTGCATGTTGGGCTATCTATGTGGACAGGCTGTATAAAAGTCTCACACATGTGGTATCACCATACTCAGGACGAGTAGCAGAATGTATTTTGGGGTGTAATGTTTGCTATGTACATGCTATGTGTTAGAAAAATCCTATAAATTTACAACTTTGTGTAAGAAAAAATACATTTACATTTTCTTTCCACATTTTTCAAAAATTTGTGGAAAAAAATGACATGTTCAAAAGACTCATAATGCCTCATAGAATATACATTGGGGTTTTTGCTTTCCAAAATGGGGTAATGCTGTGGGTAATTCCACTGTTCTGGTGCTCCAGGACCTTCAAAAGTGTGATAGGTAGGACTGAAATTTAGATGTGTAATTTATGCTCCTAGAATGCCTGATGGCCTCTGTATGTGGCCAGGCTGTGCAAGATTTACAATGGTGGTGGAACCCTCCTACACATAAATAATACATTTAGACATAGTTGTAGGACTTGGGAGATGAGACAACGTCTCTACATAAAGCAGCATGTATTTGGGATTTGAACCCAGACACTCAGGGATGCTAAACAGAAGTTCTAACCTCTAAGCCACAGAGCTGCCACATGTGAGAACATCCTACACATAAATACACATAAATACTGCATTTCTTTGGACATACAGGTGATGGAATTACTTTACTCAAGAGTTATTCTTCTTGATTTATTCTGTGATATTTTGTGTTTTTTTGTAGGTAAGTGTAGAATAGTGATATTATCCTCAAATTTTTGGGAATTACATTTTGATTTTGGATGTTGGTACACATATCCAATTTTTTGGGCTCAAATTATGATTATTTGGAAATAATAAAAAGCACAAAAATTGTGATTCATTTTAAATTTGCATCAGCAATGGTATTGTTTGTGCTTTGTAAAGACACCTGTGTGAGTCTGGGTAAAGATTGTTGTGAGATGGAGAGTTACAAGTGAAAGTGACAGAGAAAAATATATTTGACCAAAACATCAAAACATTCCACATTCTAGCATTCTTAAAAACAAAATATTTTATGTAGTAGCAACAATGTTGCAAAGGAAAATGTATTTCAGAGAAAGATACATTTCATCTCAACATTAAAAGAATGTATTTGTGAAAGTTACAATTGTACTATTAAGCCCCGTACACACGGTCGGACTTTTGCCCAACAAACTTCGTTTTGAGCAAGTTGGACCAACAATCCGACCGTGTGTACGCTCCATCGGACAAACTTTTTTCGTTTGGTTTTGGATTTCATCGGACAAAAGTTGGGTCTGCAAACGGACAAACTTTTGCCCAACAAAAGTCCGATGGAGCAAAGTCCGACCGTGTGTACAGGAAACCATCGGACTTTAGTCCGATGGACAAAACAACTAATGTTAAAATCAACCAACAATAGCAGAAGTTGACCAAAGGGTGGCAGTAAAGATCAGAAAAGAGCAGAAAAAACACGTGATGTTGTAAGAAGTTTTAAGAAAGTTTGCAGAAAAGTCAGAGCGTGTGTATGCTATGGGTGTTCCCAACCAACTCCGTTCGGACAAAAAACCACGGAAAAGTCCGATGGAAGTCCGACCGTGTGTACGAGGCTTTAGAATCAATGGCTAAAACTTGCATTGGACTATAATAGCTCAGATTTTCACTTTCAAAAAATGCTCTTTAATTAGCTCTCATTTCGGTATTTACTATAACTCTTGGTAAAAAAGACACTTGAGTTAAAATTTGTGGTATTTGCAGGTCTGAGCATGCTCAGTTGTGCTGACACCTAGTTGTCCAAAAACAGGGAATTTTTCACTTTTAAAGATATTTCAGTGTAGAAATCACTTTTTCACACAGTTTAAAAGCAGATTATCTTTAAAAAACATACCACATATTTCAGTACCATTTGGGCAATTATATTATGCTCTAAACATTATTTCCATGTGCAATTCTCCAGCTTTTAGCAGAGTTAAGCCCTGTACACACGATCGATTTAACTGATGAAAACAGTCAGACTTTTTTCATCGGACAAACCGATCGTGTATGGGCCCCATCGGTCTTTTTTCCGATGGGGCCCGATAGCAAATTCCGATCATCTGTGTTGAACTCCATCGAAGAAAAAACCCACACATGCTCAGAATCAAGTCGACGCATGCTCAGAAGCATTGAACTTCATTTTTCTCGGCTCTTCGGGGTATTTCACGTCACAGCGTTTGGGACGGTCGGATTTTTGACTGATGTGTGTAGGCAAGACTGCTGGAAGTCAGCTTCATCGGAAATCCAATGGAAAAATCCATCTGATTTTATTCCATCAGAAATCCGATCGTGTGTACAGGGCTTAAGGATTTGGGCGCTATTTGGATTCTGGGAGCTATAGTAAATTCGATTTTGGGAGTATTTTCTCTCCAGCGCTATAGTGAATACCTTTTAATTAGCGCCGCGGTGCTATAGTAAATGACCCCCATTGTGTTTTTTCTAAATTGTCGCTGTTCTTTTGTTTATAGCGCAAAAAATAAAAACCGCAGAGGTGATCAAATACCACAAAAAGAAAGCTCTATTTGTGGGAAAAAAAGGACGCAAATTTTGTTTGGGTACAGCATCGCACGACCGCCTAATTGTCAGTTAAAGCGACGCAGTGCCGAATCGCAAAAAGTGCTCTGGTCAGGAAGGGGGTAAAATCTACCGGGGCTGAAGCGGTTAATGATTTTTAAAGCATATGCCAAATTTTATTTTTCTACATTTGGACAACATGGGTTATAATTTAAACTCCTGTTATCCATTAGAGAGATTTAACCTCATTTTCTATGCTGCTGTCAACTGTTTAACCAGATGTAGCGCCCCTTTATTTTTTGGAGGTGTTATGTGCCTAAATTTAGGGGTTGGTCTGAGCTGGTAGCCAGGCTCGGACCACTTTGATTGCTAGGTATTTGCTTCTGCCTATGTGATGCTGCCTGGTGTATGGTTCCCTGTGGCCTGTAGATGGCGCTGTCATATCAGGTCAGGGTTGAGCCATGGGTGGCATTACTGCGCCTTAGGGTGTCCTCTCTCGGCAGCGGTACAGTGGGCAGGGTCGGTCTGCTGTGCATGTTGGGAGGGGGTACATAAGGGGCAGATGTCATATTTTGGGAGGTCAGGAGTGGAGGAGTAGGAGAGTCAAGGAGTGGAGGAGGCGGCGGGGTGTGCCCCTCAGGGGGTGCGATGACTGGCCGAGAAGTCTCGGGCACCTTTGGCCCGAGGCTGCAATGTTCCAGGTAGGCACAGTACCTTTAACTGGGTCTACAGTTCGCCCATTGGAGTCCCACAGTGCCCAGGAGAGAGTACCCGCTCTGACCGAGAGGAAGCCAGGGGAGGATCGGTCCCATTGAGGAGATGAGTAATGGAAGATTGCTGTCTCGGGAGAGGCCTGGTGACCTGTCAGAGGGAAGGATTCTTTATTCAGGAAAGCTAACCTGTAGAGTGCCCATTGGCATTATCCTGTTCTTAAAAGTCTACAGAGGTTAGAGGATCTCCTGTACCCGTCCCTGGAGGGGATAGGGTGACAGAACTGTTCGAGCTCCACACCAGCTACTAGAACTGTGAGAGAGGACTATCCGGGTGAGCTAAACCCACTCGGGATCGAGTGGCGACGAGGTTACTGGTTGTGCCTGGATCTAATCCCTCACACTTATTCCCTCTTTCATTCATCTGTCTCTGTTTACTACGCAGCAAATAGAAAATAAACTCTCTGTTGGAGTTAAAGTGTTTCTGGACATTGGCTTCTTTGGGGGAAGAAATAGAGACTTGACCCCATACTCTGGGGGAGAGAACCAGTGGAGGAAGGTAACTCGCTGCAGGACCCAAAATTTGTGAACACCGCTTAACCTCTTCAAACAGGAGGGTACGGGCATATAGCACGGTGTGCCTTGACTTGCAAGTGAGCCAGGCAAGGAAAAGGTCCGTGTGCTACACAGACAAAAAATCTGTAACAGGAACCCAGACAACAAAAAGAATATGACAGAGGTTCTGGACATGGAGAGAAAAAGTTTCCCGTGGGACTTTTTAGCAGCAAGAAATAATTGAAATCATTATTTAATAAAAAAGTTTTATTAGATGAAAAGGCGCTTGGCCCTTGTAAATTAAAAATTAGTACATAAATTTATGAGCTCCGGTATTTACAAAGCCAGACATAGTGTATACAAGGACGGTTCAAGTCATGTACAAAGGTGGACAAGATGAATAATAAGATCATACGTCTTGAATGCATATGGTGAACAGAAGAGAGCCCCGATGCATTTCGACCCATTAAGGTCTTCCTCAAGGGGGTCTTATATTCTATGGAATGTCAAAAAATAATATATTAGGATTAAAGTATACTTTAAGCGTCTCCCATTGGTTACAGTAAGTCATAAAGTTAATACATAATATCATTCATAGTAGTCAGTATCAGTTAATGGAGGGACAGCCAAAAAAGAGGAATGCTATACATATATCTATTTCTAGAGAAATTTGCCTGTTTACCTTCCTTGCCACATAGTATGGCTGAACGGGAGATTTAAAAAGCTAGATTCCGTATGGTCTCCCCAAGTTTCCCAAGAGAGGTCCATGCCGCCAAAGCGTCCGCCTCCCGCTCCAAGGTGGGTCCGCCCCACAGGCAACTCTGCTCACAGGGGGTCACGCAGAGTTGCATGTGGGGCGGACCCACCTTGGAGCGGGAGGCGGACGCTTTGGCGGCATGGACCTCTCTTGGGAAACTTGGGGAGACCATACGGAATCCAGCTTTTTAAATCTCTGGTTCAGCCATACTATGTGGCAATATATTCTTTTTTGACATTCCATAGAATATAAGACCCCCTTGAGGAAGACCTTAATGGGTCGAAATGCATTGGGGCTCTCTTCTGTTCACCATATGCATTCAAGACGTATGATCTTATTATTCATCTTGTCCACCTTTGTACATGACTTGAACCGTCTTTGTATACACTATGTCTGGCTTTGTAAATACCGGAGCTCATAAATTTATGTACTAATTTTTAATTTATGAGGGCCAAGCGCCTTTTCATACAATAAAACTTTTTTATTAAATAATGATTTCAATTATTTCTTGCTGCTAAAAAGTCCCACGGGAAACTTTTTCTCTCCATGTCCAGCACTTAAATCGGGATGCGCAGCCCTCTCACATATCCCATATGTGTCTAACCAAGCCATGACAGAGGTTCTAGCCTTCCTCTGTCTATGTTGCTGTTGGAGAGTTTTCAGTTTTTGTCTAGTAAAACATTGTCAGCAGAACAGGAATTTAGGGGAAATCTCTCTAATGGAGCCCCAGATAGCAGTAAGAAAAAGGGTTTTCAAACCTTCTCCACACTATCTAAAATGAAGGAAAAACATTTTTGCTGGACATACACTTTAATGAATACAAAATTAATCTAAATGGTGTTTCTATGTCTTTTGGAGTTCTTCTATAAAGTTGGCGCATATTCAAATGTTAACTATTAATGGTCTTCTAGGATGACTAGAAGAAGAAAAGATGACCTATGAAGTTTGGAGGTTCAGTATGAGAGCCAGATTGGCGCTACAAAACATCACATAGGTAGTGATTTAACATATTAAATGGTGCATGATAAACCATGTGCATGATCAATAGCAAACTATTACAGTCCAATGTGACAATCCCAACACCATATAAAACATATCATGAATTCTTCTAGTTTGATGTAGTTTGATGTATCTTCAAATAAATGCTTCACCATGAGTGCTCATGAGGTAGATGGCAACTCACCAAAGGTGTTTGACCACT
The DNA here is from genome assembly GCA_029206835.1 of Rana muscosa. NCBI lineage: Eukaryota > Metazoa > Chordata > Amphibia > Anura > Ranidae > Rana > Rana muscosa. The sequence goes on from CM055126.1 coordinate 38,294,056, forward strand.
TTTTAAGGTAGTTCAAAGTGTGCTTTATTTAGATAAACCAGATAGATCCTGGATTTGCATCTCTCCACTTTGGGACTTCCTCTGGCATAGGCTGGGGTTGTGGAAACAGATTCCACCAGGGACACAAAGAAGAGCTTTACCGGTCTCCAGCAGAAACAGCAAACAAATGAACGGTGGGCCAAGGGAGTCTATAGGCCCAAACACAGTACAACCGATTGGATTGAGCAGGTGCTCGCTCACCACTCCGGACGCGATCCCAGTCCGGGACTTCCACCTGCTGTGTCTCCACACACAGCGTCCGCAACGATCGGGTCCCCGATCCAACTGATGTCCACAGCAAACTCTGTCAGGTGCCACCCAGGCTCCGCAGCGGGATGGAAGGCTCTTCGGAAGTTGCGCAAGGCCCCAGGCTTCAGGCCTTGGACTGCCACAGATCCGCACAGGAAGAAGCTGTTGCTAGCAGCACGGTGTCCATAGAGGCCGAGCTCCGCCTCGCCTCCTTCTTAAATAGTCCCTCCCATGAGTCTCTGCGGTGGCAACACTGCACCCTGGGTGCCAAACAGGACTCTGGGAGATGTAGTTCCAAGAGTCTTATAGGAGACCCAGCTACACACTCCCCCCACTTGAACTCTTTGGTCCCCAAAGATAATTTTTTTCTTTTAGCATACACTACGTACAATTCTAGACAATGCTGTGTATGATGTCGGCAAAGGGAACTCCCACCAAAACTGAAGGGTTGAATTCCCTTGCCCACAGGTCACACTATCATGAGTGGCCTGCCTAACTGTGCCAGAGGATGAATTGGGGTTGCCCTCCACCAAACGAACAGTGGAGGGAACTGGATGCTCTGTACTCCTCCTTGCAGTGACCACTGCCTACTCTGAGCTCTCCCACATTTGTGAGTAAGTTAACTTCTTGGGAGGCCTTATGACTCTTCTAGCTCTTTGCTCTCTTGGGACTTCTGGCTGGAACACTGCAGACTCCTCTTCTGGAACAGGCTTGAGGGATTCCGCTGGCTCTGAAACACTTAGTTCAGGATCCTGGAGGTACATAGATTCCCTTGGGTCCTCCTCTGAGTATGTGTCACAGGCATCTTCCCAGCAATCTGACAAAGGGCTGGATGGAACGAATTCAGTAGCTTCCGTATTCAGCGTTCTGTCTATAGTGTCTTTGGCAGGAGGAAGATCTATAGCAGAAGTTCCTGGAGTTGGGGAAGGCCATAGCCATCCAAGTTCCTGTCTCTCATCTTCACCTTGCTCAGAGGTCTCTACATCTTGATTTTGGGAGGACTGGGACCGAGTGTTTGGCCTCGGGGTATCCAGAATGGAGTCTGTGCTTGAGGAGTCCCTTGCAGGAGGTATCCGAACTGCTTCAGCAAGTGGGAGTAAGTGGTTTCGATGCCAAGTCTTCAATGGGCCCACCTTCCCTTCTGGCTTCAATTTATAGACAGGTAGGCCCGGCAGCTTCTTACAAATGACATAGGGTTCAGGCCTCCATCTGTCTGCAAGCTTGTGCTTCCCAGGGACTCCCAGGTTTCATAGAAGAACTCGGTCTCCTGGTTGCAGGTCCTGGATCCGGACCTTCAGGTCGAAGTTCCTCTTGTTGCGGGCCCCCCTTTGGTCTGAAGCCGTTTGGGCTTGTTCATAGGCCACCTTCAAGCTGTGTCTGAGTCTGTCCACATATCCCTTGTGGGATGTGGCTGAGGAATGGTCTATGGAGGTACCAAAGGCCAGGTCTACCGGTAATCTTGCTTCTCTCCCGAACATGAGACGGTAAGGGGAGTAGCCTGTAGCATCACTTGTGGTACTATTGTAAGCGTGGACTATAGCCGCTATGTGCTTGCTCCAATGTTGTTTCTTCTCGCTACTCAGGGTCCCCAACATATTGAGCAGAGTTTGGTTGAACCTCTCCGGTTGAGCATCCCCTTGTGGGTGGTAAGGAGAGGTTCGGGTCTTCTTGATCCCTAAGGAATCCAGGAGCTTCCGAATCAGCCGACTTTCAAAGTCTCTCCCTTGGTCTGAGTGAAGTCGCTGTGGTAGCCCATAATGAACCAAATACTTCTCCATAAGTACCTTGGCCCCCGTGGAAGCCTTCTGGTCTTTGGTTGGGAAAGCCTGGGCATACCGGGTGAAATGATCGGTTACTACCAGAACATTTCCTAGTCCACTCAGGTCGGGTTTGAGGCAGAGAAAATCAATGCATACCAGATCAAGTGGGCTTTGGCTTTGCAGATGGCCCATTGGGGCAGCTTGATGAGGTAAAGTCTTTCTCTGGATGCATCGTGCACATGAATGGCAGTATTCTTCAACTTCAGCCCTCATGCAGGGCCAATAGAAACGGTTCCTAACCAGTTGAAAGGTCCTTTCCGCCCCTAGGTGTCCATGATTGTCATGCAGGGAAACCAAGACAGTCTCTCTGTGTTTCTCAGGGAGAAACAGTTGCCATTTGTCTTCCAGGTCATCAGAGGGGCCCCTTCGGTAGACCACTCCCTGATGCACCTGCAACCTGTCCCACTCTTTCCTCAACAGGCGAGCTTCCTTTTAAGGATGGCGCAGGAGTCTATTTGGGTCCTAATTCTCCAGGGCCTCCAGAACCAATCTCCCCATGGGGTCTTCCAATTGGTCACATCTCAACTCCTTCTTTGACAGTTTTGGCAGATTATCTTCTTCCAACTGGGTTACCCCACAGTATTGCTTGGGAACTCCTACCATGGTAACTCCTATCTCTTCTGCCCTTGAGCCTCCTCTGGCTTGAAGTTCAGCCCCTTGGCAAAGGGCCCGCACCCCGTCAGGTGGCACTTGGGTCCAGTCTTCTGTATTACTGGTAGGGGCATGAGATCTTTTAGACAGGGCGTCTGCGTCTCGATTCCTAGCCCCAGGCCTGTATTTCAGGCTGAAATTGAACCCAGACAGTGCAGCCAGCCATCTATGTCCTGTGGCATCCAGCTTTGCTGTGGTGAAGAGATAAGTAAGGGGGTTGTTGTCGGTTTTCACAGTGAATTCTGCCCCATACAGGTAGTCTTTAAGTTTGTCAACTACCGCCCACTTGAGGGCCAGGAACTCCAGCTTATGAGTGGGGTAGTTCTTTTCAGAGGAGGTCAGACTCCTGCTCACGTAGGCAACGGGTCGCAGTTGTCCTTCATGCTCCTGATAGAGCACTCCTCCCAGACCGTCATGACTGGCATCTACGTGGAGTTCATAAGGTCTCTTTGGGTCTGCATAGGCCAAGACAGGGGCGGTGGTTAGGCTTTTTTTTAACATCTGAAAGGCCTCTTCACACTTTTGGTTCCACTGGTCTTGGACTGACTCTCCCAGCTTCCTGGGACCCGAGTCATCCTCTTCCCCTTCCGTCTTGAGTAGCTCATTCAGGGGTCTGGCAATTCAGGCAAACCCCTCCACGAACCTTCTATAATAGGAACAGAACCCCAGGAAGGATCTGAGTTCTGTTACCATAGTAGGCCGTGGCCAGGAAGTAACTGCCTCCAACTTCTCAGGGTCTGTGGCTACCCCTTCTTCAGACACTATGTGTCCCAGATAATTAACGGAAGATTGGTAGAACCTACACTTCTCGGGCGAAAGCTTGAGCCCCTCTTCACTGAGTCTTCTCAAAACTTTCTCCAGCCTCTCTTCGTGTTCTTCCAAGGTCCTCCCGAAGACAATGACATCGTCCAAGTACACAAGGACCTTGATAAGGTTCATGTCTCCTACAGTCTTCTCCATGAGACGTTGGAAGGTGGCTGGGGCTCCAGACAGTCCCTGGGGCATTCGGTTGAATTCAAAGAACCCCACTGGGGTTATGAAGGCTGTCTTCTCCTTGTCTTCCGGATGCATAGGGATCTGATAGTATCCACTCTTGAGGTCCATCACGCTGAACCGCTTGGCTCCAGACAAGCTCTGTAGGGCATCCTCTATCCTCAGGGTGGTGTACTGGTCAGGGATGGTTCTCCTGTTGAGGGTCCTGTAGTCTATACACAACCTCAACGATCCATTATTTTTTCTGACTACTACTATCGGAGAGGCATAGGGACTTCTAGACTCCCGGATCACACCGGTCCTCTTGAGTTCTCCAAGTTGTTCCCTCAGATCTTCCAGGTCTGCTAATGGGACTCGCCTGACTCTCTCCCTGAAGGGCTTGTCTTCCTGGAGGCGGATTAGATGGGTGGCACACCCCACATCGAACTCATCTTGAGAGAAGATCTTCTTCCACCTGGTCAACTGGGCCTTGGCTCTCTCTTTCCAAGCCCTGGGCAGGTTTGGGTTCTCCATGGAGAGTTTCTCCCAAACATTCTGTAACGCCCAGCGCTCCGGGTGTCCCATCCTTCCCGGAGCGCTCGCGGCGTCGGTCCCCCTGCAGCGCTCCGGTCAGCCCCCCTGGCCGTGGGCGCTGCTCTGTTACCGGCGGGGATGCGATCCACGCGGCGGCACATCTCCGTCCGCGGATCGCATCCCATCCTACTCACCATCCTCCTCCTGCTCCTTCCCGGCGCGCGCGGCCCCGCTGCGCTCTAGGGCGCGCGCGCGCCGGCCTTCTGAGATTTAAAAGGCCAGCGCACCATTGATTGGTGCCTGGCCCAATTACTGTGTGCACACCCAAATCTGATATAAACCCACTTCCCCTTCCTGTCCTTGCCGGATCTTGTTGTCTTAGTACCCTGTGGAAGCGTTTTGTGAGTTGCCTTGCCTGTGTATCTGACCTGCTGCCATTGTCTCAGACTACGAACCATTGCCGCCTGCCCTGACCCTCTGCTACGTCTGACCTTGCCTCTGCCTAGTCCTTTTGTACCGCGCCTATCTCAGCCACCAGAGAGGTGGAGTCGCTACTGGAGGACACGACCTGGTTGCTACCGCCGCAGCAAGTCCATCCCGCTTTGTGGCGGTCTCTGGTGAAAACCGGTAGCTGCTTAGAACCGGTCCCTCAGTACGACCCATGCCATCCCTTCTCTGGTACAGAGGATCCACCTCCTGTATCCCCACTAGCTGTCAGTCCGGCTCGTGACAGTAGATCCGGCCATGGATCCCGCTGACGTGCCGCTGCCTAGTCTCGCTGATCTCACTACCGTGGTTGCCCAGCAGTCGCAATTGATTGCCCAACAAGGACAGCAGCTGTCGCAGTTGACCGCCATGATCCAGCAGCGTCTGCCGCCACAAGCTCCAGCATCTTCCCCTCTCCGAGCTGCCGCTACTACCTCGAAGATCCGCTTGTCTCTTCCGGAGAAATTTGACGGGGATCCTAGGATGTGCCAGGGATTCTTGTCCCAATGTTCCCTGCATCTTGAGATGATGTCAGACCAGTTTTCCACAGAACGGTCTAAGGTGGCATTCGTGGTCTGTCTGTTGTCTGGGAAGGCCTTGGCCTGGGCCACGCCACTCTGGGACCGCAATGACCCTGCTACAGCCACCGTTCAGTCCTTCCTTGCTGAGGTTTGTAGTGTTTTTGAGGAACCAGCCCGAGCCTCATCCGCTGAAACCGCCCTGCTTAACCTTGTCCAAGGAAACTCCTCTGTGGGCGAATATGCCATACAGTTCCGCACACTGGCCTCAGAGCTAGCCTGGAATAATGAGGCTCTCTGCGCGACCTTCAAGAAAGGTTTATCCAGCCACATCAAGGATTGTCTGGCCGCACGAGAGATACCCTCCTCCCTGACGGAGCTCATCCACTTAGCTACCCGCATTGACATACGCTACGTTGAAAGACGCCAAGAGCTTTGCCAGGAGAAAGATCTTGTTCGCACCAGGCGTTATCCGCGCCTGGCTCCTCTCTTCCTGAATCCAACGCATCCTGATACTATGCCTTCCGTCGAGGAGGCCATGCAGGTGGACCGATCTCGCCTGACCCTACAAGAGAGGACTCGCCGTAGGAAGGAGAACTTATGCCTTTATTGTGCAAGCTCTGAACATTTCCTAAAGGACTGCCCTATTCGTCCTCTACGTCAGGGAAACGCCCGCACCTAGTGAACGTGGGAGAGGCGTTACTAGGTGTGAATTCTTCCTCTCCACGTCTGACTATTCCTGTGTGGATTTCCCCTTCTGCTGGCTCCCCCTTCTCTGCGGTGGCCTTCCTGGACTCTGATTCTGCAGGAAACTTTATTGAAGCCTCTTTCATCAACAGGTTCAACGTTCCTGTTATCCGTCTCATCAAACCCTTCTTCATTTCCTCTGTAAATGGAGAGAATCTGGATTGTACCGTGCGTTACCGCACCGAACCCCTGCTCATGTCCGTTGGTGTTCTTCACCAAGAAAAAATTGAATTCTTTGTTTTGCCGAACTGTACTTCTGACATCCTTCTTGGCCTACCCTGGCTCCAGCGTCATTCTCCTACCCTCGACTGGACCACTGGGGACATCAAATCCTGGGGCTACTCCTGCCACAAGCATTGTCTTAAGTCTGTACCCACCAGTCAACTTCCCATCGCTACTCCTTTGCCCGGCCTTCCCAAGGCCTATCAGGACTTTTCTGATGTCTTTTGCAAAAAACAGGCGGAGGTCTTACTACCACATAGACCCTACGACTGCCCCATTGACTTGCTCCCAGGTACTACACCCCCCCGTGGCAGAATTTACCCTCTCTCCTCTCCTGAAACCAAGGCCATGACTGATTACATACAGGAGAACCTCAAGAGAGGTTTTATTAGGAAATCATCTTCTCCAGCCGGAGCGGGGTTCTTCTTCGTTGCCAAGAAGGACGGATCACTACGCCCTTGCATAGACTATCGTGGTCTCAATAAAATCACTATTAAAAATCGCTACCCTCTGCCTCTCATCTCGAAGCTCTTTGACCGTCTGCGCGGAGCAAAGTTTTTTTGAAATTGGACCTCAGGGGCGCTTATAACCTCATCAGAATCCGTGAAGGAGATGAATGGAAAACCGCATTTAACACCAGAGATGGTCACTTTGAATATCTCGTCATGCCATTTGGACTTTGCAACGCTCCTGCAGTCTTTCAGGATTTTGTCAATGAAATCTTTCGGGACGTACTGTATACCTGTGTGGTTGTCTATCTTGACGACATCCTAATCTTCTCTACCAACCTTGAGGAACATCCCGTCAAGTGCTCCAGCGCCTCCGCGTAAATCGTCTTTACGCTAAATTTGAAAAATGCCTTTTTGAGCGCAGCAGCCTTCCTTTCCTAGGTTATCTGGTTTCAGGACAAGGCCTTCAAATGGACCCTGACAAGCTCTCCGCAGTCTTGGATTGGCCACGCCCCTCTGGACTCCGTGCTATCCAACGCTTCCTTGGATTCGCCAACTACTATCGCCAGTTCATACCCCACTTCTCCACCATCGTTGCTCCTATAGGGGCACTGACTAAGAAAAAACGCGAATCCAAGGTCCTGGCCGCCTCAAGCGGAAGAAGCCTTTACTCGCCTTAAGACCGACTTCTCCTCTGCACCTGTCCTGTCTCGACCAGACCCCATAAAGCCGTTCTTCCTTGAAGTTGACGCCTCCTCGGTAGGAGCCGGAGCTGTTCTTCTTCAAAAAAATGCTAAAGGAGGAAACGTCACGTGTGTTTTTTTCTCTAAAACCTTCTCCCCTCCTGAAAAAAACTATTCCATAGGTGACCGTGAACTGTTGGCCATCAAGCTGGCATTAGAAGAGTGGAGACATCTCCTGGAAGGATCCCTTCACCCTATCTCCATCTACACTGACCAAAAAATTTGTCCTACCTTTAGTCCGCTCAGCGCTTAAATCCTCGCCAGGCCAGGTGGTCATTGTTCTTTGCCCAGTTCAATTTCCAGATCCATTTTCGTCCCGCAGACAAGAATGTCAGGGCTGATGCCTTGTCCCATTCCTCCGATGCCTCTGAAACCGGGACTCCCCCTCAACACATCGTACCCCCTGAGTGTCTGATTTCCTCTGCTCCTGCTTCTCTGGTGCCAGTTCCTCCAGGAAAAACTTTCGTTCCTCCATGCCTTCGTCTCCAGATACTCAGGTGGGGCCATTCCTCCCATCTAGCCGGTCACGCTGGGATCAAAAAATCCATACAATTGATGGCCAGACACTATTGGTGGCCTACCCAGGAAAAAGATATGACTGACTTTGTACGGGCCTGCACTATCTGTGCACGTGACAAGACTCCACGCCAGAAGCCTGCAGGTCTTCTCCTTCCTCTACCTGTGCCTGAACAACCATGGTCCCACATTGCCATGGATTTCATCACGGACCTTCCTTTGTCTCATAGTAACACTGTCATCTGGGTGGTCGTTGACCGCTTTTCGAAAATGGCTCATTTTGTCCCGCTTCCTGGTCTGCCTACTGCACCTCAGTTGGCGAAGCATTTTTTTCTTCAAATTTTCCGTCTCCATGGGCTACCCTCACATATCGTCTCTGATAGAGGCGTTCAATTCATCTCAAAATTTTGGAGAGCTCTCTGTACTCAACTAAAGATTAAGTTGAATTTTTCTTCCGCTTATCACCCGCAATCCAATGGACAGGTGGAGAGAGTTAACCAGGTCCTTGGTGACTACTTACGACATTTTGTCTCTGCCCATCAAGACGATTGGGTCGACCTATTGCCCTGGGCAGAATTCTCATACAATTTCAAGAACTCTGAATCGTCCTCCAAATCACCTTTCTTTGTGGTCTACGGCCGTCACCCATTGCCCCCCTCCCCATCCCCACTTCTTCTGGAGTTCCTGCCGTGGATGAATTAACTCAAGACTTCACCTCTATCTGGAAAGAGACTCAAAAGTCGCTATCACTGGCCTCTGCCCGCATGAAGAGACATGCAGATAAAAAAAGAAGAATTCCTCCTGTCTATGTCCCTGGTGACAAAGTGTGGCTCTCCTCCAAATATGTTCGGTTTCGGGTACCTAGCTACAAGCTGGGCCCTCGTTACCTCGGACCTTTTAAAATCAAAAACCAAATCAATTCTGTCTCTTACAAACTCCATCTTCCTCCTTCTCTTCGTATCCCCAATTCTTTTCATGTGTCTCTTCTCAAACCCCTCATTCTTAACCGATTTTCCCCCAAGGTCACTGCTCCTGCTCCTGTCTCTGGTTCTTCCGATGTCTTCTCGGTGAAAGAAATCCTCGCCTCCAAGGTCATCCGAGGTAAAATATTTTTTTTAATTGATTGGGAGAACTGTGGTCCTGAAGAGAGATCCTGGGAGCCTGAGACCAACAATTTAGACAAGGAGCTCATCCGTAGATTCTTGGGTTCCAAGAAAAGGGGGAGACCTAAGGGGGGGTACTGTAACGCCGAGCGCTCCGGGTGTCCCATCCTTCCCGGAGTGCTCGCGGCGTCGGTCCCCCTGCAGTCGGCCCCCCACGCGGCGGCACATCTCCGTCCACGGATCGCATCCCATCCTACTCACCATCCACCTCCTGCTCCTTCCCGGCGCGCGCGGCCCCGCTGCGCTCTAGGGCGCGCGCGCGCCGGCCTTCTGAGATTTAAAGGGCCAGCGCACCATTGATTGGTGCCTGACCCAATTACTGTGTGCACACCCAAATCTGATATAAACCCACTTCCCCTTCCTGTCCTTGCCGGATCTTGTTGTCTTAGTACCCTGTGGAAGCGTTTTGTGAGTTGCCTTGCCTGTGTATCTGACCTGCTGCCATTGTCTCAGACTACGAACCATTGCCGCCTGCCCTGACCCTCTGCTACGTCTAACCTTGCCTCTGCCTAGTCCTTTTGTACCGCGCCTATCTCAGCCACCAGAGAGGTGGAGTCGCTACTGGAGGACACGACCTGGTTGCTACCGCCGCAGCAAGTCCATCCCGCTTTGTGGCGGTCTCTGGTGAAAACCGGTAGCTGCTTAGAACCGGTCCCTCAGTACGAGCCGTGCCATCCCCTCTCTGGTACAGAGGATCCACCTCCTGTATCCCCACTAGCCGTCAGTCCGGCTCGTGACACATTCCCTCCTTCACTCGTCTTCTCCGCATCCGACAGAGCAACTGGGGTAGCAGGGCTCACCTGGCCCAGCAACATCCTGGCTGGGATCTTCATGGGGCCATCTGTAGTTTTCCTGACACTCACAGGGACCTTATAGTGGGCCTTCTTCAGAGCCCTCAGTGGGACCACTTCTGGGATTACTTCCAAACCCGAGTGTTCTTCCCTTGGGTCTGGCTCCAACATGAGAAAGGGTCCAGGTTGCTCCCAAGTAAGCTTCACAGTGGCTCTGAGACAGGTTACTTCGCCGGGCTGCAACACCACTCCATTCTTTTCAAGTCTCCAGACCTTCCCCACCCCCTCTTCCGGGGCCTTCTGCTTCAGGACCAACCGCTGGTAAACTGTCTTCAAGATGGGGTGAATCTTGGTGGCGGCTGAGTCTTTCCTGCTTGCAAGAGGGGTCAAAAGCCTCCGGACCAGGTCCGTGCTCGTTCCTATTATTAAGGAACTCTTGTTGGCTCCAGGCGGCCGAGGGCACACAACTGCCAGAGTATCAAACACTTCAGCCTTCCCGGCCACAGATGGGTCGAAGGTCAGTTTTATGGGCAGGTAGCCATCATAAGGGAAGCTCTGGGTCCCGATTCCCCAGATTTCTAGTTCTTCTATCTTCTTGATGGGTAGGTGACTCAAGTGTTTGTCATAAAAGTCCCGATACAACAGGGTCACCTGTGCCCCTGTATCCAATATGGCTTTTGTGTAAACTCCCTCCACTTGAATGGGCACTATGGGGGATGGGCCCACCAGCTTCTCTGGATATCGCTTCAAAGGGGTCTCTTTCTTTGGATCTTTGCGGTTCCCTTTTGGACTTCCTTTTTTCCACTTCTCTTTGGATTTAAGCCTCTCCTGGGCCTGGTATGCATTGATCTCCCTCCTGTAAAAGGGGGTAACTACCCGCTGAGGGACATTACACTCTTTCCTTGGGGTACGTTCCCACTGAGGAACCTTGTGTTTCTTCTGAGGGGTCTTGTCCTCTCTTTTCTTGGGCTTCTCATTCAGTTTGGAGCTCACTGAAGATGATGGGCACCCGGTTGACTCCTTCCCTCTGAAGTTTCCCGCCGGCTTGCGGTTGTCTGCTTTCTTTTTCTTGGGACTGGAACATACAGCTGCAATATGGCCAATCCCTCCACAGTTAAAACAGATCACATCCCCCCAGTCCTGTAGGGGAATGGGCACTGAAGCATCTGGGAACAACTCCTTCTTGGGTCCCTCTCTCTCAGGAACCCTTGAATCTTTTGTAATCAGGGAGGTCAGCATCTCTAACACCTGAGACATCTGCGATTTTAAGGCGTCTACTTCTGGGTCTCTTTCTTTTGTCATCACCGAGTTGACTATCACTGATGCAGCAGAAGTATGTGCCTTGATCACTTGTTGATCCATCTGTAGTGACTCCTCGTCCCTAATAATTTTTATCAGATCAGAGTAAGTCAGTGACATCCCCCCCAGAGGTTTTCAGGTGAAGCCAGACTGGATCCGAGCGTAATGCTCCCTTTAACACTTGCTTCATTCTTGCCGCATCTGTGTCTTGGGGCAACATCCCTTTCTTCAACACGATCTTACAAAGCATCTTGTTGAGTCTTCTTACATACTCTGAAAGCTTCTCATTCGGCTGTTGGAAAGTATGTTGGAATTGGTACACTAATTCTGTCACCTTCTCCAGCTGACCGAACTCCTCTTGCAACATGGCCAAACAGTCCTGAGCTGTGCAATCAGCATTGCCAAACCGGAAGCTTTTCACCGCTTCTGCTGCAGCGCCTTTCAAACTTTCTATCACGCGCTGTCTCTTCTGTGCTTCAGTCACCTCCCATGCCTCTACTGCTAGTAGTGCCTGCTCAACCCAGGTATCGAAATCTTCTTCCCCTACAGGGACAGGAAGCTTCCCTGAGAATGTCTTTAGTCTGCGGTAGCTAGCCTCTACATGTACCGTACTTGTCCTCTGGCACTTTGCTAGCAGATCCCCTAAGGCGTTTATTAATTCTGGTCCTATGGTAGTGACCGGTGCCGCCGGGGGCGTCACCCTTTCTTTTCTTTCAGGTGAGACACGGGGTGTCCCTTGTGGTGATCCCATTGGGGATGGCTCCGTCTTGATGGTTATTGCGTGCGCCAACTTATAAGTTCTATTGTCTGGGGTGCGCACACATCTGCGCTTAAAGGTTTCCGGCATTCCGTCCCACCATTCTATCAGCGCATACTGATATGAGATGTTTGGGTCTGACTTCATGTCCATCACCCATGGTGTACAATCTGGGGACATTGACACCACCAGTTTCTCTACCGTCTCTGTTGACCATTCCTCCCCTGGGAGGCTGATGACCACCGACTGATCTGGTTCTGTCTCAGCTGCTTCGCACCACGCTTTAACTTCTAACGAGTCCATGCCGGTACTTTTGGCGTGTTCACCTGCTGTATCAGGATCCCGGACTCGAGAGCCCCCACGTGTAGCGCTACCCCCAGTTAAGAGAGCCGCTGGTTTGATTTTCGGGCCCTGAGTACAGCTCCACCAACCCCCGGCAATCTTGTATAGTCCCCTGTGGCACAGTTAGTCTAGGGGGTGTTTTCTATCGCAGTCTACACCTGGTAACACACACACTTTAACCCCAGATTAAGTATAAGCTCTATGAGTAATGATAACACAGTGATGCAAGTGGCAAGGTATAACAGCTTTACTTTAGGTTAAAAGGGCATGGGTTAAAACATAACATGTAACTGGCTTGCAGAGCCCTGCAGCAATAGATGGAATATATATATGGCAATAGCACAGCGCAGTAATCCACCACGTGCAGCTATTGCTATCTACGCGCCCTATGGCGCACTAAACAATATTCTATCTCCCCTCCCTAGTCAGGCCTGACATGGAATCAAACTCAGTCTTAAGAATAAAAATGTATTTGCATGCAAACTTGAAATGGTGGTGCACGTTCAGGAACAGTATTGTAATCCACAAAGTAGGCAGTCAAAAGGAAAAGGTAAAATGGCGCAAAATAGTTCTGGTATAATAGGAGTTAGAATGTCACTGGAAAATACACTATAAATTATTCCAATGTCCATCAGATGATGTATGCACCAGCGGCAGCTACCATAGGCAGAAGCAGGCTCTGGAAGATAAATGAGGAAAGGAAGGTGCGCCAAACTAAGTGCAGTATTAACGTTTTAATAACCATTAATAAAAACAGCCAAATGGCTACTCACAAATAGGAAGAAGTAATCAGGCATGTAGAGTGTAAATAGCATACAAGGTCCGGTGTCATCAACAGTCCGAGGGAAAGATGTAGGTCCCAGATGGAGAATAAGGCTGAAGGCTGAAGGCAGATGTAGTGTCAGCAATGGAAGTCCTGGGCGTAGAGATGCTGTACGAGTGGATCTTGTTATTCTTCCTGTAGTGGAGGAAGATCCAGGATGATGCGCATCAGCGTGCGCTTCAGCGTGGAGCGCAGCGTGCCGTCGGACCGGAAGTGACCGGAAGTGACGTGGTAAGAAGAACGGACCAATAGGATGACGCGTTTCTCAGCTTCCGCTGTTTCATCAGATCCATGGATATCATGGGGGTGGGCGGAGAATATATGGCAGAAAGGAGTGCTGTGATAGGTCGATTAGCACATATGCATTTGTGGGAAAAGCACAAAGGGATATTGAAAACATGTATTGCAGGGATACAAAACGGCATGTTTAAGAAAAGGAAATTGAATGAAAAATAGTGTGATTTGATAATGGAAGGGAAAAGGGCTTTAATGCTTGAAATAATATATAAAGAATATATATATATATAAAAAAAGGGGGGGAGGGGAGGTATTATAAGACGAATATCAAGAGGAGGGAAGGGGAGGGGGGAAAAAAGGGGAGGGGGACGGTGGTGCTGTTAATATTTAAGCAAGTACAGGGAGAATGATATGGCAATTATGAGAGATCAGGGCTGGATGGAAGACAATGTAATACCAAGCAGGGATAGTAGGAGAGGATTCATAATCGTAATAATAATAATGATAATGAACTATATAAAATTAACCCATAAATAAAAGTTAGATACAATCTCAGTAGAGAAAAAAGAGAAAAGGAAGAAGGGGATGGAGTATTGATGATATGTGATGTATAAAGAGGTACACATATATGAATATACACATATGTATACAAAAATAATAAAAATAAAAATAATAAAAATAATAAAAATAAATATAAATATAAATATAAATATAAATATAAATAATAATAATAATAATAATAATAAAAATAAAAATAAAGATAAAAATAAAGGTAAAAATAAATGTAAAAATAAAAATAAAAATAAAATAAAATAAAGATGGAAATAAAAGTAAAAGTAAAAATAAAAATAATAATAATAATAAAAATAAAAATAAAAATGAAAAATAATAATAATAGTAATAAATAAATAATAAAAATAAAAAATAATAAAAAATAAAATAAAATATAAAAAATAATAATAATAAAAATAAAAATAAACAAGGAAAGATAGAAAACAATGGTGTGGGTGACTGATATGTATAGACACACACACAAATGCCAACATAGGTACATGTATGCATCCGTATGTATGGCAAAAGTTAGGCGAATGAAAGTGAGGGGACGTCTGTATTAATGTGTAGAGAACATGGAGATTATGGGGAAATGGGGGGTATATGTAATAAACATGCATAAAAGCACAATAACACATATACATATATACTAAAATCCTGCATATATAAAATATATTATATAAATTATACATAGGGGATAGAAAACACATGTATAAAACATATATAAATATATATATAAAAAATATATACACATAAAAAAAATATATATATATATATATAAAAAATATATAAAAACTATGTGAAAAGGGGGAGGGGGGTGGGGTGTAGGGGGAGAAAAGGTGAGGGGGAGGGGAAAATATAATAATAAAAGCATAATGAAACGCATAATGAAACGCATGCAGCGAATTGCATGAGACAAGAATACGCAGGGAAATAGCAACGCAAGAATATTTAGATGATGTTGTTAGTTTCTATTTCTTCATTAAGGCCATGAGGCGACATAGTGTTCAAAGAATATATCCAATAAGTCTCTTGTCTGCAGAGACGTTGGAATCTCTCAACTGCAGTGGGAGTATCTGGTATGGATTCAATGATCCACACTTGGAGGGCACTAGTGTCTTTGTGATGGTGGGCTGAAAAATGGCGTGCCACACTGTATTTAGGGTTGCCTCCTTGAACTGCACGACGGTGTTCTCCAAATCTGGCCCGTAAGGCTCTGATGGTTCTGCCTACGTAGAGGAGGCCACATGGGCAAGAAATGCAATAAATGACGTAGGTAGTAGAGCAATTGTAAAAAGAACTTAGGTTAAAAGTTTTATTATTGGCCTTGAAAGATTTTTTACCATGGGTAACATTAGAACAAGTTAGACATAGGGCCTTTTTGCATTGAAACATCCCTACAAGGGGGATTAAAGTAAGCTGTTTTAGCATATAGTTCTTATGATTGTTCGGTGCTTTCATTTTGCTTGGAGCAATCTTGCTCTTAATATTTGGGGCCCTACGATAGGCGAACTTGGGAGTGGCTGATATGGACTTCGATAGGTGAGGATCTTGAGTGAGAATAGTCCAATGCTTCATGAAGATGTTTTCCATTTTCTTATGTTTGGCATGGTATTGGGTGATGAAACGGGTGGTGGGTTCTGGGTTGGATTTTTTGGGGGGGGCAGGGAGTCTTGGAGGTAGATGGTACGAACTTCTTCAATTAGATGAGGAGGATATCCTTTTTCAATAAATTTGTTTTTAAGTAGAATACTTTGAGATGTATAGTCTTCTAGTCTGGTGCAATTGCGTCTGAGCCGATGGAATTGGCTTTTGGGAACATTGTTAACCCACCTGGGGTGGTGGCAACTGGAATAATGTAGGTAGGAATTGCCTAGGAATAATGTAGGAAAGGATTCATAATCGTAATAATAATGATGATAATGAACTATATAAAATTAACCCATAAATAAAAGTTAGATACAATCTCAGTAGAGAAAAAAGAGAAAAGGAAGAAGGGGGTGGAGTATTGATGATATGTGATGTATAAATAGGTACACATATATGAATATACACATATGTATACAAAAATAATAAAAATAAAAATAATAAAAATAGAACAATACATGTTTTCAATATCCCTTTGCGCTTTTCCCACAAATGCATATGTGCTAATCGACCTAT
This sequence comes from Rana muscosa, assembly GCA_029206835.1. Taxonomy (NCBI): domain Eukaryota; kingdom Metazoa; phylum Chordata; class Amphibia; order Anura; family Ranidae; genus Rana; species Rana muscosa. The sequence goes on from CM055126.1 coordinate 38,310,129, forward strand.
CACAGCACTCCTTTCTGCCATATATTCTCCGCCCACCCCCATGATATCCATGGATCTGATGAAACAGCGGAAGCTGAGAAACGCGTCATCCTATTGGTCCGTTCTTCTTACCACGTGACTTCCGGTCACTTCCGGTCCGACGGCACGCTGCGCTCCACGCTGAAGCGCACGCTGAGGCGCATCGTCCTGGATCTTCCTCCACTACAGGAAGAATAACACCATACACTCGTACAGCATCTCTACGCCCAGGACTTCCATTGCTGACACTACATCTGCCTTCAGCCTTCAGCCTTATTCTCCATCTGGGACCTACATCTTTCCTTCGGACTGTTGATGACACCGGACCCTGTATGCTATTTACACTCTACATGCCTGATTACTTCTTCCTATTTGTGAGTAGCCATTTGGCTGTTTTTATTAATGGTTATTAAAACGTTAATACTGCACTTAGTTTGGCGCACCTTCCTTTCCTCAGTCAAAAGGAACACTATGCTGGAGACCCTTTAACTCTGTCCTGCAACCGGTCTCCAGCAGAAACAGCAAACAAATGAACGGTGGGCCAAGGCAGTCTATAGGCCCAAACACAGTACAACCGATTGGATTGAGCAGCTGCTCGCTCACCACTCCGGACGCGATCCCAGTCCGGGACTTCCACCTGCTGTGTCTCGACACACAGCGTCCGTAACGATCGGGTCCCCGATCCAACTGATGTCCACAGCAAACTCTGTCAGGTACCACCCAGGATCCGCAGCGGGATGGAAGGCTCTTCGGAAGTTGCGCAAGGCCCCAGGCTTCAGGCCTTGCACTGCCCCAGATCCGCACAGGAAGAAGCTGTTGCTAGCAGCGCGGTGTCCAAAGAGGCCTAGCTCCGCCTCGCCTCCTTCTTAAATAGTCCCTCCCATGAGTCTCTGCGGTGGCAACACTGCACCCTGGGTGCCAAACAGGACTCTGGGAGATGTAGTTCCAAGAGTCTTAAAGGAGACCCCGCTACAAATACAATGGACTCGAACGTTCAAAATCAAAAGTGCTAATTATAAAGGCTAATATGCAAGTTATTGTCCTAAAAAGTGTTTGGAGACCTGGGTCCTGCCCCAGGGGACATGTATCAATGCAAAAAAAGTTTTAAAAACTGCGTTTTTTTCGGGAGCAGTGATTTTAATAATGCTTAAAGTGAAACAATAAAAGTGAAATATTCCTTTAAATTTCGTACCTGGGGGGTGTGTATAATATGCATGTAAAGTCGCGCTTGTTTCCCGTGCTTAGAACTGTCCCTGCACAAAGTGTAATTTCTGAAGGAAAAAAAGTCATTTAAAACTCACTCACGGCTATAATGAATTGTCGGCTTCCGGCAATACATAGAAAAGTCATTGATAAAATAAAAAAAAAAGCGTGCAGGTCCCCCTAAATTCAATTACCAGGCCCTTCAGGTCTGGTATGGATATTAAGGGGAATCCTGCCGCAAATAAATAAAAAAAATGCATGGAGTTCCCCCAAATATCCATACCAGGCCCTTCAGGTCTGGTATGGATTTTAAGGGGAACTCCACCCCAAATTGAAAAAAAATTGGCGTGGAGTTCCCCCAAAAATCCATACCAGACCGAGCATGCAACCTGGCAGGCCGCAGGAAAAGAGGGGGGGACGAGAGAGCGCCCTCCCCCTCCTGAACCGTACCAGGCCACATGCCCTCAACATGGGGAGGATGTCCCCATGTTGATGGGGAAAAGGGCCTCATCCCCACAACCCTTGCTGGTGGTTGTGGGGGGCTTATCAGAATCTGAAAGACCCCTTTAACAAAGGGGACCCCGAGATCCCGGCCCCCCCTATGTGAATTGGTAAGGGGTACATTGTACCCCTACCATTTCACGAAGAAAGTGTAAAAAATTAAAAAAAAAAAACACACAGACACCTTGGAAAAGTCCTTTATTTAAAAAAAAAACATTCCAGCGATGAAATCCAGTGTCCCGTGGCGATCCGATGTCCAGCGCTGTCCACATGAAACGTCATTGGCTGAGCCTGAGCGGACCTGATGGGGAACTTCCTCCACAGTGTATTAAATGAATAGACCCGCCCCTTCTAAAGTTCCCCATCAGGTCCGCTCAGCCAATGACGTAGGTGTAAGGCTACGCGGACCAGATGCGGAACGTGAGAAGGGGCGGGTCTATTTATTTATTACACTGCGGAGGCAGTTCCCCATCAGGTCCGCTCAGCCAATGACGTAGGCGGGGTCTGACATAAGAGGGACGGACCTGATGGGGAACTTCCTCCACAATGTAATAAATGAATAGACCTGCCCCTTCTCACGTTCCGCATCTGGTCCGCTTAGCCTTACACCAACGTCATTGGCTGAGCGGACCTGATGGGGAACGTTAGAAGGGGCGGGTCTATTCATTTAATACACTGCGGAGGAAGTTCCCCATCGGGTCCGCTCAGGCTCAGCCAATGATGTTTCGTGTGGACAGCGCTGGACATCAGATCACCGCGGGACACTGGATTTCATCGCTGGAATGTTATTTTGTTTTTTTTAATAAAGGACTTTTCCAAGGTGTCTGTGTACCCCTTACCAATTCACATAGGGGGGGGGGCGGGATCTGGGGGTCCCCTTTGTTAAAGGGGTCTTCCAGATTCCGATAAGCCCCCTGCCCGCAGACCCCCACAACCACCAGGCAAGGGTTGTGGGGATGAGGCCCTTGTCCCCATCAACATGGGGACATCCTCCCCATGTTGAGGGCATGTGGCCTGGTACGGTTCAGGAGGGGGGGGGCGCTTTCTCGTCCACCCCTCTTTTCCTGTGGCCGGCCAGGTTGCGTGCTCGGATAAAGGGTCTGGTATGGATTTTTAGGGGGAACTCCACGCCATTTTTTTTTAAATTTGGGTTGGAGTTCCCCTTAAAATCCATACCAGACCTGAAGGGCCTGGTATGGATATTTGGGGGCACTCCACGCATTTTTTTTTACATTTGCGGCAGGGTTCCCCTTAATATCCATACCAGACCTGAAGGGCCTGGTAATTGAATTTGGGGGGACCCCCACGCTTTTTTTATTTATCAATGACTTTTCTATGTATTGCCGGGAGCCGACAATTCATTATAGCCACGAGTGAAGCCTCGTACACATGGCCGAGAATCTCGCCGCAAATTTTTTTTCGTTTTTCTCAACAAGTTTCTTGTCAAGCTTGACGAGATTCTTGTCAAGCTTTCCTTGCATACACACTGTCAATCCAAAATCTCGTCGGCGTATAACACGTACGACGGCAGTATAAAGGGGAAGTTCAATTCTCATGGCGCCACCCCTTGGGCTGCTTTTGCTAATCTCGTGTTGCCGCGTGTTAGTAAAAGTTTGGGAAGAAACGATTCGCGCTTTTCAGACTTCGTGCTTTAAGATCGATTTCTGCGGTTCAGTTGGTGCTTGTGGGTTCGTATCTTGTCTTTCAGGGCGAGTAGTCAGGTCGTATCTGTTTTTCAGTGCGTTCTTGTCCACTCGTTTCTGATTTTCAGGTCGTTCTTCATAGGCCTTGCTGTACTTCAGTGCGTTCTGTTTAGTTCGTTCTGATCAGACGACTGTTTTCTAGCCATGTTGCGGATACATTCTCGTCGTAGAGATCGTGTTGTGCATCGTCTTTGTGTTTCTGTTGGTCTTCTTGTGTTGGACCAAGACAAGTCCATGAACAGGGTGAGGAGGAGTTCATGGACCAAGAATTGGTTGCTCCAGCGGGACCAATTCTCTCACATGCCTCTGCTGCGGGAGATCGTGGAGAATAATCCTAAGGACTACAGGAATTTTCTTCGGATGTCTAACCCCGTTTTTCAGCATCTGTTGGCTTTGGTGTCCCCCTATATCACCAGGCAGGACACCGTTATGCGGGAAGTCATCAGTGCTGAGCAGAGGCTCATCGCCACCTTATGCTACCTGGCGACAGGGAGAAGTCTGCAGGACCTGAAGTTCGCGACAGGCATCTCCCCCAGGCTCTGGGCGTCATAATCCCAGAGACCTGTTCTGCCATCATCCAAGTCCTGCGGGATGACTATATGAGGGTAAGTTTACTCTTTAATATCACATTCTATGTATTTCATGTATGATAATGTATTGTATTTCTTTCATCCTTCCCTAATTACCATGATTGTAATATGCTGTGAATGTCCCCTTTGTCCCCATGCATGCTGTATTTTTTTAAGTCCTTTTTTGGCCTACATGCAGATTTCCCTTCACTTACCTCTCCAGCATGCTCTCCTGGGTCCAAACTCATCTAGCCTAGTCTGTTAATAATGTATTTTGTCAGCTCCATTGTAGTGCTCCCCCACACCCCTAAAATGGTTCCTAATGTCTACATTTTCCAGAATTAGATTTTTGGGAGGGTCCCAAACTCATCTAGCCCCCCCAAAAGAAAAACAATGGGCCATTAGAGGCGGGTGAGCAATGTGATAATTGTGCTTTATATTTTACATTTTAAATAATCCTTAAACAAAATGTTATACTGATGTTGACCAAGAATGTTTTTGTATAATCTGCTTGCAATGTTATTTGCAAAAGTACTAATATTTTTGTTTCTTGTTTGATTCCCCAGCTTCCTTCCACGCCACAGGAATGGCAGACTGTGGCATCGGAGTTTGCCAGGCGGTGTGACTTCCCCAACTGCGGTGGAGCCATTGACGGGAAGCACGTCCGCATCGTGCCACCACCCCGTTCAAGCTCCTTTTTTTACAACTACAAGGGTTTCATAATATCCTGCTGATGGCGGTGGTGTCAGCACAGTATGAATTCCTCTATGTGGATGTGGGGAAGAATGGCCGGATGTCGGATGGGGGAGCCTTTGCACAAACAGAGTTTGCTCTTTGTCTACAGAGTGATGACCTTGCATTGCCACCGGATGCAGGGAATGTGGAAGGACTCCCCTTTGTCTTTTTGGCTGATGAAGCCTTTGGTCTGGGTCCGCACCTCATGAGGCCTTTCCCCCAGAGGACCCTCACCCCGGAGAGGAGTGTCTTCAACTACCGGCTGGCCAGAGCCCGAAGAGTTGTGGAGAATGCCTTTGGGATAATGGCCAGCCGGTTCCGCCTATTTTTAACAAGTATTCACATGGCGGAGTACAAACTGAACTATATAGTATTTTGTTGCTGTGTTCTCCACAATTTTTTGCGCAAGCAATCGCCTACTTATATGGCCACAGTTGGGCCCAAGGCCGGACTTGCAGCAGACAATGTCCTGCCGGGTCTCGAACATGTCCGTGCTGGCTTGCCCCCCCAAAGTGCCCGTGCAATCCGGCAGAACTATGTGGACTATTTCATGGGTAGGGGGGCCATTCCAATGCCAGCCAATCTTTGATAGTTTTTACTATTTACCCAAAAAATAAAAAATAAATCTGAACTTTCATTTTGTATATTTTATTTGTTTTTATTTTAGCTGTCTGTTAGTTTTTCAAAGTGTACTTGTAGTGTCAAGTGTATTTTCCTTAGTAAAGAGCAAACATTTCACTGGTAACAAAAAAACTAAACCCAAAAAAGGTTATAGTGGATTTAAAAAATAGAAGCCACACTTTTTTGGTATTTCCATGTTTTTTACTCTGTGCACAATCACACATGGTCTTTAGAACATTTTTTGTGTGTCTACTTTTTTTAAACACATTTTTTTGTTTTGACATAAACTGCCAACTTACAATGTAAACATCTAGGGCTAGGCAAGATCTCAGATCTTTGATTTTTCAAAAAAGGTCTAGCTGCCCTTCATAAGATGGAGTGTTGTCACCCCTGAACAAGACAAAATTTGAAGATGCACACAATTTTTTGGAGGGTAAAATAGGTTATTTACTTCCTCATCCCTATTGTCAACATGTGCTATCCGCCATCACGGGGGATCAATCGACATGTTTTGGGGGGAAACCCCTTTTTCCTTTCACCTACTTGAGTTGTGAGGAAGGGGTTGCACCCACAAAACACGTTCATGGTGATCCCGTGATGGCAGATAGCACATGTTGACCCACTGTGTGCATCTTCAAATTTTGTCTTTTAGTAAAAGTGCTAAAAAAGTGAATAAAAAATTAGAAAAAAAGGGGGGGTTTATTCTATTCGCCCCAACACATCAATGATGTCCTTAAATGTATTCTCCATAGCATTCATCCTTTTCTTCATGAAGTCCAGTTGAGTACTACAATCCATTATTTGTTGGATGATTCTTTGTGCACTATCACTGGAGAATCGAGGAATTTCATCAACATGTTCATCCCCTAAAATAGAAATAAAATCATAAAAATCTGCAGGCCTACATCTCTTACCTGAAGCTGTGGTGACAGATACTGACCTGTTGTAGTGACAAGTTCCACCACCTCATCCACTTCTCCTTCCTCCACTTCTCCTTCCTCCACCTCTCCTTTATCCACCTCTACTTCCTCCACATTCTCAGGTTGGGCTTGTTGGGGAGGTTGGGGTTCTTTAGAAGGTGTGGGGTTCCTGGGCTCCGAGGAGTGGTGTCCTCCCAGTCTTCTCTCCCCTATGAGAATGAAACAAATGGTACACTTAACACACACATGTATGAAGTCATAAATAGGAATATGAAACATTGCTTGCAAGTGGGGTACAATTGTCTGTTTTGGCACAGTTCCATGCTGAAGACAAGATTTTTGAACTTAACAAAGCTGGAATACTGACCTTTTTGTGACAATTTTCTCACATGGACCCCCCCCCAGTACCCACTGTAGCACCTGTGTTAGACACCCTGAAAAGGTTGTTCTGGTGGCCCACACTATAGTGCTCCTCTGAGTGCAGATGTGTAAACAACTGCTGAGTGTCCTCTCCTTTACATTGATTCAAGTTTGCATTTCATTCTAGTTACAAACACATCATCTAGACAACAATGTCATAACATTTATGGAATCTAAACAGACATTTTACCAAAAAATGTAAAACATGGATATTGACAAATCATTGTATGTAGTGCTCAAACGATGCGTCTGTATCGACCGATTACTGTGCCCACTAAATTTTTTAAGATGTAATTTTAGAATGTACAATAGTAAAAATCAACAACATGGAGCAACATGCAAGTTGTGAAATTCAACAATAGGGACACAGGAGAAGTACTTACTTTTTTTGAGCATTCTGTTAATGCTCCTTAACTGCTCCGACTCCCTCAGTTTGAGGTCAGACCACCTCTTTCTGAGCTGCTCCTTTGATCTTTTCACACCGAAATTCTTCTTCAGACTTTTCACTACTTGCTTCATAATTTTGGCCTTCCTTCGATTAGGGTGGGAATACGGCCCATGCTTTGCATCATAATAAGAATTGTTCAATATGGCCACCATCTCCGCCATCTCCTCAAAGGACATATTAGATACTAGGCTTGTGCAATCCGTTTCGTAACGAATCGAAATTCGTCCGAATTTAGCAACTTTCGGACATTCGGAAGCATTCGAATTTCCGAACAAAGCAATTACGAATAAAACCGAATCCGAAATAAATTATACCGCAAAATAGCGAATGCCCGAATGTCTTCGGCATAATTCGTTATGAAAAAAGTTACGAATGTACGAATCCATTCAAAGCACAATAACACTCACTCTGCTCTCTGCTTCTCCCTCACCATGCTGAACTCCCTCTCAAAATGGTGTACAGGGGCGGAGGCTATAGCCGCATGAAAAAACGAAAGTAAAATACGAGATTTCGAATCCATTCGAAGCACAATAACACTCTGCTCTGCTCTCTGCTTCTCCCTCACCGTGCTGAACCCTCTCAAAATGGTGTACAGGGGCGGAGGCTATAGCCGCATGTAAAAAACGAAAGTAAAATACGAGATTTCGAATCGTTACAAATAACCGCAATGTATTTAGAAAAGTACAAATCCATTCGAAGCACTTTAGGCATAATAGGCAGCGTCGTTGTGAGAGAGACACGGAAAATTATGAATCAACGAACCCAAAAAAAGTTACGAAAGTAGGAGTGTTGTCCAGAATCAAAGAAAAACAACGTACCCTACCGAAAGAACGAATTATAAATCAACTAAAAATTCAACGAAAAATTACGCTTGCGAAAATACGAATTAGTCCGAACACGAAAAATCCCGTCTAGCAAAATTACGAATGATTACGAATCAACAGGACCGAAAAGAAACGAACCGAAACTAAACTAATTTTTCCGTTGTGCACAAAAAACGAACCGAAACTAAACAAATTTTTCCTTTGTGCACAAGTCTATTAGATACCTTGTAGTGCCTCCTTGTTCGTGATGTTTCCCGCTCCGGGCTTGTCTCCTCATTAGAATTATCTGAATTCACAGACACCTGCTGTGACTCCGCCATGTCGCCTGCGTGCCGAAAGAGAAGGGGCGGGGAAACATCGAGAAAGAACGTCATGGGCGGGCGACGTGTGTCACGCATGCGTAGTGTATATAAAGCTTACACACATGTTACGTACCAACGTTCTGTGTGCGGAGGAAGGAGTTAAGAGCGCCGAACGTTAGACCGAAGGTAAGATTTTAACTTGGTACATCAGTGGCCTATACTGCATAGAGATTGAAGAGGCATATATGGGCATAAAGATTACTCGAGTTTAGAGTGTGATTGACATTTGTATTTTTGTCTGGTGTTTTGTCTTGCAGAAACAATGAATGCTTTTCTTGAAAAATTATTTCTGGCCGATTTTATAGATCGGTTAAGGGAGGTTCCCGCTCTGTGGGAGACCAAAAATCTGATACACAAAAAAAAGGGGTAAGGAAAGCAGCGCTGGAGAGCCTGCTCCCATTTGTGCACACCAGGATGCCCAACGCAACCATTGAGCAGCTGGATACAAAAATTGGAACCTTGAGAGGCACATAGAGGACTGAGCGCAATCGGGTCCTGGCTTCTCAGAGGTCAGGAGCAGCAGCAGGGAAGGTATATGTCCCACATTTGTGGTACTACGACAGGTTGGCCTTTCTGAATGACCACATTACACCGAGGGAATCACTTTCCAGCCTTCCCTCCAGCCTTCCCTCCAGCCAAGATGATCCTTCTCAGGATCAGGAGGAGCCTTCCATCCTGGATGAAGACCCAGATCTGTCCGTCTGGAGCCAGGTATAGTCTTTTCTAAACATTTATTGTGAAAAAATTAATGCTGTAAAATAGATGTTAAGATGGGAACAAATTTCGTCAATCAAAAACCTTAAAAAGTGGTTAAACACCTTTGGTGAGTTGCCATGTACCTCATGAGCACTCGTGGTGAAGCATTTATTTGAAGATACATCAAACTAGAACAGTGATGGCGAACCTTGGCACCCCAGATGTTTTGGAACTACATTTCCCATGATGCTCATGCAGTGTAGTTGAACATCATGGGAAATGCAGTTCCAGAACATCTGAGGTGCCAAGGTTCGCCATCACTGAACTAGAGGAATTCATGATATGTTTTATATGGTGTTGGGATTGTCACATTGGACAGTAATAGTTTGCTATTGATCATGCACATGGTTTATCATGCACCATTTAATATGTTGAATCACTACCTATGTGATGTTTTTTAGCGCCAAAACACCTTTACCATTGTTCACTATTTGTCCACACTCTTTTAAAGGGGCAGCTACACAAATTTAATTTTACAATTCAGGCGCCACCACCAGCCACCCTGTCCATTATATGAGAGCCAGATTTAAGCCTTTTAGCAAGATTTAGCCTTTTAGCAAGCCTTTTAGCAGTGGTAGTCCATTAAGTCCAAGTCTAAGTATTACTTTGGGCATATAGTAAACATTTTTTGTTTTTGCTTTGTTTTGTTAGCATCAAATGAAACATGGCACATAACGGTGGTGTCAACATATGAAATTTAGGCATAATACAGACTCTAGAAATACTTTTAACCATAATGATCGTTCATACAATTATGTCATGAAATGAAAATCAAGGTTTTGTTTTACAAAATGTTTTATTTCTTATGTTTAGGGCTTTTTTTCAGCTGCAACTTGCTGGAACTCAGTTCCACCACCTCTGGCTCAGGCCCTCTGCTCCCTGATCACCACTATCACTTGTAAATACAGAAGTCCAGCTTCTGTGTTTACAAGTGAGGCCTTGTACACACGACCGGTTTTCCCGGCGAGAAAACTGCTGGGAGAGCTTTTTGCCGTGAAAACCAGTCGTGTGTATGCTCCCTAGTAGTTTTCCTGACAGGGAAAAATAGAGAACCCGCTCTCTATTTTCCTGGCGGACTTTTTCCCGTGGTGAAAACCGGTCGTGTGTATGCTTTTCTGAGGGGAAAAAAAACGCGAAAGCTCAGAATCAAGTATGAGTTGGTAAAACTTGCGTTTGTAATGGAGATAGCACATTCCTCACGCTGCAAATTATTGCATCGTTTAATTCAAATCTTCTTTATAATGCTACAATAATAAACAATAATGATCTCATTTATATTTATTTATATTTTAGAGCAAGATCTCCCTAATAATGTTTATTTATTTAAATTGTTTTTGTTTCTGAAAATGTATAATCCAGATCTGCATTTTTTTATTTTTGTTATTTTAAATTTTCTAGTGATCTCCATGATTTGATTTTTAATTTTGTTGTGTCAAGTTACCACAATAACATTATTATCTTGTATTTTTTTTTTACCTTCAAGGAGATTGGTTGCTGTTATCTGTCCCTTTTTAATTAGACCTTGTTTTTTGGAAATGTACCTGCCTACTCACAAACAAAATTTATTTTTTAAAGAAAAACACATAGGCAAGTATTAACTGTAAAAATAAATTCCATTTATTCTGGCTCATAAACAAAATAAATAGGAAGGCAGCGCTGGAGAACCTGCTGCAATTTGCGCAGCCTTGGGACCCCAGGGCACACATCAACTCTGTGTGGACAATAAAATTGGGAGCTTGAGAAGCACATACAGTTGGTAACACAATCTGGTCCTGGACTTCCAGAGGTCAGGAACAGCAGCAGAGGACATATATGTCCCAAGTCTGTGGTACTACAACAGCCTGCCTTCTGTCAGACCACATTGAAGCAAGGCCATCACTTTTTAGACTTCTTGGTAACCTTCCCTGCAGCCTTCTCTGTGGCCTTCTCTGCAGCCTTCTCTACAGCCTTCCTTCCACGCTTTGTTGAAGCCTGTGACACTGGAGGTGGACTTGTGTCAGGAGGAGGAGAAGGAGGTGGAGGAGAAGGAGGTGGTGGAGAAGGAGGTGGAGGAGGATGGGCGAGCTCACAAATCGTTGTATTTTCAGTAATTGTCCCCATCAACCCCTTATTTAATAATCTTATAAGGCTCATATATTAGGCGTTGGCCCATATCCATCTGCCTCATTTTGGCACCAACTAGGTCAGCATAGCCCTCTTCTTGTAGACTGGCATGTGCGTCTCTAATCAGGGCCATTGCTGCCTCACTCACACTCCTATCCCTCCTGGACCTTCTTGTTGGAAGGCGGATGGGAGGCACCTGAGACCTTGTTCGGCCACTTGGCTTGGCCACCTCCTGCCTGCCACTGGGCCTGGCCACCTCCTGCCTGCCACAGGGCCCAGCCTCCTCCTGGCTGCCACTGGGCCCGGCCTCCTCCTGCCTGACAGTTTCCCCACCCTCATCCTGGCTGAGGTCACCCTGTGTATGAAAAAGGGACATAGTTTTAGTTTTTGCTTCATCAATCACACACAATTTTCAGCTCATGACTTTTGCAAATTGAATGTTTATAAATAGAAAAGACTATCATTCTGACCCCAGCAGTTTTCCTTCTTGTCCCAATCTTTTTAGGCCACTACTGTCTATTGATATGTCAAACACTTTTTGTTCAAACATTAATTTATTTTCAATATTAACATTTATTTTACAGCATTAATTTTATCACAATGAATATTTTCAAAAATACTATACCTGGCTCCAGAAGTCCACATCTGATACTTCCAGGATGTCAGGCTCTTCTTGCTCCAGAGAAGGCTCATCTAGACTGCAGGGAAGGCTGGAGGGAAGGCTAGAGAGTGATGGCCTCACTTCAAGGTGGTCGTTTAGAAAGGTCAATCTGCTGTAGTACCACAAAGTCGGGACATATAGAGCCGCTGCTGCTGCTCCTGACCTCTATGATTTCAGGACCTTAAAGCGCTCCTTCCTGTACGTGCCTCTCAAGGTCCCAACTTTATTACCCACCTCAAGGATGGTTGCATTGGGGGCCTGTGTCTGGACAAATTGGAGCAGGATCTCCAGCGCTGCCGTCCTTGCCCCTTTTTTCCTATGTATAGGGTTTTTTGTCTCCCAAAGAGCAGGCAGCTCCCTGTACCTGTCTATGAACTCAATCATAAAATCTTCATCTTTAAAAGCATTCATTATTTCTACAAGACAAAACACAAGACTAAAATACTAATGTCAGTCTAAACTCTAGTAATCTTTATCCCCATATAGGCCACAATCTCGAATCAGTATAGTGTCATAGATTGCTAGCAAACCAGACTGTGTGACTGCACAGAGGAGACCAAACAGGTGTAGGTGAAAGTGTAACAATTTATTAAGGAGAGTAAACAGACAAATAAACACCTCCAACAGAACATAGTGCAGTAACCTAACCAAATAACAGTGACTTATAGAAAATATTTACAATTAGGGGGAATACCGGAATAGTAGTGAAAGCCAAGCCGAGGTCATACACAAGGGGATCGAAGCAGATGGGTATGGATGGGAATCAAACAGGAACAGGGAGGGGACGGATGGATTGGCTGCAGAGCAGGGATCCAGGTAACAGGAGGGACAGATGCAGGATGGGCTCAAGGTAGGGATCAGGTCGGATCGGGTCAGGCAGGATGCAGGTTCAAGTCCAGGTCACAGGTCCTAGATCAGGGAGAGAGATACCAGGGCCAGGAGTGTTTGTATTTGCCGGGTATTTATAGGAAGTCTGTAATCAGGCTTCAGGTCACAGCTGAGCGCAGGAAGTGCTGCCTGTCCCACACTGCCGGAATACACCCGCTGGTGGACGCCGGTACTACAGTCCATCGATCATGCATCACCACCAGCAGGTGAGATCCTCCAACAAAGATATTGTCTGCAAGAGGACACCTGCTGGCGGACACTAGTACTGCAGTCCATAGAACCAACAGCACCACCAGCGGGTGAAGCCTTTCCTGACAGTACCCCCCTCAAAGGAGTGGCCTCTGGACGCTCCAACTAACTGTTGCTGGGGAAAGTTCATGGCAACAAGCTGGGCAACAGGCAAGGTCACATCCGGGCAGACAGCAGGCACATCCGGGCAAACAGTAGTCACATCCAACTGGGAAGCAGGCACATCCGGGCAGGAGACAGTCACATCAAGCTGGGCAGCAGACAGGGGCACACCAGGCAGGGCAGCAGTCAGGAACATCTCAGGCTTGGCAGCAGGCTCCTCAGGCCGGGAAACGGGCACCATAACTTCAGGCCGGGAAATGGGCACCACAACCTCAAGTCGGGAATTGGCACCACAACCTCAAGCCGGGAAACGGGCACCGCAACCTCAAGCTGGGAAACGGGCACCACAACCTCAAGCCGGGAAACAGGCACCACAACCTCAAGCCGGGAAACTGGCATCACAACCTCAAGCCGAGAAACGGGCACCACAACATCAAGCCGGGAAACGGGCACCACAACTCAAGCCGGGAAACGGGCACCACAACCTCAAGCCGGGAAACGGGCACCGGATCTTCAGGCGAGGACACAGGCACTGAATCTTCCGGCGGGGACACCGGATCTTCAGACTGGGACACCGGCATCAGGACTTCAGGTTGGAAGGCAGGCACCGGAACATCAGGCTGGAACACTGGCTCTGGTACTTTAGGCTGGAAGACTGGCTCAGGAACTTCAGGCTGGCAAACTGGCACAGGAACCTTAGGCCGGCAGATTGGCACAGGGACTTCAGGCTGGCAGGCTGGCACAGGGACTTCAGGCTGGCAGGTTGGCACAAGAACTTCAGGCTGGCAGGCTGGCACAGGAACTTCAGGCTGGCAGGCTGGCACAGGAACTTCAGGCTGGCACAGGAACTTTCAGGCTGGCAGGCTGGCACAGGAACTTCCAGGCTGGCAGGCTGGTACAGGAACTTTCAGGCTGGCAGGCTGGCACAGGAACTTCCAGGCTGGCAGGCTGGCACAGGAACTTCAGGCTGGCAGGTTGGCACAGGAACTTCAGGCTGGCAGGCTGGCACAGGAACTTCAGGCTGGCACAGGAACTTCAGGCTGGCAGGCTGGTACAGGAACTTCAGGCTGGCAGGCTGGCACAGGAACTTCAGGCTGGCAGGCTGGCACAGGAACTTCAGGCTGGCAGGCTGGTACAGGAACTTCAGGCTGGCAGGCTGGCACAGGAACTTCAGGCTGGCAGACTGGTACAGGAGCCTCAGGCTGGCGGACTGGCACAGGAACCTCAGGTCAGCGGACTGGCACAGGAACCTCAGGCTGGTAGACTGGCACAGGAACCTCAGGCTGGCAGACTGGCGCAGGAACCTCAGGCTGGCAGACTGGCACAGGAACCTCAGGCCAGCAGACCAGCACGGGAACTTCAGGCTGGCAGGCTGGCACAGGAACTTCAGGCTGGGTAAAGGGCACTGGGACGTCAGACTGGGTAAAAGGCACGGGGACGTCAGATTTAAGTGGGTCGTCAAGTTCTACTGGCATGAACGCAGGCTGGAGCAGGTTGGTGGGTGTGGAGGCAGGTTGGGTTACTGGTTGGATTGTATGGGTCGGGAAGTACTTCCGCTTCTTCTTAGACTTAGTCACTGCAGGCTTGCAAATAACGGGGGGAATGTATGAAAAAGATGGAATCGAGTAAGTGGAAGGACTAGAATGCGGCATAGATACGGGGATAGTGGCTGGAGGAGGTTCTTGTGGATTGGCTACAGGTAGAAGGGAAGAAGCAGGTGGATTGAAGGCAGGGTAGGTGCGACAGGTAGAGACTGGGTAGTAATATTTGGCGGGGGGCTGAGCAAACTGGGCTGTAGCTGGGGTTGCCATAGGTGATGGGCGGATACATTCTTGGGGAGGCAGGTGATTAATGGCAGTGCTGGAATGTTGTGGCTTGACTAAGTTCAGGAGATCTGACCATGCCTGTAGCACAGGTTGAGCAAAAACTGTCTTACACACAGCCTGTCCGACCAGGGATTGCACTGAATGTATGCAATCGGACAACACCTGCTGGGAACAGGAGGAATAATGTTCCCAAAAACAGGCTGGATTATCCTCTAACAACCCCACTAAGGATTCAACCTGGTCAAAACTGAAAGGGGGTGAAAAATCGTCACTCCCATCGGGAATAGATGACAGGGCTGGCTTTTCACATAACCAAACTAACGGCTGAATATCTTCAAAAGATATATAACCCTGCCCCACTAGGGAATAAGCTGATCGGATGGTTTCTATCAGCTGGTCACTGGTCCAATCTTTTAGAATCTGACGACAATATTCGTTATCCTCTGCTGCCAGCAGAGAATAATAAATGATTTTGTTATTATCCATCTCAAACGGGTTTAACAAACCAGGATGGTCCCTCAATGCAGCCCCGTCTGGTTTAGGGATGGCCCTGGTATACTTTCATAGAATGCTAGCAAACCAGACTGTGTGACTGCACAGAGGAGACCAAACAGGTGTAGGTGAAAGTGTAACAATTTATTAAGGAGAGTAAACAGACAAATAAACACCTCCAACAAAACACAGTGCAGTAACCTCACCAAATAACAGTGACTTATAGAAAATATATACAATAAGGGGGAATACCAGAATCGTAGTGAAAGCCAGGCCGAGGTCATACACAAGGGGATCGAAGCAGACGGGCATGGATGGGAATAAAACAGGAACAGGGAGGGGACGGATGGATTGGCTGCAGAGCAGGGATCCAGGTAACGGGAGGGACAGATGCAGGATGGGCTCAAGGTAGGGATCAGGTCGGATCGGGTCAGGCAGGATGCAGGTTCAAGTCCAGGTCACAGGTCCTAGATCAGGGAGAGAGATACCAGGGCCAGGAGTGTTTGTATTTGCTGGGTATTTATAGGAAGTCTGTAATCAGGCTTCAGGTCACAGCTGAGCGCAGGAAGTGCTGCCTGTCCCACACTCCCGGAATACACCCGCTGGTGGACGCCGGTACTACAGTCCATGGATTATGCATCACCACCAGCAGGTGAGATCCTCCAACAAAGATATTGGCTACAAGAGGACACCGCTGGTGGACACTAGTACTGCAGTCCATAGGACCAACAGCACCACCAGCAGGTGAAGCCTTTCCTGACATATAGGCCACTGATGTCCCAAGTAAAAATCTTACCTTTGGTCTCACGTTCGTCACTTTTACTCCTATTGCTGCACACAGAACGTAGTTACGACACATGTGTGTTTGCTTATATACACTGCGAATGCGTGAAACTCCGCCCATGACGTTCTTTTTCGAATATTCCCCGCCCCTTCTCTTTCGGCGCGCAGTGGGAGACGACATGGTGGAGTCACAGCAGGTGTCTGCTAATTCGTCTAACAACGAGACAAGCCCGGAGCCTTAAACGTCACGATCAAGGAGGAGATGCAAGGCATCTAATATGTCCTTCGCGGAGATGGCGGAGATGGTGGATATATTGAAAAAGTCGGATTCTGATGGCAAGCATGGGCCGTATACCCACCCTAATCTAAGGTAGGCCAAAATAATGACAAAAGTTGTAAAAAGTCTGCACAAACATTTTGGAGTATGAAGACCGAAAGAGCAGCTTAGAAAGAGGTGGTCTGACCTCAAACTGAGGGAGCCGGAGCAGTACAGGAGTATCAAGAGAATGCTTCAAAAAAGTAAGTATTTCTCCTGTATTCCTATTATTTTATTATCAGAACTTGCATGTTGCTCCATGTGTTTTTTTTTTATATTGGACATTTGAAAATGTCAACTTTCAGGTTAGTGGACACAGTAATCGGTCGTTATAGACACATCGTTCACCCACTACATACGATGTTTTTGAAATATACAGGGTAAAAATAATTTTGACATGCCTGTTTGTATTCCAAAAATGTTATTACATTGTTGTCTAGATGATGTGTGTCAGGAGAGTACTTACCGAGGCCGAGATGCAGAGAGCGGTTCACCCTTGCGACTAGGCGCACTCCGCCCCCTGGAGGTAAGCCAGGGAGAGGATGGCACGAAGAGGCACAGGCTACCACGGAAGGAAGACTTGCGTAGAGGTCCTCTGTAGA
Source organism: Rana muscosa (assembly GCA_029206835.1). Lineage (NCBI taxonomy): Eukaryota > Metazoa > Chordata > Amphibia > Anura > Ranidae > Rana > Rana muscosa. The sequence continues at coordinate 38,327,231 of CM055126.1, forward strand.
GAAGGGCAGCTGTGCGATGACTGGGGGTCGCAGGACCAGCAGGACAAGAGTTCCACAGAAAGTCCAGAACAGACCGAAGATCAAACATAGGAGGCAAAAAGGCAGATCTGGGTACCGGCTGAAGGTCAAGGACTGGAGACAAGAGGCTGGTCCGGGTCACAGGCAGGAGGTCAAGCACTGGAGACAGGAGACAGGTCCGGGTCACAGGCAGAGGGTCAAACACTGGAGACAAGGCGGAGTCTGTAGGCAAGCCAGAGGTCGGTGCAGGAGAAGATCAGAATGGTAAAGGTCAATCCAGGTCACAACAGGTAATCAGATGCAGGAAACAGGAAGCAGAACACAACAGGAAGCAGAAGACAAACCAGCAATTCCTCTGAGCACTTGCACGGCTTTTATAGACAGCCAGGAAGTCATGTGATGCGTGCACTAAGCAGCTGAGTGTTTCCCTGACAGCTTGTTTGCTGCCATCTAGTGTTCAATGCATAATATGTTTACCTGACAGTGCCCCCCCCCGAGGGGCGGCCTCTGGACGCCCAAACTGGACATTAACTCGGGGTATTCCTGATGAAAGGCTAGGTTCCCAGGAGTTGTCTTCAGGGGGATACCCCTTCCACTTGACTAAGTACTGGAGCTGTCTACCCCTTTTCCTACAACTCAAGATAGACTCCACCATGAATTCATTTTCTCCGTCCACTTCGATCGGAGGAGGAGGTAGTTCTTGTCTCCCAGAGAAGGGACTAGGGATGACAGGTTTCAGTAGGGATGCGTGAAATACTGGATGTATTCTGTAGGACTTAGGCAAGGCTAGTTCGAAGGCCACAGGGTTTACCATCCTATTGATTTTGAAGGGACCTATGAACCTTGGCCCCAGCTTTCGTGAAGGGAGAGGTAATCTGAGGTTGATGGCTGATAGCCAGACTTCTTCACCAACGTTGAAAACTGGATTCTCCTTCCTTCCTTTGTCATAATACCTTTTAAAGTTGTCCTGGGACTTTTGTGAAAATGTATTTGTTTCTGTATGTTTGTCCTGGGACTTTTGCATGTTTTCCTGAATCTTCAGAAAGTTCTGCTGGATAGAAGCTATCCGGTCCTGTACAACAGGGACAGATATCCTGGGGAAGGTGTCGGGGAGAAAGGAAGGATGGAACCCGAAGTTCGCCCAGACGGGTGACTGGTTGGTAGCTGTGTGAATAGAGTTATTATACGCAAACTCAGCGTAAGGCAGGAGAGTAGACCAGTCGTCTTGGGAGCCAGAACAAAAACAATGGAGATACTGCTCCAACGTCTGATTCGTTCTCTCCGTCTGGCCGTTGCTTTGAGGATGGTAGGCCGAGGAGAGACAAATCTTTATTTCCAAGGATTTTCAGAGTTCCTTCCAAAACTTGGAGGTAAATTGGACACCTCTATCCGAGACGATGCTCTTGGGTACACCATGAAGTCTTACTACTTCTCTGAAGAAGGCATTGGCCGTGTCGGAAGTGGAGGGAGTACCCACCATGGGCAGGAAGTGGGCCATTTTAGACAACGACCACGATAGTGGTGAATCCCCCCGAAGGAGGTAAGTCGACAATGAAGTCCATGGAGACTTCTGCCCATGGCCGTTCCAGGACGGATAAAGGTTTAAGTAAACCCCAGGTCTTGGTTTTGGGTCCCTTGCTGCATTGGCAAAGGGTGCAAGACGAGACAAAGTCTTTACAGTCCTGTTTCCAACCTGGCCACCAGAAAGATCAATTAGGCAGTCTTCTGGGTTCTGAAGTGGCCTGCCAACTTGTGATCATGGAAGGTTTTTAGGGTCAGTAATCTCGCTTCCTGTGGGACAAAAATGTTGCCATGAGCCCAGAGCAGATCATCGTGACTTTCCAGATAGGGTACTTCTGAGTCGGTATAATGACTGGAAGTTCATTTGATGGAATTTATCAGGTCAGTTTGGGTAATTAAGAAAAAAATTTGCGGAGACAAGATGGTGCTAGGTTCGGATACCTGAGGTGTTTCGAGGAACATCCGAGAGAGGGCGTCTGCCTTTCCGTTTATGGAGCCGGGTCTGTAGGATATGTGGAAATTGAACCTGGAGAAGAAGAGAGCCCAGCGGGCTTGTCTGGGTCTTAAATGTTTGACTGACCTGAGGTACTCCAGGTTTTTATGATCAGTAAAGATCATAACGGGATGAGAAGCGCCCTTCAGCAGGTACCTCCATTCTTCCAAGGCAAACTTAATGGCCAGTAATTCTCTGTCACCTACATCATAGTTCCTCTCAGGCGAACTTAATTTTCGAGATGTGAAAGCCACGGGATGTAAAAGGGCCTTGGTACCGTGTCTCTGGGAAATAATGGCCCCCGTGGCTGTTTCGGAGGCGTCAACTTCCAGTAAAAATGGCAGGGCTGGGTCTGGATGCCGTAAAATTGGTGCGGAGATAAACAGAGTTTTTCATTTTGCAAAGGCTTCCTGGGCTTCCTGAGACCACTGGAAACGGTTGTGTTGGCGTGTGAGTTGGGTAATAGGTGCCACAATTGCTGAAAAGCCAACAATGAATCGCCTGTAAAAGTTAGCAAAACCTATAAACCGTTGCACTCCCTTCTTGTTACTTGGGGCCGGCCACTCTTGAATTGCCCTGACCTTGTGTGGGTCCATTGCAACCCCGTTGGTGGAGATGATGAACCCCAGGAACTGCACAACAGTTTTTTCAAAGTCATATTTTTCCGCCTTGCGGTATAATTTATGTGCTCTGAGGATGGCAAGAACCTTTTTGACATGGACTCGGTGCAACTCTCAATGGTGGAGGAGAAAATGAGGGTGTCATCCAGATACACTACTAGGAAATTGTCAAGGTACTCTCGGAAAATATCATTTACTAGATGCTGGAAAGTGGCCGGGGCGTTGCACAGTCCAAACGGCATTACCAGGTATTCGTAATGTCCAAACCTGGATCTGAAAGCGGTCTTCCACTCATCCTCAGCCCGAATCCGAATGAGGTTGTAGGCACCTCGCAGGTCAAGTTTGGAGAAGATTCTGGCGGATTGGAAACGCTGAAATAACTCCGGGTTAAGTGGCAGCGGGTATTGGTTTTTAACAGTTATTTTATTTAATTCCCGGTAATCAATGCATGGCCTCAGAGAACCGTCTTTTTTTTCCACAAAAAAGATACCAGCTTCAGCTGGTGAGGAGGAAGGACGGATGAAACCCTTCTCCAGGTTCTCATCTATGTAGGTTCTAAGGGCTTTCAACTCTGTCTCGGACAGTGGAAAAATGCGGCCAAAAGGGACCTCAGAGCCGGGTAACAAGTCAATGGGGCAGTCATAAGACCGATGAGGTGGTAGACGGTCGGCCTGTTGTTTGTCGAAAACATCTCTGAACTCAAGGTATACAGAGGGAACATGTTGAAGGTTGTCAGGTGCGGGGGAGACAGTTAGGCAGGCAGTGGGAACCAGAGTACCACAATGCTGAGAACAGTAATGGGAAGAGAAGGAGACCTCTTTCTTGTTCCAATTTATTTGGGGTTAATGGGCCTGCAGCCAGGGGAGCCCCAAAATGATGGGGAACATAGGAGAAGGGATGAGATCAATGCGCAGAAGCTCCTGGTGACCAGAGTCTGTGGTGACCAGAATGGGATTGGTCTCCTGTGTGATAAGTCCAGAACGGGGAAGAGACCCGTCGGCCAGATGTACCTGTAGGCTTTGTTTCTTGGTCTGAAGAGGGATGTGCAGTTCCTGGGCTAGCGAGGTATCCAGGAAGCAGCTACAGGCTCCAGAATCAATTATAGCTGGCAGGCCGATTACTCTTTCCATTAACTGTAAAGAGATGAAGAGAGTAACGTAAGTCTGAGGCCCACCAGTGACTTAATAGTTCTTAATAAAACGTGGAAAAGACTTAGTGGGCCTCACAGGGCAGTTATGAAGGAAGTGGCCTGCATTCCCGCAATACAGGCACAGGTTGGCTTGGTACCTGCGTTGCTTCTCCTCCATGGTAAGGGGAGCATGGTCCAAAACAAATTGCATGGGTTCGCCTTCAGGAGTAGGAGTGGCCGGAGGAGCCGCGAAAGGCAGATGAATGGAAGTCAGTTTAGGAAGCATCCAGCTGAGACAAGGAACCTGGAATCTCTCTGAGCGCCGCTCCCGCATACGCCTGTCCAATTGAGTGGCTGACTAGATCAAGTCCTCCAAAGTAGCGGGGGTTTCCACCCTGGCCAGCTCATCCTTAAGAGCTTCTGACAACCCCTGACGGTATTGGTACTTGAGGGCAGGTTCATTCCAGCCAGTGTCAGCTGACCATTTCCGGAATTTAGCGGTATAGTCCTCAACTGACCTCCGCCCTTGGGACAAGTTATGCAGGGTGGCCTCAGCCGTGGCTGTGCATTGGGGATCGTCATAAAGCTGTGCCATGCTTTCAAAAAAGGTATCAATGGAATTCAATACAGGACTTCTCTGTTCCATCAGGCTGTGGGCCCAAGCTTGTGGTTCATCGGCCAAGAGGGAGATAATGAACCCTACTTTTACCACTTCAGAGGAGAAAGTCCTGGTCTGTAGGGCTAGGTAAAGAGAACAGGCATTCTTAAAGGTCCGGTATTTCTTGCGATCGCCTGCAAATCGCTCCAGTGTAGGAACTCTAGGTTCTGGGAGGGCCATTACCACAGTTGGACTTGAAGAGGCTTGCGAAGAAGAGGCCCCACTAGCGGGTGCAGAAGCTGTGACTGTTGGTGAAGGTGATCCGGAAAGTTGCTGGAGGCGACCATCAATCCGGGTGTAGCCTTCCTGCAGCTTCTGAACCACATCGGTAAGAGCTGTGACTTGCTGGCACAGGATATCCAAAGGGGAACATGCTCTGTCGGCCTCTGACATCTGGCTGGTTTGTACTGTCAGGAGAGTACTTACCAAGGCTGAGATGCCAAGAGCGGTTCACCCTTGCGACTAGGCGCACTCCGCCCCCTGGAGTTGAGACAGGGAGAGGATGGCACGAAGAGGCACAGGCTACCACGGAAGGAAGACTTGCGTAGAGGTCCTCTGTAGAGAAGGGCAGCTGTGCGATGACTGGGGGTCGCAGGACCAGCAGGACAAGAGTTCCACAGAAAGTCCAGAACAGACCGAAGATCAAACACAGGAGGCCAAAGGCAGATCCGGGTACCGGCCGAGGGTCAAGGACTGGAGACAAGAGGCTGGTCCAGGTCAGAGGCAGGAGGTCAAGCACTGGAGACAGGAGACAGGTCCAGGTCACAGGCAGAGGGTCAAACACTGGAGACAAGGCGGAGTCCGTAGGCAAGCCAGAGGTCGGTGCAGGAGAAGATCAGAATGGTCAAGGTCAATCCGGGTCACAACAGGTAATCAGATGCAGGAAACAGGAAGCAGAACACAACAGGAAGCTGAAGACAAACCAGCAATTCCTCTGAGCACTTGCACAGCTTTTATAGACAGCCAGGAAGTCATGTGATGCGTGCACTAAGCAGCTGAGTGTTTCCCTGACAGCTTGTTTGCTGCCATCTAGTGTTCAATGCATAATATGTTTCCCTGACAATGTGTTTGTAACTAGAATGAAATGCAAACTAGATTCAGTGTAAAGAGGAGGACACTCAGCAGCTGTTTACACATCTGCACTCTGGAGCACTAGTGTGGGACACCAGAACAACATTTGTAGGGTGTCCCACACAGGTGCTCCAGTGGATACTTGGGGTGTCTACATGTGTGAAAATTGTTCAAAAAAGGTAAGTAGTCAAGATTTAGGAAGTGAAAAATAATGACTTCAGCTTGGAACTCTGCCCAAACAGACAATTGTACCCCACTTCCAAGCAATGTATCATATTCCTATTTTTGCCCTCAAATATCTGTGTGCTAAGTATAACTTTTGTTTAATTGTCATAGGGGAGAAAAGACTGGGAGGACACCACTCCGAGGAGCACAGGAACCCCACACCTCAGCAAGAACCCCAAACCCCGGATGTGGAGGAAGGTGAAGTGGAGGAAGGAGAGGTGGATGACGTGGTGGAAATTGGCACCACAACAGGTCAGTGTCTGTCACCACAGATTCAGGTAAGAGATGTAGACCTGCATATTTATAATACCTTTTATTTTAATTTTAGGGGATGAACATATTGGTGAGGAAGAAACTCCTCGTTTCTCAAGTGCTAGTGCCCAAAGAATTATCCAGCAAGTAATGGCGTGTAGTCGTGAACTCGACATCATGAAGAATAAGATCAATGTTATTGAGCAAACATTTAAGGACATCATTGATGTTTTGGGTCCAATAGAATGAAACACAAACCCCCCTTTTTATATTTTTGCACTTTTCTTAACATTTTTGGCACTTTATTCAACAAGCCAAATTTTGAAGATGCACACAGTGGGGTTTATTTACGAAAGGCAAATCCACTTTGCACTACAAGTGCAAAGTGCACTTGAAATTGCACTGAAAGTGCACTTGGAAGTGCAGTCGCTGTAGATCCGAGAGGGACCTGCAAGGAAAATAAAAAACAGCATTTTAGCTTGCACATGATTGGATGATAAAATCTGCAGAGCTTCCCTTCATTTCAGATCTTCTCCTCAGACTTACAGCGACTACACTTCCAAGTGCACTTTCAGTGCAATTTCAAGTGCACTTTGCACTTGTAGTGCAAAGTAGACATGTGCATTCGTTTTCGTCCGAATGCATTTTCGTCCGAATTTCAGCTATTTTCAATATCGTTTTAACAAACGAAAACGAAAGCACAGAATCCGAAAACCAAAAGATCCGACATAAACAAATGCTTTATTTTCGTTTTCGTTGCTACAACAGTTCGATATAGATAGGAGATTCGACATGACGCTGACAATAACAATCTGTGTCTATCGAACCTGTGGTCGAATGTGCCTAACCTTAACTCTATTAGTCCAAGATTATTCTACATAGGAGAGAAAAGATTCGACATTATAGAGAGAAAAGATTCGACATAGGAGAGAAAAGATTCAACATAGGAGAGAAAAGATTCGACATAGGAGAGAAAAGATTCGACATAGGAGAGAAAAGATTCGACATAGGAGAGAAAAGATTCGACATTATAGAGAGAAAAGATTCGACATAGGAGAGAAAAGATTCGACATAGGAGAGAAAAGATTTGTTATTATAGAGAGAAAAGATTCGACATAGAGAGAAAAGATCACTGCTGGAATTGGGTGGGGGAAGTAAAATAAAAATAAAGTTGATGATGAATGTTATTGGCTGATTGTAACCAAAGAGGAGGAGCAGTAAAATAGCTAGAATGACGAAGATTCGACAAAGCATCGAAAGTTAGAAGATTCGACGGTGCAGCAAAACTGTACGACGCTGCAATCGTACATTTCCGGTCAAATGCATCTGCCCATAGGCTATAGAAGAATTCTAATGTTGGTTGACTAGTAATAGTAATGAATAAATATAATTATTACTAGTCATACAACATTAGAATTCTTCTATAGCTTGTGGGCGGAACATTCGACCGGAAATGTATGATTGCAGCGTCGTACAGTTTCACTGCTCCGTCGAATCTTCTTTGAACATTCGACAGACACCATAAGCCTTCAATGACAGATTCGACCTTAATTAATTCAGATTTTTGGACGAATGCAATTTCTAACAAAAAACGAAATAAATAAAAACGAATTTCGGGAGTAACTAAATAAATTTATTTTTCGGACAAAAACGAAATTCCGAAACAAAATATTTCAGTGTGCACATGTCTAGTGCAAAGTGGATTTGCCTTTCGTAAATAACCCCCAGTGTGTCAACATGTGCTATCTGCCATCACGGGATATCAATGTACATGTTTTGTGGTGCAACCCCTTCCTTGCAACTCAAGTAGGTGAAAAGAAGAAGGGGTTGCACCCCCAAAACACGTCCATTGTTCCCCTATGATGGCAGATAGCACATGTTGACATTAGGCATGGGATCAGGAGGGAAATACCCATTTTTCTAACCCAAATTGTGTGCATCTTCAAAATTTGGCTTGTTCAGGGGTGACAACACCCCATCTTATGAAGGGCAGATCCACACATTTTTAACATAATAGAATGTATGATATTGGCTAGAGGTTTTCAATGTTGAAGTTTGTACGTTAATGAGAGTTGTGTATGTAGCGGGCTCACCCCTCTCACCCCTTCTTCTTCTCGGCTTGCTGTCTTGTCTAGGGGAACCTGGGAGGAGGGATGAGATCCACCATGGCCCATGTCCTCTTCTGGATAGAGCTGAAGGCCCGAACGTATTTTTCCATCGGGTCGTGTGTATAACCCAGGGTCAAGTCTTTCCTCTAACTGACCCCCCTTTGCTCCCAGTAACCAGAGTTCCACACCACTGAAAAGGTCCAACTCTTATTTATTCTTCAACAGCAATAAATCGTCAGTTAGCACAGACAGGTTGTGACCAATGAACAGTTCAGTATAGGTGGGGAGTAGGTCAAGGCACAATCCTTAATCAAACTAAACCATTGAGATATCACCAACTGTTATGGCGCACAGTGGCTGTGAATGTACTTCTTTCCTTTTCTGAGTCTCTACCAGCAACTCTGACGAACATGAAACAGGAGTTACCTTCTTTAAGCTGTGGCCCCAGTCAGAGGGAAGACATCCTTCCGAGAGAGTTACCGTAGGCCCCACCGTCACCGGCAAATGCTGCACCGGGCTGTTCGGAAGGATTACACTCCCCGGCCTCCTCGACTCAGATTCGGGTGCCCAACACCTTAGGGCCCCTCGGACTCCTCCACCCTTGCGGAACCCAGTCGAAGGTACTGGGTCCCAGGCCTCCTCAATAGTACCTAACCCCAGGGCTAAAGGTGCCTGGGATGTACTCCATCTCCCGCTCCGGCCAGGTCAAGGGCCCCTGTGCCCGGAACTCTGGAACGCCCCACACCCAAGCTGAAGGTGCTTGGGCGCGGCGGTGTCCTCCGACTCTGAACCCCGTGCTCAGGGCTTCCGCCCCCTTTATCTCTTGTCCCCAGCGTCACAGCAGGTTCCCCGCCCCGCTGTACAACCGCCGGAAAGGGACAAAAAGAGTACAGTCTTGCAGTGAGGGTTCAACCCCCAGCCCAGGGCAACAGCGCCACCCTCGGACCCCAGGGAACCTCACATCACCAGAGTCCTCCATAAACAATAATCAGTGCATCCGGGTTACACTACCACCCAGATGCTTCCCTTAAATTTAAATACCCGCTACATGTATTTTCTGAAAAAAGAAACATGCCTGTTTATGGTAAAAAAAAAATAAAAAAATTTTATACCCCAAAATTTCATCAACACCATGTGAATGTGCACAGAGTAAAAATTTTTGAGAAAAACAAAGTGTGGCTTCTTTATCAAATTCGCTATTACCTTATTTGTGTTTAGTTTTGGTGTTTCCAGTGAAATGGTTGTTATTTACTAAAGGAAAATCCACTTGGCACTACAAGTGCACTAGGAGAAACTAGGAGACAGCTAAAAGAAGCACAAACAATACATCAAAAAACAAAATTACACATTGGCTGGCATAGGAATGCCCCCCCTACCCGTGAAATATTCAACATATTGCTGGCGAACTTCACGGGCGCTTTGGGGGGGGGGCAAGCCAGGATGGCCAGGTTCTAGGCCCGGCAGGGGATTCTCTGCATAAAGTTCAGCCTCAGGCCCAACTGTGGCCAGGTAATTAGGAGAATGTTTGCGTAAATAATTGTGCAGTATGCAGCAGCAAAAGACGATGTGGTTTAGTTTATACTCCGCCATGTGGATTGAAGTGAGAAACAGGCGGAACCGGCTGGCCATTATCTCAAAGGCATTCTCAACAACTCTTCGGGGTGAGGGTCCTCTGAGGGAGTGGCCTCATGAGATGTGGTCCCAGACCAAAGGCTTCATCAGCCAGAAACACGAAGGGGAGTCCTTCCTCATTGTCTGCATCCGGTGGCAATGCCAGCTCATCAGTCTGGAGACATAGGCCAGACTCCGTATGGCCGAAGACTCCCCCATCCAACATCCGGCCATTCTTCCCCGCGTCTACATAGAGGAATTCATACTGTGCCGACACCACTGCCATCAACACAATGCTATGAAACCCCTTGTAGTTGAAGTAATAAGACCCCAAATGGGGTGGTGGCACGATGCGGACTTCCCATTTATTGCCCCTCCACAGTTAGGAAAGTCCCACAGCTGGGCAAACTGGGATGCCACAGTCTGCCATTCCTGTGGCGAGGAAGGAAGCTGTGGAGTCAAACAAGAGAAAAATACATTTAGTACTTTTGCACATAACATTGCAAGCAGATTATACAAAAACATTCTTGGCCAACATCAGTATAACATTTATTTTAAGGTGTATTTAAAGCCAAAAATATAAGGTACACTTATCAGATTCCTCACCCCCTCTGATGGCCCATTTAAAAATTTGGGGGGAGGCTAGATGAGTTTGGGACCCCCAAAAATAAACCTTTACCACTCTGTCTGAATTAAATGTGAAAAAATACATTTGGAGACATTTTAGGGGGTGTTTAGGGTTAAAGCACTACAATGGAGCTGACAAAATACATTATTAAGTAACTAGACTAGGTGTGTATGGGCCAAGGATAGCCTGAAGGGAAATATGCATGTAGGCCAAAAAAGGAGCATTAAAAGCTTTACAGCATGCATGAGGACAAAGGGGACATTCACAGCATATTACAATCACGGTAATTAGGGAATGATGAAACAAATACAATACATTAGCAAACATTAAATGCATAAAATGTGATGTTAAAGCGGTTGTATACCCTCTTGTGATACATGCACCTACAGGTAAGCCTACATTAAGGCTTACCTGTAGGTGCTTGCAATATCTTCTTAACCTACATAGTTAAGGAGATATTTGCAGAAAAGCGATCACCGATGTCTACGGCGCATGTGCTCTTGAATGGGAGCCTGCCGGAAAGTGCCAGAATGCGTGCATGCGCGGGAGTGACAGTCACAGCGCCGGAACGGCGATACCCGGAAGTCACTCTGGGTATCATGGCGGCGACGGAGGATGTGTCCGAGGACCGCTGCGGGGGCTTCGATCTAAGGTAAGTAATTGATAATGAGCTAGTATGCTAGTCATACTAGTTCATTATGCCTTTGCCTTGCAGGTTTTAAAATTGTTTTGAGGTAGCATAACGTGGCGACTAGCCTTTGCTCAGCAGTGATAGCTTCCCGCAAGACGGTATCCTGCCTCGTGATATAGGGGGACACCAAAGCCAATAGATGCTGAAAAACGGGGTCCGTCATCTTGAGAAAATTCCTGTTGTCATCAGGATTATTCTCCTGGATCTTCTGCAGCAAAGGCATGTGACAGAATTGGTTCCGCTGGAGCAACCAATTCTTGGTCCATGAACTCCTCCTCACCCAGTTCATGGACTGGTCTTGGTCCAAGACAAGAAGACCAACACCAAGCCTCAACACAGCACGATATCTACGACGAGAACGTTCCCGCAACATAGCTAGAAAACGGTAAGAACAAACTAGAAGAACACACTGAAGAACAGCAAGGCCTATGAAGAACGACCTGAAAAATCAGAAACGAGCAGACAAGAACGCACTGAAAAACAGATACGACTTGACTACACGCCCTGAAAAACAAGATACAAACCCACAAGCACCTACTGAACAGCAGAAAACGATCTGAAAGCACGAAGACTGAAAAGCGCAAATCATCTCTCACCAAACTTATAAGCCTCGTACACACAATCGGATATCCTATGGATTCTAATCCGATGGTTTTGTCCATCGGAAAACCGATGAAGCTGACTTCCATCAGTCTTGCCTACACACCATCAGTCAAAAAACCGACCGTTCCAAACGCGGTGACGTAAAACACTCCGATGAGCCGAGAAAAATTAAGTTCAATGCTTCTGAGCATGCGTCGACTTGATTCTGAGCATGCGTGGGTTTTTTATCCGATGGACTTGCCCATAGACGATCTGAGTTTTCGATCGGTTTTTTATCCATCGGAAAAATTTAAAACTTGTTCTTTTTTTTAAAACCGATGTAAAAAAGACCGATGGGTCCCATACACGATCGGTTTGTCTGATGAAAACAATCCATCGGACGGTTTTCATCGGTTAAACCGATCATGTGTACAGGGCTTAACTAACATGAGATCAGCAAAAGCAGCCCAAAAGGTGGCGCCATCGTAATGGAACTTCCCCTTTATCCTGCTGTCGTACGTGTTGGACGTCACCGCGCTTTGGACCCGCGGGATTTTGTATGTCAGTCTGTACGCAAGACAAGCTTGGCAGGAATCCCGTCAAGCTTGGCAGGAATCCGGCGTTTTTTTTACGACGGGAATCCCGGTCGTGTGTACAGGGCTAGACAGCTTGTCTCCCAATGGCTCCTACAGATCTGATCTCCTGAGTGGCCTCCACTGAATGCAGGATGGGGACAAGGGGAATTCAGGTGCCCAGGGTGCAGTGCGGATGCCGACACCCCCACTGGATAATCTCCCTGCAAGTGACAGAGGTGGAGCCAACTACAGTGTGTGGGGAGGTACTAAAGCCAAATGGGTGCTTCAGCCTAATACAGAAACAAAAGTAAGACATGTGGAAGATGGTGGAGCTTTTAAAGAGGTTGGGAGAAGATGGGGGGCAGAGGAGTGATCGGGGGGGGGGGGATATTGCATGCAGAGGTTAGCTGAAAAGGGGTGAAAGTTAGATGTGGATGGGGAATGCAGAGGTAGGCAACTGTGAAAGAAGGCTGAACTCTGTATGCAGTGCACCCCCTGAACACTGCACTCTGTTTGTAACTCCCCCTTCCCGAACTCTGCACTCTGTATGTAATGCACTCCTTTAAGATTCTCCCACTGTTAGTGACATTTGACCACACCCACTATTTGGGTTCGGAGAGTGTGGGGTGAGGGGTCTTTTGAGGGGGTCGTGTTAGAGTTCCTGTACCTATTTTTTGAGAAAAAAAGCCCTGCTTATGTGTATTCTTTTAACTGTGTTTTTGACTTCCTCATTCCTCATACTGTAGACCATTGGGTTCATCATTGGTGTCACTACTGTATAGAGAATGGACAGAGTATTGTCTAGTTTAGGAGAGTATGTAGAGCGGGGTCTTAGATACATAAGAAGGATTGCCCCATAGTAGAGAACCACCACAGTCAGATGGGAACCACATGTGGAGAAAGCTTTATGTCTTCCTTGTGAGGAACGGATCTTCAGGATGGTGGAAATTATGTGGACATATGAGAAAACTGTCAAGCAAAACGAAGACATGACAAAAGTTCCTGCGGCGATGTACATGCCTATCTCATTAAGTGAAGTGTCTCTGCATGACATTCGAATAAAAGGTGGTACCTCACAGAAGAAGTGGTTGACGTGGTGGGACTTGCAGTAGGGGAGTTGGAAGGTGAGGACAACATGGATGACGGAATTTAGGAAGCAAATACTCCATGACCCTGCAGCTAAACCGACACACAACATTTTATTCATTATGGTTTTGTAGTGCAATGGTCTGCAGATGGCAGCAAACCTGTCGTAGGCCATGACAGCTAGAATAACACACTCAGTTCCTCCCAAACCCAAATGAAAAAACATTTGCACTGCACATCCCAACGAGGAGATGCTTCTGTCCTTGACCAGAGTGTTTTTGATAAGTAGGGGAACAATAGTGGACGAGTAACCAATGTCAATAATGGAGAGGTTGCTTAGGAAAAAGTACATGGGGGTCTGTAGCTTTGGGTTGATCCTCACCACGATGATCAGTAGAAGGTTTCCCAACAATGTGATTATGTACATCACAGAAAACACAAGGACGCATATTGTCTGGAGTGATGGGATGTTAGATAGACCAAGTAGGATGAACCTTTCTGGAGATGTTTGATTGAATTCTTCCATAACATCCTAAGTGAAAAAAGAGATTAATAATTCAAATGTATTTGTATTGTTATTCTTCAAAGGGTCAACCCAGTCACAAGTGATATTTTGGTTACTAATGAGGCTTGATGGGCAGCATCAGCCCTTTTGCTTCTTATATGTCGTTAAAATTTTACCAGCGAGATCTCTCTGCCATAGATTCCAACTCTATTCCTGTGCACCTGGGAGTTTAAGGCATTCCTTCCACCAAAAACCAATTAGTCCATCAAGTTTGCCCCTTTTTTAAAAAATTTTTTTGTTTTTTTTCCAACCTTTTTGTTATAGACCTACCCTATGTTTATTCTAAGTAAGTTTAACTTTATTTACTATTTATTGACTCACCACCTCTGCTGGAACTCTGTTTCAAGCATCAACTCCTCTTTCAATAAAATACTTTCTAAGGTTAGTTTTGAGTTGTCCCATGTTCTTGATTTCAGCTACATACTGAAAACACTTCCTAAACATTGTGGTATAATGTCAATGATTTGCCCAACAATTTTTAGTATCTATCAAATTCTTTCAAATATAAATAAAAATCCAAATAGTATCAATGCTGGTCCGACCACATTAGAATCCCTACTATTACAGAAAGAAGACACAAATACTGTAATTTCCCAGCTATACTCCATTATCCTAGCTGCTGCACATCCAGACCCCCAAACTATACACGGACTTGGGAAAAAGACCTCCAGCTTACTATTACCCCTGCAGACTGGGAAAAGTGTTTAGTTTCAACCCACTTGCGACCAAGACTCAAGAAAAGGATTCAAACTATAGATGCCCCTCCATTCTCCACCACTGCAATCATGTGGCCTTTGATGCCTGCTGGCGGTGCCTCATGTCCAAAGGTGACATGATCCATAAATGGTGGTACTGTCCCCCATCCAAGTATTTTGGTTGCGAATCCTTAACCTATACTGTAAACACATGACAACTCAAATCCCACTTTCCCATATGGTGGCACGCCATGACTCCTGGAACCCTCAAGACCACAAAAAAAGATGTCCTTAGGCATTTCTTAGCCGCAGACAGAACGGTTATACCCCACTATTGGAAAACAACCACCATACCTCCGCTTGTGATATGGGCAATTGAACTCCATTCTATACAGGACTTGGAACACTTGCTGCCGCAGGAAACTGACAGGGAAGAGCAATTAAAAATAACTTGGACCACCTAGTCAGTGTTTTGTTATTCCTCTAGGTTTTAGGATTAGATAAAGGAGAACACTCCTCAACCTCTGACCATCCATGATGGAGTGACTGCAACCCCTCTTCCTTCAGTCTAACCCCTGACTATTCTTTTCCTCCCTACTTTCCTCTTGAACTGGTATATTCCCAGACACCTCACTACCCACTACTGGAAGCTAGTCTTGCATACATGACTACCCTATTTCTATTAATGGTCACACTTGACAACTTAATAGTATTCATTTACACTGGTTTTTCGATGTAGGCAGTCTTTAACCAATTTGGTTGAGTGGTCTACCTCCTAGTAGGGATGGGCTATCTGTTCGAGTCGAACATGAGTTCGACTCGAACATCAGCTATTCGATGAAGATCGAACATTATGGGCCGTTCGCGCTAAATTAGAGCGGCGCATCACGGCCCATAATGCACTGCGTCATTGCAGTGCATTACTGGCTGATGATTGGCCAAGCATGCACTATGACCCGCATGCTTTGGCCAATCACAGCGCCGTCAGCGAAGAGAGTGTAATTTCATTTCATTTACTTTTTTACTTTGAGCAGGCAGTTGATTCAGTTAGCTTCAGTGTATTTAGTATATATATGCATCCCGGTTTATATATATATATAAATATACACTGTATCCTATGCAGCTAGAGCTCGCTGCAGACCGTTCCTGGTGTACTGTTACTAAAATACTTCAGGCAGTATATATATATGTATACAGGCTTGTATATATATAGTCTAGCCAAGCCTATACCTGACTGTAGGCCATTCCTGGTGTACGTGTTCAAAGACACTTTCAGGCGGGCAAGCAGGTGACTCAGTGAGCTGCAGTTCATAAAATATATATCCACTGCATTGTAGTCCAGCCAAGCCTATACCTGGCTCTATGCCATTCCTGGTGTACTGTTTTTAGTAAACTTCAGGGGTTGTTTTGCTAATCTAATTGTACAGTATGTCTAGAAGGCCACGAACGAGAGGCAGATGCTCACAGGCCACTAAAAGAGGGCAAGCAGGCTCTGTGTCTACAGCCAACAGTGGTGGTCGTGGAGACGGTGCATCCTCAGCACGTGGCCGTGGGGCGCGCTTGGCCTTTTTTTCCACATCTGGCCGTGTTGAGCCACAACATGCTGAAGAGTTGGTAGAGTGGATGACCAAGCCGTCCTCATCCTCCTCATCCTCCTCATCCTCTGTCACCCAGGCTCAGGGTACTTTGCCTGCCAATGCAGCTGCCAAAGCGGCCTCTTCCATCGGCTCAATGTCATCAGTCACTCCTTCCCTAGCCCCACCATCATGCCCTGAGGAGTCCCCCGAACTGTTGGACCACAGTAGGGGTGCAACGGTTCAAAAAACTCACGGATCGGATCGATCCTCGGATCAGGGGTCACGGATCGGATCATTTTCGGATCGGCAAAAAAAAAAAAATCTTGTTACCCCCACCCGAGTTTTAGATTTAACATTTTAAAAGCAACAGCAAACCTGCTGACCTTACATGGTTGTTAATGTGACAGAACACCTCTGATTTTCACATTTAACTAAATGTTAAATGTGAAAATCAGAGGTGTTCTGTCACATTAGCAAGCATGTAAGGTCAGCAGGTTTGCTGCTGCTTTTAAAATGTAACATGTAAACAGTCTGTTGGATTTCCAAATAAAGTATTTAAGCATATAAACTCCTGTTTGTGTTGAAAATAATTGGGAAATTTAAAACTCCGTTGGGTGTAACAAGATGTCCGCTTGGCCCCTTCTTACTATCATTACTGTGCAGGAGTGTGAGTGGAGCAAAATGGCGGCGACAAAACGTCATTACAGCGGCACCGCCGGGTGTACCAAGATGGCCGCCACTCGCGGATCGCGTGGTGATCCGATCCGAACAGGGTGACCCATTCGGATCACGGATCACCACCGATCCGTTGCACCCCTAGACCACAGTGTAGGGTACATGCTGCAGGAGGATGCGCAGCGTTCTGAAGGCTCTGGTGATGGTACCCAGTTTGAGGATGAAGGCAGTAACGTGTGCCCAGAGA
Source organism: Rana muscosa (assembly GCA_029206835.1). NCBI lineage: Eukaryota > Metazoa > Chordata > Amphibia > Anura > Ranidae > Rana > Rana muscosa. The sequence continues at coordinate 38,344,258 of CM055126.1, forward strand.
GAGGGGGTGCCCAAGAAGGACAAGAAACTGTCAGTCATGTTCCCCCAGCTGCAGCATTCTGCCAGGTTTGCTCCAGTGGCGAGGTGGAAGGGGATGATGAGGTCACTGACTCTGCTTGGGCACCACATGCTTGACCAGACATATGTCGACCTGCCATGCAGTCCGTTGGCAACAGTACTTAAAAGACCCACACCGAAGAACAAGGCGGACCTCTCCTTGCTCCTCATCAGCTGGGATCTCCAACCCCACTATACCTTCAGTCCTCTCAGAGACCTGCACTGAGAGCAATCTGCTAGCGGTACACCAACATCTGATTGTAGCAGGAAAATTTTTCCTACCCGAGTTGCTAAACCGGCTAAACCGGCGAAAGAAATTCGGTCCCAGACATCCACATACTCAGAGGCTGAATGCTAGTTTGGCTAAATTGCTAGCACCCCAACTGCTGCCTTTTCAGCTGGTAGACTCTGCCCCCTTTCGAGAATTTGTTGACTGTGCGGTACCTCAGTGGCAGGTTCCCAAACGCCAATTTTTTTCTCGGAAGGCCATTCCGGCTCTCTACTGACATGTGGAAGGCAATGTCTTGGCCTCGTTGGACATAGGGCGGTCAGCGGTAAGGTGCATATTACCGCTGACTCATGGTCCAGCAGGCATGGACAGGGACGTTACCTTTCTTTCACGGTGCACTGGGTAACCCTGCTGGCAGTTGGGAAGGATGCCGGACAGCGTGCAGTATTGTTGGAGCTTGTTCCGCCACCTCGCCTCCAAAATGCTGGTAGTGGTGATTCTGCCACACCTCTCTCCTCCACCCCCTCCTATTCTTCTTCCTCTATGGCCTCCTCCTGTGCAGATTTTTCCTCGGAACCAGCGGTGCTCCGTAGGCATTCTAGGGGCTACGCAAGAACTCAGGCAAAAAGATACCATGCGTTGCTTGAGTTGGTCTGCTTAGGGGACAGGAGCCACACTGGGGCAGAGATTCTGTCAGCTCTGCAAGGGCAGTCTCAGAGGTGGGTAACGCCACGCCAGCTTCAGCCAGGAATGGTTGTTTGCGACAATGGCACCAACTTCCTCTCCGCCCTCCGACAGGGACACTTGACCCATGTGCCCTGTTTGGCTCACGTCCCTAATTTGGTGGGGCAGTTCTTTTGCAGGTACCCAGGCTTACAGGATCTCCTGAGGCAGGCCAGGAAAGTCTGTGGGCATTTCCGCCAGTTGTATAATGCCAGTGCTCGGCTGGCTGACCTCCAAAACGAATGCAACCTGCCCAAGAACCGCCTCATCTGTGACATACCCACCAGGTGGAACTCTACGTTGGCAATGCTGCAGCAGCTGCACATGAGGCAGAGTGCCATCAATCAGTACACGTGCGACTATGGCACCAGGACAGGGTCAGCGGAGCTTGGCTTTTTTTCGCCACGCCAGTGGGTAATGATCAAGGATGCATGCACTGTCCTGTCACCATTTGAGGAGGCCACGAGGATGGTGAGCAGTGACAGTGCATGCATCAGTGGTACTGTCCTTCTTGTCTTCCTGTTGGAGCACACGCTGCATGGAATAATGGACAGGGCACTTGAGGCAGAACAGAGGGAGGAAGAGGAGGATTTCCTTACCTCTCAAGGCCCCCTTTATCCAGACAGTATTCCTGCGGGCACCGCCGCTCACACAGGAAGAGGAGGAGGATGAGGAGGATTGTGTCAGCATGGAGGTGGAGCCTAGCACTCAGCATCAGCAGCAGGCTTTAAGGGATCGTTTACCGTCCCCAGAAACCCATGGACTTGTACATGGCTGGGAGGAGGTGGCTCCGGATCATGTCCCCCTTAGTGACCCAGAGGACTCCGATTCAAATGCCTCAGCAAACCTACGCTGCATGGCCTCCCTGATCCGGCAAAGCCTGCGAAAGGGCCCTCGGATTCGTGTGATCAAGGAGAGGGATCAGTACTGGCTGGCAACCCTTCTTGATCCACGTTACAAGGGTAAGTTTGCGGAACTTATCCAGCCTTCGCAGAGGGAGCAGAGGATGAAACATCTTCGGGAGGCCTTGCAGAAAGACCTGACCTGACTGTCTGTATTGTCTACTTACTGCTCTGAGTTTTGCAACACAAGAGCAGCAGATGGTTTTTTTCGTTTGTTTTTAATATTATTTTAAACCACTTTTAAATAAATACGATTTACGCTATGAAAGCGCCTTCTGGTTTTTTTCTGAGGAATCAAGCTGATCTTCCCTAAAGTTTGGAGGAATTGGTGAGCAGTGAGAACACGGGTATCCCTGAGGAGCAGCACGTCTGCACGGAGGATCGCATATACCACACAGTGGACATCACCAGAGGTGCCTCATACCCCTGTAGGGGTGCTTCAATCTGGTGAGTGGGGTTCCTAAGGAGAGGGGAGCACAAAAGTCAAAGTGCACACCTGTTTGAAGATACACACGGATGTCACAGATTTATATGAACTATCACATTGGGCTATTGAAAGTACAGCTATCAGTGACAGTGATCACACTGTCATTTATGACATTAATGAACATTTGTTGCAATTAATTGGAAATACTTTTGATGTTTTATTTATCACTTATATTATTGTACCTATCACCTTTAGGATTGGTAATTGTCACTTTTAAATTGTGTATAGGCATGTTCACACGGCAGCTCCCACCTGGAGCAGTGACACCACATTCACCTATGTAATTACACACTATATACAGAAGGTAAAAGGGATGGTGTTTGGGCACAGGATAATTTTGTCACTAGGAACATAGGAATCAGACATATATATTGTTTTTCTCACTTTTAATTAACACAATTTTTAGCACAATAATATTACTAATTAAGAATCCCAGTGAACACCAGCCACCATACTCTCGGCCCATACTGTATAGTGCCAATCTAGTTAGTTTCCCTAGGGAGGGAAGTATCCCTATTGAAGGGCCACCCATATGCGGACAGGCCTCCAGGCCTATTATCACATATTAGTGTAAGAGCAGCGCCACTCACCTCTACACATATCACTATCATTTTCACTGACCTGTCCAGCACAGGTCCAAAAGGGGGGCAGCAGCCTATTCTTCCCTACATTGTGCGGATATCTAGTACTCAATATAGGACTCAGGAGAGCGCCCGCACGGGTGTCCACCAAGGAGAGCGCTTCTCCAACGTGGACACTGATGCGGGGAGGAGCTACCAATGCCGCCGGAGGACCCCAGAAGAGGTGGTTCGGGGACACTCTGCACAGTGGGGGTAAGTATGACATGTTTATTATTTAAAATAAAAATAAAAAAACAAGGGTTTTTCAACCCCTTTATGTCAAACTATAAGGTGCCCACTCACATATGTGAGGACAATTGCGAACTAAAAGTGCGCACACTGCAAGAAGTGACATTGCAATAAGTGCATAAATGCAAAGTGGATAAAAATGTTCCATACCCAAAAGGCCACCAGCAGTAAAGGTACACTGCTCCAAATAGACAGCCATACTGCTTTCCAAATGACCATCAGATTACATGTGACTTGATAAGGCTCTGTTAAGCGAAACGCATTGTCATGGTGACCGCCTAACAGGCTTGTGTTTCCTACATAACCTAGAATAGTCCTGGATCGTGCATCACCGGTGCCACGGAAAGACATCCGAGGGTTACCCTCTCCAGCAGCAGGCCCTATGCTGACAGCACTGCCACCTTTCATGACCAGCCGCATGATTGTCGATCATATCTCTATTCATAGGCAACTAGGCTCTTCTAGCCATTGGCTTTTGTAATGTTGGAGTTGTCATTTATACACAATTACAAACGGTTCACAAGTATTGCATCCATGTCAACCTGTATTTTAGACTTATTGGTTTGTTTTTCATGATTCTTGTGGTCAATAAACGCTTTTTACCTATTGTTATGTAAGCCGACTGATTACTGCCTTCAATTACCCAGTCCCACCACGAGTAGTGTCCACATCCTAAGCACTTTACAGATAACTTTTGTGTGTTTCTTTGATTGGTCCCCCCCCCCCAGGATATTCTCCAGCAGCTATGGATGGACAGTTGGCTCCACCAACCCTTTCCTTATTGTACACACATTTCTGGTGATGTGATATGTTCACTTTGCAAAGAATACCCAATCACATGCAAGGGAAATGACAAAACAAAAAACAGCATTGTTGATTGCACATGACTGGATGATGGAAGTCAGTAAACCTTCCCCTCATTTACCAGGCTCTGGGGCGTGCACATTCTCTTTACCTTTAGTAAACTAACCCCATAGAGTAGTATGTATTATAGCACTATTAACTCAAAGTATAAGGTGCCCACAAACATATGGGAAAACAATTGTGAGCTAAAAGTACACGCACTGCAAGAAGTGCAAGAAGTGCATAAATGCAAAGTTTATAAGAATGATCCATGCCCAAAAGGCCCCCAGCAGAAAAGGTACACTGCTCCAAATAGACAGCCAAACTGCTTTCCAGAGTTAAAATGACCGGCAGATTACTTGGATAACTTAGCGACCTTTATATTAGGATCCCCCCATTCACACCAGAGTCAGTCTTTGCATAAGGGCCCCCAATAGAGTGTGCCCTTATATTCGTGTCCTCCCTTGAATGAGAGTCTTCCCTTACACCAGAGTCTTGAGCAGTTGAGGAAAGTGAAAAGGTGGCGCTGGACCCGTAGGTTTATTTTACTGGTATTGTTAACGTAAGGTATTAATATGTTGGTGTAAATCAGGGATCTCCAAACTAGGGCCCTCGAGCTGTTGCGGAACTACACGTCCCATGTGGCATTGTAAAACTCTGACATTCACAGACATGACTAGTCATGCTTTGAATTGTAATTTCTGAACAACTGGAGGGCCGTAGTTTGGAGACCCGTAGTGTAAGTGATCTGGTTCCTGAGCAGACAGCTTCTACACCCCAGAGGATCTCCACACTATCCTTGGCTAGTAGTGTGATGTAAAAAGAGTTGAAATTTGAATCGCCACACCACTGCTAAGAGGTCCAGATACAACTTTATACCATTAAAGGTCAGGGGTAAAATTCAAAAGGTAGCCAACGCGTTTTGAGGGTCTAAGTTAATCAGGGCTAGAAAAAACCTAAGAAAATTTTCATATCAATCTGATATCGATACAATATTCCCTCCACGGGGTCATAATTAAAACCAAATAGTCTATAGCAATAATACTATTGACTGTTTTGACCTTTAATGGAATAAATTTGTATCTGGAACTCTTTTATCAAAGTCTGACCTTATATAAGAGTCCCCAACAGAGTCCCTTCTTACATCAGGATCCCCTTTAGCATCCCCCATACAACAGAGTCCCCATCAGAGCCACCTCTTACATCAGAATCCCCCCTAACATCAAAGCCCCCATCAGAGTATGTCCTTACATCAGAGTCTCCATCAGGACCATCAGAATTTCCCTTACATTAGAGCCCCCATCAGAGTTCCCCTTTACAAGGCAATAAAAACGTATTGACCTTTACATCGGGAGACCCCCGTTCACATCAGAGTCTGAGTTTGCATAAGGGTGCTCATCAGAGTCTGTCCTCACACGAGGATCTCCATCAGAGTCCTCCTTACATCAGGATCCCCATCAGAGACCACCTTTACAACAGGGTCTCCATTAGAGTCCCTCTTATATTAGCATCCCCATCAGAGTACCCCTTACAGCAAAGTGCCCATTAGAGTCTGCCTTTACCTTACAGTGTGGCAGCAGGATGGGAGCCAGGATGTAAAGTAGGTTTGGATGGAGGAAGTTCCATCCTATGAATGCTGGGGCAAGCACAACATAGACAGTCCTAGTAACCAAAGTCAAGTAGGATGAAAGCGCAGTGAGGGAAACCTGTGCTGGAAACTGCATTGGAGAAGTTGAAGCAAAGACTATTGAAAAGTTTTGCCGACCTGAATCCCTAATCTGTACAGTGAGAGAACAGTGGGTCCCATCTCCCTTGGGGCTCATGTGCCTGGGCCGGCACACATTGCACGCATTGAGGATATGCCACTGCCTCTGTTACGTTTTTATTGTTATTTGTGTACCTGCCGGGTAGATAAAGCCTTTCTATTAAATTCACTTTCTACAAATTGTTATTCCAAACCGTTGAACTTTACCAATGGATTTTACTATTGTCTCTAGAACAGGTGAAGATGGTAGAACTTTCTAAATTCCTCGCCTTTCCAGAACATTTCTCCCACTTTCTGCTGCATCTGAACAGGAAATGAAGATAAATTTCCTATATATAAACTTTGACGGTTCTACTTTTTCCATATAAAATATGTAGAAAAAAATAATTCCTTGAAAATAATACTATAATAATAATACCTTTTGCCATCCTTCTTTCCTACCAAAAAAACAGCTCAGTTAGAAAGTTGTCATCTGTATTAAAAAAGATATTTCAAATCAGTATCTGTATTTTGTCTCACCTCTTTAGGTAGAAGTGAATAACTGTTGACCATTGGTAAAGGAAATATGTTGGAGAAAACTGATCGATTTTGGTTATTTTTTTTCTTTATTATTCTTATATCCATGACTATTGGAGCATTTTTTAGTATATATCAAATTCTTTTAAACTTTATAACATGAAGGTGATAGATGAATTTTGTTGGGCACAAGGCAACTAGAAACAAATAAGATGCTCGTTTATATAATGCACATTTGGTCCCTTAGCTACAGTGTTGTATTCTTAGCTCCCCAGTTGAATTGGTCCTTTGTGAATAATTCGTTTCTGTCTTGGCTGTTTCCTAAGTATTGCAAGAAAACTTTTTTTCTGCATAAACTTTATTTATTTTTTTATACATGATTTGTTTTAACTATCTTTGGGCTCTGAAACACCAGAAAAGAGGTAGTAGATAGTGAATCTTAAAGTTTATTGTTTGAACTCATTATTTGAACTGATTGTCCTAGAGCCAGTGACCAGTTCAATACAATACAAAAAATCCCCAGTACACTTAACAGATAATCAGCATAAAAATAATTTTACCAACTTAAGTTAAAAAAAGAGGCTTTTGTTTGCAAAGTGTGGCACCTCTGCAAAGTGTGGTCCCTAACTCCTATCTAACAAAGCTCCCAAATTGGGACATATACAGTGCATTCGGAAAGTATTCACAGCGCTTCACTTTTTTCAACATTTTGTTATGTTACAGAATTATTCCAAAATGGATTAAGTTCATTATTTTCCTCAAAAATTTCCTCTAAATTCTACAAACAATACCCCATAGTGACAACGTGAAAGAAGTTTGTTTGAAATCTTTGCACATATGTACATGTGATTTAAAAAAAAAAATTTAATAAAAATTAAGAACAAAAAAAATTACATTTACATAAGTATTCACAGCCTTCGCTCAATACTTTGTTGAAGCACCTTTGTCACAAATTACAGCCTCAAGTCTTCTTGAGTATGATGCTACAAGCTTGGCACACCTATTTTTGGTCAGTTTCTCCCAATCGTTTTTGCAGGACCTCTCAAACTCTATCAGGTTGGACGGGGAACATCGGTGCACAGCCATTTTCCAATCTCTCCAGAGATGTTCAATTGGGCATGTTTGTAGTGTTAAGCCTCGTACACACGGCCGAGAATCTCGTCGTAAAAAACATGTCGTTTTTTTCGACGAGATCCTTGGACAAGAAACTTGTCCCAGCCGAGTGTACACACGCTCATTTCAAAGAACCCGCGGTTCTTTGAATGGAGCGTACGCGGTGACGTCATCGAATACGACGAGCATGCGCTCGTCACATTCGATGCCGTCACCGCCATCTTGGTTCACCCTACCTATGCCTAGGAAGCTACCGCGCATGCGTCGAAGTCATTTCGAGCATGCGCGGGCTTCCCGGCGAACAGGTAAGTGTACACACACACAAATTTCTCGTCGAGAAACAGGCTGGCGAGAATCTCGACGAGAAAATAGAGAGCAGGTTCTCTATTTTCTCGTCGAGATTCTTGTCGCTTTTCTTGACGAGAAACCATACACACGAACAAATTTCTCGGCAAGAAACTTGTTCGTGTGTACGAGGCTTGAGACTGAAAGCACTATGTAAAGCTGTAAAACAGTAGGTCTCTGATTGTCTGAAAGTCCAAATCTTGAAGAGGATATTACAGGAAGCTAAAATAAAGTAAATTTAAGTATTTAAACCTATATTGTCTTTCTAATTTATTTCTATTTATTTTTCTATTATTTTAATTTAGGTTGAAGCCAGGAATAGGCCTAAACAGGCATTCCAATGAGTGAATACGTTATCCATCATAATAAGGCAAAGTATCACATCCATTAAGCTATCAGCAGTAATAAATAACAGTCAGAAGTCCACAGAAATTAAACGTTGATCTCGAGACACAGAGAATTAACGCTCCTCATATATTCAACAATGAAACAGAACCAGATATGAGAGTTGAAAAAGGAGATAAGGAAAGGAGAAGAGAAGAAGTGGTAGAACATAAGCGAGGTAAAGGAGAACCACAAATAGTCAGAGGTGGAAGGGTGCTCTGTTCAGCATGGCATTCAATTCCCTACTTAGGCCTCTCAGATAATTTTTAATATGTTTATAAATTTTTAAGGGACCAGTTTACCCTCCAGAAAAAAACAGTGAATAAACACCCTACACCCATTTCACCCTCCCAGTCCCTGCTGCACTTACCTCCATGGGTGATACAGCATCACCATCCACACAGCCCACTTCAATGGTTCTGAGTAGGGATGAGCCTTATGTTGATACATGAGGTCGACTCGAACATCGGGTGTTCGCCCGTTTGTCGAAAAACGAACATTATGGGGCGTTCGTGGAAATTTGAGCGCCGCGTAACGCCCCATAATGCACTGCGAGATCGCAGTGCATTGCTGTATGATGGTTGGCCAAAGCATGCACCATGACCTGCATGCTTTGGCCAATCCCAGCGCCCTCAGCAAAGAGAGCCATAATTGGCCAAAGGCAGGGTGCCTTTGGCCAATTATGGCTCAGGGGGACTAAGTCCACGCCCCACACTATATAAGGCTGCCTGTACGTCGGCCCTGTGTAGTGTGTTGTTGGCATGGATGGAGAGAGAGTGTGATTTAGATTGAGCAGGCAGGCTATTCAGTTAGCTGCAGTGTATTTAATATATATATATATACAGTCAGTCTCGTATATATATACAGTGGGTACGGAAAGTATTCAGACTCCCTTAAATTTTCCACTCTTTGTTATATTGCAGCCATTTGCTAAAATCTTTTAAGTTCATTTTTTTTCCTCATTAATGTACACACAGCATCCCATATTGACAGAAAAACACAGAATTGTTGAGATTTTTGCAGATTTATTAAAAAAAAAACTGAAATATCACATGGTCCTAAGTATTCAGACCCTTTGCTCAGTATTTAGTAGAAGCACCTTTTTGATCTAATACAGCCATGAGTCTTTTTGGGAAAGATGCAACAAGTTTTTCACACCTGGATTTGGGGATCCTCTGCCATTCCTCCTTGCAGATCCTCTCCAGTTCTGTCAGGTTGGATGGTAAACGTTGGTGTACAGCCATTTTTAGGTCTCTCCAGAGATGCTCAATTGGGTTTAAGTAAGGGCTCTCTGCTGGGCCATTCAAGAACAGTCACGGAGTTGTTGTGAAGCCACTCCTTCGTTATTTTAGCTGTGTGCTTAGGGTCATTGTCTTGTTGGAAGGTAAACCTTCGGCCCAGTCTGAGGTCTTGAGCACTCTGGAGAAGGATTTCGTCCAGGATATCCCTGTACTTGGCCGCCTTCATCTTTCCCTCGATTGCAACCAGTCGTCCTGTCCCTGCAGCTGACTGGTGGTGTACACAGTACCGTGCACCCCTAGTGCAGTTGCTAGTTGCTACTACTTTTCTGGTAGTGTACACAGTACACAATACAGTGCACCCATAGTTGTTATTACACTTCTGTTGGTGTACACAGTACCGTGCACCCATAGTGCAGTTGCTACTACTTTTCTGGTGGTGTACACAATACAGTGTAGTGTGGTTTTTGCTAAAAATTTACAGCATGTCCGGAAGGGCATCAAGGAGAGGCAGATGCTCACAGGCCACTAAAAGAGGGCAAGCAGGCTCTGTGTCTACAGTCAACAGTTCTGGTCGTGGCCACGGTGCATCCTCAGTACGTGGCCGTGGGGCAAGCTTGTCCTTTTTTTCTGAAGCTGGCTGTGTTATTGAGCCACAACATGCAGAAGAGTTGGTGGAATGGATAACAAAGCCGTCCTCATCCTCCTCATCCTCTGTCACCCAGGCTCAGAGTAGTTTGCCTGCCAATGTAGATGCCAAAGCAGCCAATTCCATCGGCTCCATGTCAACAGTCACTCCTTCCCTTGCCCCACGATCATGCACGGAGGATTCCCCCGAACTATTCAACCACAGTGTCGGGTACATGCTGCAGGAGGATGCGCAGCGATTTGAAGGCTCCGATGATGGTACCCAGGTTGAGGACGGGAGTAACGTGAGCCTAGAGAGAGGGGGGGCCCAAGAAGGACAGGAAACTGGCAGTCATGTTCCCCCAGCTGCAGCATACTGCCAAGTTTGCTCCAGTGACGAGGAGGGAGGGGATAATGAGGTCACTGACTCTACTTGGGTGCCTGATAGAAGAGAGGAGGAGGAGGAGGCACATTTCCAATGAGGCAGGATGCCCTCCAGGGGGCAGCTTAAGGGCAGCCACCCTATTTCACACCGCAGAGCTAAGCAGGTGCAGGGCGCTGCTGACTCCCCACATATTTTGAAAAGTTCTTTGGTGTGGGCCTTATTTGACACGTGTGCAGCAGATCGCACCATTGCTGTTTGCAACATATGTCTGAAGCGTATCAAGCGTGGCCAAAACACCACCTGCTTGGGCACCACATGCTTGACCATCTAAGCTCTGAGGAAAAGGGTGCGCCCTAGAAACGCGTCAGCTGTTTGGGGTACCATCAGATCCCCTCTACATCAGGTGCGGTCTGCAGGTGCCAAGGGACGCAGTCTGATCATTTGACAAGCTTTGTTTCTGGCTCGTTTGTGAGTATATATGCTGCTAGTGGTACACCAACGTCCGATTTTAGCAGGCAAATTTCCCTACCCCAGTTGCTAAACCGTCAAAAGAAATTCGGTCCCAGCCATCCACATGCTCAGCGTCTGAATGCTAGCTTGGCCAAATTGCTAGCACTGCAACTGCTGCCTTTTCAGCTGGTAGACTCTGCCCCCTTTCGTGAATTTGTGGAATGTGCGGTACCTCAGTGGCAGGTTCCCAAACGCCATTTCTTTTCACGGAAGGCCATTCTGGCTCTCTACCAGCATGTAGAAGGCAATGTCTTGGCCTTGTTTGACAGGGCGGTCAGCAGTAAGGTGCATATTACCGCTGAGTCATGGTCCAGCAGGCATGGATAGGGACGTTACCTTTCTTTCACGACACACTGGGTAACTCTGCTGGCAGCTGGGAAGGATGCAGGACAGGGTTCAGTATTGTTGGAGCTTTTTCCACCACTATGCCTCCAAAATGCTAGTGGTGATTCTGCCACACCTCTCTCCTCCACCCCTCCTCTTCTTCTTCCTCTATGGTCTCTTCCTCTGCAGATTTGTCCTCTGAACCAGCGGTGCTCCGTAGGCGTTCAAGGGGCTACGCAAGCACTCAGGCAAAATGCCATGCGGTGATTGAGTTGGTCTACTTAGGGGACAGGAGCCACACTGGGGCAGAGATTCTGTCAGCTCTGCAGTGGCAGACTCAGAGGTGGTTGACGCTACGCCAGTTTCAGCCAGGAATGGTTGTATGCGACAATGGCACCAACCTCCTCTCTGCCCTCCGACAGGGACACTTGACCCATGTTCCCTGCTTGTCTCACGTACTGAATTTGGTGGTGCAGCGGTTCTTGAGCAGGTACCCGGGTTTACAGGATCTCCTGAGGCAGGCCAGGAAAGTCTGTGGGCATTTCCGCCGGTCATATAATGCCAGTGCTCGGCTGGCTGACCTTCAAAAGGAATGCAACCTGCCCAAGAACCAGCTCTTCTGTGACATGCCCACCAGGTGGAACTCAACGTTGACAATGCTGCAGCGGCTGCACACGCAGCAGAGGGCCATCAATGAGTACCTGTGTGAGTATGGCACCAGGACAGGGTCAGGGGAGCTTGGCTTTTTTTCGCCACACCAGTAGCTACTGATCAAGGATGCATGCACTGTCCTGTCACCATTTGAGGAGGCCACAAGGATGGTGAGCATTGACAGTGCATGCATCAGTGAAACTGTCCCTCTTGTCTTCCTGTTGGAGCACACGCTGCATGGAATAATGGACAGGGCACTTGAGGCAGAACAGAGGGAGGAAGAGGAGGACTTCCTTACCTCTCAAGACCCCCTTTATCCAGACAGTATTCCTGTGGGCCCGCCGATCACATAGGAAGAGGAGGAGGAGGATGAGGATTGTGTCAGCATGGAGGTGGAGCCTAGCACTCAGCATCAGCAGCAGTCTTCAAGGGATCGTTTCAGTTCCCAGAAACCCATGGACTTGTACGTGGCTGGGAGGAGGTGGCTGGGGATCATGTCACCCTTAGTGACCGAGAGGACTCCGGATCGAATGCCTCAGCAAACCTTCGCTGCATGGCCTCTCTGATCCTGCAAAGCCTGCGAAAGGACCCTCAGATTTGTGGTATCAAGGAGAGGGGTCATTACTGGCTGGCAACCCTTCTTGATCCACGTTACAAGGGTAAGGTTGCGGAACTCATCCAGCCTTCGCAGAGGGAGCAGAGGGTGAAACATCTTCAGGAGGCCTTGCAGAAAGGTTTTTGCAATGCGTTTCCAGAGCCTGGGAGGTTACAATTTCCTGGTCCTCCTGGACAACGTGGACACTACCAGCATTTTGGAGGCGTTGGTGGCGGAACAAGCTCCAACAATACTGCACCCTGTCCTGAATCCTTCCCAGCTGCCAGCAGAGTTACCCAGTGCACCGTGAAAGAAAGGTAACGTCCCTGTCCATGCCTGCTGGACCATTAGTCAGCGGTAATATGCACCTTACCGCTGACCGCCCTGTCACACGAGGCCAAGACATTGCCTTCCACATGCCGGTAGAGAGCCGGAATGGCCTTCTGTGAAAAGAAATGGCGTTTGGGAACCTGCCACTGAGGTACCACACATTCCACAAATTCACGAAAGGGGGCAGGGTCTACCAGCTGAAAAGGCAGCAGTTGGAGTGCTAGCAATTTAGCCAAGCTAGCATTCAGCCGCTGAGCATGTGGATGGCTGGGACCGAATTTCGTTTGACGGCTTAACAACTGGGGTAGGGAAATTTGCCTGCTACAATCGGATGTAGGTGTAACGATAGCAGATTGCCCGCAAGTACTATGCACACCTAATTCTATACCTTCTATACCTGAAGGTATAGTGGGGTTGGAGATCCCAGCTTATGAGGAGCAAGGAGAGGTCCGCCTTGTTCTTTGGTGTGGGTCTTTTAAGTACTGTTGCCAACGGACTGCATGGGAGGTCGACATATGTCAAGGTCAAGCATGTGGTGCCCAAGCGGCTGCTGTTTTGGCCACGCTTGATACGCTTCAGACATGTTGCAAACAGCAACAGTGCGATCTGCTGCACACATCTCAAAAAAGGCCCACACCAAAGAACTTTTCAAAATTTGCGGGGAGTCAGCAGCGCCCTGCACATGCGGAGCTCTGCGGTGTGATGCAGTCGGGTGGCTGCCCTTAAGCTGACCCCTGGAGGGCATCCTGCCTCGTTGGAGATGTGTCTCCTCCTCCTCCTCTCTTCTATCTGGCGCCCACGTAGAGTCAGTGACCTCATCATCCCCTCCCTCCTCATCACTGGAGCAAACCTGGCAGTATGCTGCAGCTGGATGAACATGACTGCCAGTTTCTTGTCCTTCTTGGGCACCCCCTCTCTCTGGGCTCACGGTACTGCCTTCCTCAACCTGGGTACCATTAAAACTCTGCGCATCCTCCTGCAGCATGTACCTGACACTGTGGTCAAACAGTTCGGGGGTGTCAGGGACGTACTGGACTTGAACCTGGGACCTCTTCTATGTCTGACATTGACTCTTCCCACTGAGCTATCTGGGATGCTTGACAGTTCCCTGCCTGATCTGCTGGATAACCTATCTAATCCATTAGACTACTCTGCCTGGTGTCTTGATTGATGTTGAACCCTGAACCCCTTGCTCCTCCCATGAACTTCCTATAAAAGACGTTCCAGAGATGTTGCCCCTTGCGGTTTGATCTGTTTCTGTTCCCTGTGTTCCTGACTCTGTGCCTGTATTGTGTTCCTGTGTTTGACCCGGCTTCCTGACCTCGCTCCTATCTCCAGTCCTGACTCTGGCTTGTTTGACCCTGCTCAGTTACCTGTCTGATCATCTGTTGCCAAGACCCAGCCTGGACTTTGACTACTTTCTGCCTGCCGTTTATGCTGTTTACCCTGATGTGAATGACCTGGCTTGTCTGACTCTGCTGCTCTGCATACCTACACCTGCTGACCTGCATCCGCAGTCCCGCACACCTGCATCTGCTGACCTGCATCCGCTGCTCTGCATACCTGCGCCTGCTGACCTGCATCCGCTGCTCTGCATACCTGCACCTGCTGACCTGCATCTGCTGCTCTCTGCTCCAGCTGTTCCAGCTTAAGCTTGGCTTTACTACACCCAGCCAAGAGGACCAAGCAGGCACCCTTACCTCACCGTGCTCTTACCACCACTGTCCCCACTCCAGTGGTCTCCGAGCCGGGGTTGTACGGGAGGTCTCCCTCTGCACGTCAGGCTCACACCAAAGGTACGCGACAGTATCAAACCGCCATGTCTGAGCCTGCAAGAGGGACCTCGCCTATGGATGACGTCAGTCAGCACCTCGCAGCCCTCACCCGGGTCGTGAAGTCTCTACAAGGCAGTTACGTTCAAGTGGATAGGCAGACACAAACCCAGACCATCACTGCAGACTCACCTTCGGTCCCAACTTCCTCCTCTGGAATTCCACCACCTCCTGAGCCTAGGGTCCCCATTCCCGATAAGTTTTCTGGGGATCTAAGCAAATTCCGGGCATTTCGCAACGCATGTGAACTATACTTTTCCTTACTACCTCAGACTTTTTCATTAGAGGTCACCAAAGTAGGGTTTGTTATCGCTCTACTACAGGGGGAACCTCAGGCTTGGGCCCACCATCTGCTGGAAGTCCGCCATGAAGCTCTGGACTCTCTCTCATCTTTTCTTGATGCCATGGCTCGACTCTATGATGACCCTCAACGGACTTCCACCACTGAGGCTGCCCTCCACGCGCTCCAGCAAGGCCGCAGAGCGGTCGAGGACTATGTGACTGATTTCAGACGCTGGAGCACGGATGCCCAGTGGAATGATGCAGCCCTACGGCACCAGTTCCGTCTCGGTCTCTCTGAGGGACTGAAAGATGAGTTAGCCCGGATCGGTGTTCCTGATGCCCTAGAGAATTTAATCACCCTGTCTATTCAGATAGACAGACGACTCCGGGAGCGCAGAACAGAGAGGGATACCCAGCAGCTCCGTCCAGCCTGGATGCTACCCCGGGTATCTCCTGCTGTTGCCAGTTCAGTTCCAGTTAACTCCTTACCTGCCAATCAGACTTTTGCCATAAAGCCGAGACCGCTTGGACTGATGAGACCTTCCCTGTCGGCCGAAGAACAACTTCGCCGGCGACAGAATGATCTTTGTTTATATTGTGTATATTACGTTTCCTCATGTCCTGCTAAGCTGCGCAAGGTCCCAGCCACCTCTTATCCAAGTGGTCCACCTCCCTTTGCCAACGCCACCCACCTGGCCCTACCTATCTTGTTCCAATTGCCAGGAAGGACAATACCAGTCACCGCGATAATTGACTCAGGAGCATGTAATTGTTTCATCGATCTTAACTTTGCAGCACAACAGCACATCCCACTCCAGCCAAAGACCCAGGGACTTTCCATCTTTTTAGCAGACGGGTCCCGTATTAAGTCAGGAGTAGTGACTCAAGAAACCCCTCCTTTGCTTGTAACCACCTCTACAGTAGGGATGAGCTCGGTGTTCGAGTCGAACATATGTTGGACTCGAACATCGGCTGTTCGACGAACATCGAACGATTTGGGCCATCCGCACCAAATTCGAGTGACGCGAACGGCCCACAATACACTGCGCCATCGCAGTGCAATCCCGGTGCTGTGATTGGCCAAGCATGCACTGTGACCCCGCATGCTTGGCCAATCACAGCGCCGGCAGCTAGGAGAGCCATAATTGGCCACAGGCAGGTTGCCTGTGGCCAATTATAGCTCAGGGGGTTTAGCACACGCCCCACACTATAAAAGGCCGCCAGCGCGGCGGCCTTGTGTAGTGTGTTCCGGCGCAGGGAAAGAGTTACATAGGCAGGGACAGTGTCAGTGCTATTTGTACCTCAAACTTGTGTGTAGGGAGAGAGAAGGATTGGCAGGGAGAGTGTCAGTGTCATATTCTTTGCTAAACCTTGTGTGCAGGGAGAGAGAAGGATAGGCAGGGGACAGTGTCAGTGTCACATTCTTTGCTAAACCTTGTGTGCAGGGAGAGAGAAGGATAGACAGGGAGAGTGTCAGTGTCATATTCTTTGATAAACCTTGTGTGCAGGGAGAGAGAAGGATAGGCAGGGGACAGTGTCAGTGTCACATTCTTTGCTAAACCTTGTGTGCAGGGAGAGAGAAGGATAGGCAGGGAGAGTGTCAGTGTCATATTCTTTGATAAACCTTGTGTGCAGGGAGAGAGAAGGATAGGCAGGGGACAGTGTCAGTGTCATTGTTGCTAAGCCTCCTGCACATTATACACCTGAAGTTAGCCCGTATTGCTGTGTTTTCCTGGTGTGTTACACCAACAGGCATTTGCAGCACTTACAGCGGGCGGAGTGTGCCTCCTGCACATTATACACCTGAAGTTAGCCCGTATTGCTGTGTTTTCCTGGTGTGTTACACCAACAGGCATTTGCAGCACTTACAGCGGGCGGAGTGTGCCTCCTGCACATTATACACCTGAAGTTAGCCCGTATTGCTGTGTTTTCCTGGTGTGTTACACCAACAGGCATTTGCAGCACTTACAGCGGGCGGAGTGTGCCTCCTGCACATTATACACCTGAAGTTAGCCCGTATTGCTGTGTTTTCCTGGTGTGTTACACCAACAGGCATTTGCAGCACTTACAGCGGGCGGAGTGTGCCTCCTGCACATTATACACCGGAAGTTGGCCTGTATTGCTGTGTTTTCCTGGTGTTACACCAACAGGCATTTGCAGCACTTACAGCGGGCGGAGTGTGCCTCCTGATCATATTACACCTGAAGTTAGCCTGTATTGCTGTGTTTTCCTGGTGTGTTACACCAACAGGCATTTGCAGCACTTACAGCGGGCGGAGTGTGCCTCCTGCACATTATACACCTGAAGTTAGCCTGTATTGCTGTGTTTTCCTGGTGTTACACCAACAGGCATTTGCAGCACTTACAGCGGGCGGAGTGTGCCTCCTGATCATATTACACCTGACGTTAGCCCGTATTGCTGTGTTTTCCTGGTGTGTTACACCAACAGGCATTTGCAGCACTTACAGCGGGCGGAGTGTGCCTCCTGCACATTATACACCTGAAGTTAGCCTGTATTGCCGTGTTTTCCTGGTGTTACACCAACAGGCATTTGCAGCACTTACAGCGGGCGGAGTGTGCCTCCTGCACATTATACACCTGAAGTTAGCCTGTATTGCTGTGTTTTCCTGGTGTTACACCAACAGGCATTTGCAGCACTTACAGCGGGCGGAGTGTGCCTCCTGATCATATTACACCTGAAGTTAGCCCGTATTGCTGTGTTTTCCTGGTGTGTTACACCAACAGGCATTTGCAGCACTTATAGCAGGCGGAGTGTGCCTCCTGCACATTATACACCTGAAGTTAGCCTGTATTGCTGTGTTTTCCTGGTGTTACACCAACAGGCATTTGCAGCACTTACAGCGGGTGGAGTATGCCTCCTGATCATATTACACCTGAAGTTAGCCCGTATTGCTGTGTTTTCCTGGTGTGTTACACCAACAGGCATTTGCAGCACTTACAGCGGGCGGAGTGTGCCTCCTGCACATTATACACCTGAAGTTAGCCCGTATTGCTGTGTTTTCCTGGTGTGTTACACCAACAGGCATTTGCAGCACTTACAGCGGGCGGAGTGTGCCTCCTGCACATTATACACCTGAAGTTAGCCCGTATTGCTGTGTTTTCCTGGTGTGTTACACCAACAGGCATTTGCAGCACTTACAGCGGGCGGAGTGTGCCTCCTGCACATTATACACCTGAAGTTAGCCCGTATTGCTGTGTTTTCCTGGTGTGTTACACCAACAGGCATTTGCAGCACTTACAGCGGGCGGAGTGTGCCTCCTGCACATTATACACCGGAAGTTGGCCTGTATTGCTGTGTTTTCCTGGTGTTACACCAACAGGCATTTGCAGCACTTACAGCGGGCGGAGTGTGCCTCCTGATCATATTACACCTGAAGTTAGCCCGTATTGCTGTGTTTTCCTGGTGTGTTACACCAACAGGCATTTGCAGCACTTACAGCGGGCGGAGTGTGCCTCCTGCACATTATACACCTGAAGTTAGCCTGTATTGCTGTGTTTTCCTGGTGTTACACCAACAGGCATTTGCAGCACTTACAGCAGGCGGAGTGTGCCTCCTGATCATATTACACCTGACGTTAGCCCGTATTGCTGTGTTTTCCTGGTGTGTTACACCAACAGGCATTTGCAGCACTTACAGCGGGCGGAGTGTGCCTCCTGCACATTATACACCTGAAGTTAGCCTGTATTGCCGTGTTTTCCTGGTGTTACACCAACAGGCATTTGCAGCACTTACAGCGGGCGGAGTGTGCCTCCTGCACATTATACACCTGAAGTTAGCCTGTATTGCTGTGTTTTCCTGGTGTTACACCAACAGGCATTTGCAGCACTTACAGCGGGCGGAGTGTGCCTCCTGATCATATTACACCTGAAGTTAGCCCGTATTGCTGTGTTTTCCTGGTGTGTTACACCAACAGGCATTTGCAGCACTTACAGCGGGCGGAGTGTGCCTCCTGCACATTATACACCTGAAGTTAGCCTGTATTGCTGTGTTTTCCTGGTGTTACACCAACAGGCATTTGCAGCACTTACAGCGGGCGGAGTGTGGCTCCTGATCATATTACACCTGACGTTAGCCCGTATTGCTGTGTTTTCCTGGTGTGTTACACCAACAGGCATTTGCAGCACTTACAGCGGGCGGAGTGTGCCTCCTGCACATTATACACCTGAAGTTAGCCCGTATTGCTGTGTTTTCCTGGTGTGTTACACCAACAGGCATTTGCAGCACTTACAGCGGGCGGAGTGTGCCTCCTGCACATTATACACCTGAAGTTAGCCTGTATTGCCGTGTTTTCCTGGTGTTACACCAACAGGCATTTGCAGCACATACAGCGGGCGGAGTGTGCCTCCTGATCATATTACACCTGAAGTTAGCCTGTATTGCTGTGTTTTCCTGGTGTGTTACACCAACAGGCATTTGCAGCACTTACAGCAGGCGTAGTGTGATTCCTGCAAAATATACTCCTGAAGCTAGGCCTTATTGCTGGTTTTCCCATCTCCCTGCAGGCCATTAGAATGTCTGGAAGGCAAACAAGGAGAGGCAGACAGTCAGGAGCCAATAAAAGAGGGCAAGCAGGCTCTGTGTCTAGAGACAACAGTGCTGGTCGTGGACGCGGTGCATCGCCATCAGCACGTGGCCATGGGACACGCTTGTCCTTCTTTTCGGCAGCTGGACGTGTTGAGCCGCATCATGCCGAAGACTTGGTAGAGTGGATGACCAAACCCTCCTCATCCTCTCTTACCCAGGCTCAGGGTACTGGCAAAGCAGCTGCCGAAGCGTCCTCTTCCCTGGTATCAATGTCATCATCAGTCACTCCTTCCCTAGACCAACCATGTCCTCCTGAGGAGTCCCCCGAACTGTTTGAGCACAGTGTTGGGTACATGCTCCAGGAGGTTGCCCAGCGTTTCAAAGGGTCTGATGATGATACCCAGCTAGAGGAAGGCAGTAGCGTGAGAGCAGAGAGAGGGGATGCTCAAGAAGGACACCAATCTGGCAGTCATGTTCCAGCAGCTGCAGCATACTGCCAGATTGGCTCCAGTGATGAGGAGGGAGGGGATGATGAGGTCACTGACTCCACGTGGGTGCCTAATAGGAGAGAGGAGGAGGAGGAGGAGGATGAGGAGGAGGCACATCTCCAACGAGGCAGGATGCCCTCGGGGGGCCAGCGTAAGGGCAGCACACCGACGGAATCACACCGCAGAGCTCCGCCTGTGCAGGGCGCTGCCTCTGCCCGTTATTCAAAAAGTTCTTTGGTGTGGGCCTTTTTTGAGTCGAGTGCATCAGATCGC
The DNA here is from genome assembly GCA_029206835.1 of Rana muscosa. NCBI lineage: Eukaryota > Metazoa > Chordata > Amphibia > Anura > Ranidae > Rana > Rana muscosa. The sequence continues at coordinate 38,364,570 of CM055126.1, forward strand.
ACAGCTGCTGTTTGCAACATATGTCTCAAGTGTATATCGCGTGGCCAAAACATCACCCGCTTGGGCACCACATGCTTGACCAGACATATGTTGACCTGCCATGCAGCTCGTTGGCAAGCCTACCTTAAAGACCCACACCAAAGAACAAAGCGGACCTCTCCTTGCACGGCATCAGCTGGGATCTCCAACCCCACTATACCTTCAGTCCTCTCTGAAACCTGCACTGAGAGGAATGAAGGTGTAGAATTAGGTGTGTCACAGCCAAGTACTTGCGGGCACTCTGCTAGCAGTACACCGACGTCCGATTCTAGCAGGCAAATTTCCCTGCCCCAGCTGCTGGACCGTTGAAAGAAGTTCCCTCCCAGCCATCCACATGCCCAGCGGTTGAATGCTAGCTTGGCTAAATTGCTAGCGCTTCAACTGCTGCCTTTTTAGTTGGTAGACTCGGCCCCCTTCCGTGAATTTGTGCAATGTGCGGTTCCTCAGTGGCAGGTTCCCAAACCCCACTTTTTCTCACGGAAGGCGATTCCGGCTCTCTACCGGCATGTGGAAGGCAATGTCTTGGCCTCGCTGGACAGGGCGGTCAGCGATAAGGTGCATATTACCGCTGACTCATGGTCCAGCAGGCATGGACAGGGACGTTACCTTTCTTTCACGGCCCATTGGGTCACTCTTTTGGCAGCTGGGAAGGAAGCAGGACAAGGTGCAGTAGTGTTGGAGGTTGTTCCACCGCCACACTTCCAAAATGCTACTACTGGTTGTGACACACCTCTGTCCTCCACCCCCTCCTCTTCTTCCTCCGTGGCCTCTTCCTGTGCTTTGTCCTCGGAACCAGCGGTGCTCCGTAGGCGTTCAAGGGGCTACCCAAGTACGCAGGCAAAAAGATGCCATGCCGTGCTTGCGCTGGTGTGTTTGGGGGACAGGAGCCACACTGGGGCAGAGGTTCTGTCTGCTCTGCAGGAGCAGGCCGAGAGGTGGTTGACGCCACGCCAGCTTAAGCCAGGAATGGTAGTTTGTGACAATGGCACCAACCTCCTCTCCGCTCTCCGACAGGGACAACTGACCCATGTGCCCTGTGTGGCTCACGTCCTTAACCTGGTGGTGCAGCGGTTCTTGGGCAGGTACCCGGGCTTACAGGATGTCCTGAGGCAGGCCAGGAAAGTCTGTGTGCAGATCTTATAATGCCAGTGCTCGCCTGGCTGAGCTGCAAAAGGAGTTGAACCTGCCCAAGAACCGCCTTATATGTGACATGCCCACCAGGTGGAACTCAACGTTGGCCATGTTGCAGCGGCTGCACACGCAGCAGAGGGCCATCAATGAGTACCTGTGCGACTACGGCACCAGGACAGGGTCAGGGGAGCTCTGGTTTTTTTCACCACGCCAGTGGGGCATGATCAGGGATGCATGCACTGTCCTGGCACCATTTGAGGAGGCCACGAGGATGGTGAGCAGTGACAGTGCATGCATCAGTGACACTGTACCTTTTGTCCACCTGTTGGAACATACGCTGCGTGGAATAATGGACAGGGCACTTGAGGCAGAACAGAGGCAGGAAGAGGAGGACTTCCTTGCCTCTCAAGGCCCCCTTTACCCAGACAGTGTTCCTTCTGTCCCACCCATCGCACAGGAAGAAGAGGAGGAGGAGGAGGAGGAGGAGGATTGTGTCAGCATGGAGGTGGAGCCTGGCACTCAGCATCATCAGCAGCAGTCTTTTAGGGATGATTTACAGTCCCAAGAAACCAGTGGACTTGTACGTGGCTAAGAGGAGGTGGCTGCGGATCATGTCGTCCTTAGTGACCCAGAGGACTCCAGACCGAATGCCTCAGCTAACCTACGCTGCATGGCCTCCCTGATCCTGCAAAGTCTGCGGAAGGATCCTCGTATTCTTCGGATCAAGGAGAGGGACCATTACTGGCTGGCCACTCTCCTTGATCCACGGTACAAGGGTAAGGTTGCGGACCTTATCTTACCGTCGCAGAGGATGAGACAACTCCGGGAGGCCTTGCAGAAAGGTCTGTGCAACGCGTTCCCAAAGACTGGGAGGTTACAAACTCCTGGTCCTGGACAATGAGTTGCTGAGGCTTCGGTCAGTCAAAGAAGGAGCGGTGGGGAAGGTGGCCGTCTGACCGATGCGTTCAGACAATTCTTTAGTCCGCAGCCCCAAGGTATGATCGGTTCCAGCAACCATCGCCAGCGTCTGATATACATGGTGCAGGAATACCTAGGGGCAAGGTCAGACTTGGACACCTTCCCCACCGAAAATCCTCTGGCTTACTGGGTCTTGAGGATGGATCACTGGCCAGAGCTTGCACAGTATGCAATTGAGCTACTAGCCTGTCCTGCATCCAGCGTTCTTTCAGAACGCACATTCAGTGCTGCTGGAGGATTTGTCACGGATCACAGGGTGCGCCTGTCCACCGACTCTGTTGATCGACTGACCTTCATAAAGATGAACCAGTCTTGGATCACCACCAGCTACCAAACACCTGAAGTTGATATAACAGACTTATTTATTTTCAAATGTCACATCCCTTCAAGACTGATGCTGATGCTGAGAGACTGTCCTGTTATGTTGACTGACTATCCTCCTCCTCCACAATGATCCGATTGATGATGATAGCTTGGAAGAACATTTTTGTTTCTGGGTGCCGCCACCAGTGGCTAAGGCCCAATTTTTCAGCCCCTGTTTAACAGGGGCATGTAATTACAATTTTTTATGCAATGCTTTGCAGCATGGCTCATTCCTGCACTCCAACTAGAGTATCTGGGAGAGGTTGCAGTGTCGTGGCACCAGCACCAGTGGCTAAGGCCCAATTTTTCAGCCCCTGTTTAACAGGGGCGTGTTATTACAATTTTTTATGCAATGCTTTGCAGCAGGGCTCATTCCTGCACTCCAACTAGAGTATCTGGGAGAGGTTGCAGTGTCGTGGCACCAGCACCAGTGGCTAAGGCCCAATTTTTCAGCCCCTGTTTAACAGGGGCGTGTAATTACAATTTTTGATGCAATACTTTGCAACAGGGCTCATTGCTGTGCTCCAAGTACAGTATCTGTGAAGGGTTGCAGTGTTGTGGCACCAGTGCCTAAGGCCCAATTTTTCTGCCCCTGTTTAACAGGGGCATGTAATTACAATTCTTGATCTAATAATTCACAGCAGGGCCCATTCCTGCGCCCACCAAGAGTAACTGTGAGGCCCTTACAGTGTTGTGTCAACACCACCACCACCAAAGGCCCAATTTTTCAGCCCGTGTTCAACAGGGGCATGCAATTACAATTCTTGATCTAATAATTCACAGCAGGGCCCATTCATGCGCCCACCAAGAGTAACTGTGAGGGCTCACAGTGTTGTGGCAACACCAACATGTAAGGGGCAAATTTCAGCTGAGTATATACGGCAGGCCCCTACTTTAAGGTGACCAGATTTTTTAAATTAAATCCGGGGACATATTTTTTTTTTTACTAGTAATGGCGGCAATCTGCGACTCTCTGCCAGTCAAGTCTTACTCTCCGGGCCCCCGGCTACTACTGGGTGGGGAGCAGAGGAAGATCACTCCACCAGGGAAGGCAAGGAGATAAGCAGGCAGGCGGCTGGCCGGGACTTGAGCCAAGGCAGAAGAAAATGCGATGGGCATGCACCCGAAACTGAAGAAATATTCCCTCTGTTCCGACCAGCACATGATCATCAGAAAGGGGCACAGAGAATGGAAAAAAATACACCCCCTGAGCTAGTAGGAGTGAGGGGGTGTAATTCAGATTTTTTTTTTAATCTGCACTGACTGTCTTTAAAATTTCCCCAGCCCCTGTTCAAATCCAATCCGGGGACAAAATCGGGGACAGACTTGGTCCGGGGACAGTGTCCTCAATCCGGGGACTGTCCCCTGAAACCGGGGATGTCTGGTCACCCTACCCTACTTTCAAACATCCAACTTACAAACGACTCCTCCTTGCAAACGGAAGGATACAACAGGAAGTGAGAGGAAATCTACCCCTAGGAAGGCAAATTCTCTCCTGTAAGAGTTAATATGGGAAAAAAGTGTCTCCTCTCCACTGATGCTTTATCACCAATTCTTGTTTCAATAAAAACCCAAAATTTTCAAAAAACATTTGTCATTAGGACGGAAAGTGAGGTGAACTGTTCTGAACAGGTGCACACTGCACAGACAGCAAAACAAATGTTACAGGGGTGATAACTAGACTTGTGCACAACGGAAAAATTCGTTCCGTTTCGGTTCGTTTCTTTCCGGTCCTGTTGATTCGTAATCATTCGTAATTTTGCTAGACGGGATTTTTCGTGTTCGGACTCATTCGTATTTTTGCAAGCGACATTTTTCGTTGAATTTTTTGTTGCTTTATAATTCGTACTTTCGGTAGAGTACGTTGTTTTTCGTTGATTCTGGACACAACTCCTACTTTCGTAACTTTTTTTGGGTTCGTACTTTCGGTAGAGTACGTTGTTTTTCGTTGATTCTGGACACAACTCCTACTTTCGTAACTTTTTTTGGGTTCGTTGATTCGTAATTTTCCGTGTCTCTCTCACAACGACGCTGCCTATTATGCCTAATGTGCTTCGAATGGATTTGTACTTTTCTAAATACATTGCGGTTATTTGTAACGATTCGAAATCTCGTATTTTACTTTCGTTTTTAACATGCGGCTATAGGCTCCGCCCCTGTACACCATTTTGAGAGGGTTCAGCACGGTGAGGGAGAAGCAGAGAGCAGAGCAGAGTGAGTGTTATTGTGCTTCGAATGGATTCGAAATCTCGTATTTTACTTTCGTTTTTTACATGCGGCTATAACCTCCGCCCCTGTACACCATTTTGAGAGGGAGTTCAGCACGGTGTGGGAGAAGCAGAGAGCAGAGCAGAGTGAGTGTTATTGTGCTTCGTATGGATTCGTACATTCGTAACTTTTTCATAACGAATTATGCCGAAGACATTCGGGCATTCGCTATTTGCGGTATAATTTATTTCGGATTCGGTCTTATTCGTAATTGCTTTGTTCGGAAATTCGAATGCTTCCGAATGTCCGAAAGTTGCTAAATTCGGACGAATTTCAATTCGTTACGAAACGAATTGCACAAGCCTAGTGATAACCCTTCCCTATGTTTTCCAAAAAGCTTAAAAATAGATTTTTTGGCTGGAGCTACACTTAAACAATGTACCTGTTCAAAATTACAAACAGATTCTAAATAAGAACAAACCTACAGTCCCTGTCTTGTATGCACCGCCTGTATACGGCTGTTCAGAGTATATAGGGCCTTTTTTATTTTGTGTGCAGGGTTCCCCTTAATATCCATACAAGACCCAAAGGGGCTGGTAATGGGCTGGGGAGGGGTAGCTATGCCATTTTCTTAAAGATTTTCATCCATATTACCGGGACCAGACATTACATTAAAGCCGCAAGCAGTTTTAAATGGCTTTTTTTCCTTTAGAAATGTAATTTTGTGCAGGGACAGTTCTAAACACGGGAAACACGTGGCACTTCACAGGCATACTTTAGACACCCCCCAGGTACGATATTTAAAGGAATATTTGACTTATTTGTTTTCACTTTATGCATCATTAAAATGACTGCTCCCGAAAAACGGCCGTTTTTAAAACTTCTTTTTGCATTGATACATATCCCCTGGTGCAGAACCCGGGTTCCCAAACCCTTTTTAGGACAATAACATGCATAATAGTCGTTATAATTAGCACTTTAGATTTCGAACGTTCGCTTCCATTGTATTTAATAGGGTTCTAAAGTTCGTGCGAACTTTCGGTCCGTTTGCTGGTTCTGGTGCGAACCGAACCCGGGGGTGTTCGGCTCATCACTACTCTACAGATCATAAGGAGCTATTAAGCCTGAATGCCATTGCATCCCCTCTGTTTCCAGTAATCTTGGGTCTACCCTGGCTTCAGGCCCATAACCCGCAGATCGATTGGAGGTCCGGGAGTATTAGGTTCCAGTCGCCTTATTGCCAACACCACTGCATGCCTCCATGTCTCAGCACTTCTGGTCCTCTGTTATGCCTGGAGCCGGATTCAGAGGTACGCGCAGCTGTGCCCAAACAATACCATGGATTCCTGGATGTTTTCAGCAAACGGGGAGCTGAGACCCTTCTGCCTCATCGTCCATACGATTGTCCAATCGAGCTTCTCCCTGGGGCTGAAATTCCCTTTGGACGGATCATCCCCTTATCTGAACGGGAGCTAGAGGTTCTGAAAGAGTATGTTGACGAAAACCTAAAGAGGGGGTTCATCCGTCCTTCCACTTCTCCAGCAGGGGCGGGAATCTTTTTTGTGGAGAAAAAGGACCATTCTCTCTGGCCCTGTGTGGACTACCGGGAATTAAATAAAATTACGGTCAAGAATCGGTACCCTCTGCCCCTGGTACCCGAACACTTTCAGAGGCTCAGGACCTCTTCTGTGTTTACCAAGCTAGACCTGCGGGGGGCGTACAACCTGGTCCGCATCTGCGCAGGGGATGAATGGAAGACTGCTTTTCGGACCAGGTTCGGCCATTACGAATACCTAGTAATGCTCTTTGGCCTATGTAACGCCCCTGCTACTTTTCAGCATCTAGTCAATGACATTTTTAGGGACTGCCTGGACATTTACGTTATTGTCTATCTAGACAATATTTTGATTTTTTCCACTTCAATTGAGCAGCACCGGCAACATGTCAAGAACGTACTCTGTCGACTCCGTCAACAGGGACTGTACGCAAAACCAGAAAAATGCGAATTTGAGCGACAGAGTATTCAGTTCCTCGGCCTGGTAATTTCAACAGAGGGATTCAAGATGGATCCGAAAAAGGTTCAGCTATTCTGGATTGGCCTGCACCTTCAGACAAGAAGGGGGTGCAGCGCTTTGTTGGCTTCGCCAACTTCTACCGGAGGTTCATCAAGGGATTCTCCGCTATTATTTCCCCGATTACGCAGCTGACCAAGCAGAATGTCCGGTTTTGTTGGAATCCCGAGGCACAGGCTGCTTTCACAAATTTAAAAGGACTGTTCACGTCAGCTCCTATTCTAAGTCACCCTGACCCTGCTCTACCTTATCTACTCGAGGTAGATGCCTCAGAGACAGCGGTAGGAGCCGTAATCTCGCAACGCCAGGGTCTCAAGGACTTGATGTACCCAATAGCCTTCTTCTCTCGTAAGCTTACACCGGCCGAGAAGAACTATGACGTGGGGGACCGGGAGCTCCTGGCCATCAAGTCCGCCCTTGAAGAATGGAGGTATCTGTTGGAAGGAGTGGCACATCCCATACTCATTTATACAGACCACAAAAACCTGGAGTATTTGAGAGCTGCCAAGCGTCTGAGACCACGCCAGGCACAATGAGCCTTATTCTTCTCTAGGTTTTCATTTCACATTACTTACCGGCCGGGCTCAAAGAACACCAAACCAGACGCCCTTTCTCGCATGTTCGATGATCCGAAAGAAGTGTCAGCTCCTGATACCATACTATCGGAAGGTAACTTTCTATTTTTACAAACAAATCTAATGTCCGGCTTGAAGCAAGCTTCAGCAAATATGTCAGGGCCTCCTGGGATTACCCTGTTACCCAAGGATGGGTTACTATGGAAAGACAACAAGATCTTTGTACCAGAGGAAGTCAGAGTAACAGTATTAAATCTGTGCCATGATCATCCCCTGGCTGGCCACTTCGGAATGCATAAAACCCAGGAACTAATTCAGCGCACGTTTTGGTGGCCGGATCTTGAAAGGAACTGCAGGGAGTATGTAAATTCATGTGCCACCTGTACCCGTAGTAAGACGGCTAGAAGCAAGGCCTGGGGTCTGCTCAGACCCTTACCAGTTCCTGATCGACCCTGGCAAAGGATTGCTATGGACTTCATAGTGGAACTTCCCCCGTCAGAAGGTTGCTCAGCCATTTTTGTAGTGGTCGACCGTCTATCTAAAATGGCCCACTTCGTGCCACTGAAGAGCACGCCATCTGCCATGGAAACTGCCCAGGTCTTCATAAAAGAGATAGTAAGGTTACATGGGGTTCCGACAGACAATGTTTCAGATAGAGGGGTGCAGTTCACCTCTCGCTTCTGGAAGGCTTTGTGCAAGGTCCTGAAGATCGAGCTGTCCATGTCCTCTGCTTATCACCCTCAGACCAATGGGCAAACCGAGAGGACGAACCAAACGCTCGAGCAATATCTCCAATGCTTTACCACCTTTGTTCAAGATGACTGGGTAACACTACTGCCCCTGGCGGAGTTTGCCTTTAATAATGCCAGTCACTCGGCTACAGGTCAGTCTCCATTTTTCTCCAACTACGGGTTCCACCCGACCTTCCTACCTGATCTCATTTCTGATTCAGCAGTCCCAGCAGTCCAGAGTACCGTTGATTTCCTGACTCATAACAACAAAATATTACAGGAAGCCTTGACCAAGGCGCAGGCAACCAATAAAAGGATGTTTGACAGAAAGAGGAGAGGGGAATTATGCCTTCAACAAGGCGATCAAGTATGGCTGTCTACCGCCAACCTTAGGATGACCTGCCCCGCAAGGAAACTGGCACCCAAGTTAATCGGCCCCTTCCCAGTAAAACGGAAGATAAATGAAGTCTCCTATGAACTTTCTTTACCAGATTCATTGAAGGTTCACCCAGTGTTTCACGTGTCACTACTGAAACCTACAGTGCCGGATCCCTTCCCAAACAGAGGATCAGGACCGCCTGAACCTGTAATGGTTGACGGGGATGAGGAGTTCGAGGTGGAAGCCGTCTTGGACTGTAGAAGAAGGGGGAACCAACTTCAATTCCTGATTAAGTGGAAGGGGTATGGTCTGGAGGAGAACTCCTGGGAACCCCAACGGAACATTCATGCCCAAGAGTTAATCCAGGCATTTTTTTGCAGTCACCCCCAGAAAAGAGCTCTCTTGGGCATTAGACCCAATCCATTAGACTACTCTGCTTGGTGTCTTGATTGATGTTGAACCCTGAACCCCTTGCTCCTCCCATGAACTTCCTATAAAAGACGTTCCAGAGATGTTGCCCCTTGCGGTTCGATCTGCTTCTGTTCCCTGTGTTCCTGACTCTGTGCCTGTATTGTGTTCCTGTGTTTGACCCGGCTTCCTGACCTCGCTCCTATCTCCAGTCCTGACTCTGGCTTGTTTGACCCTGCTCAGTTACCTGTCTGATCATCTGTTGCCAAGACCCAGCCTGGACTTTGACTACTCTCTGCCTGCCGTTTATGCTGTTTACCCTGATGTGAATGACCTGGCTTGTCTGACTCCGCTGCTCTGCATACCTACACCTGCTGACCTGCATCCGCAGTCCCGCACACATGCACCTGCTGACCTGCATCTGCTGCTCTGCATACCTGCACCTGCTGACCTGCATCCGCTGCTCTGCATACCTGCACCTACTGACCTGCATCCGCTGCTCCCGGCTCCAGCTGTTTCAGCTTAAGCTTGGCTTTACTACACCCAGCCAAGAGGACCAAGCAGGCACCCTTACCTCGCCGTGCTCTTACCACCACTGTCCCCACTCCAGTGGTCTCCGAGCCGGGGTTGTATGGGAGGTCTCCCTCTGCACGTCAGGCTCACACCAAAGGTAAGTGACAGGGGGACTCCTCCGTGCATGATGGTGGGGCTAGGGAAGGAGTGACTGATGACATTAAGCCGATGGAATAGGCCGCTTTGGCAGCTGAATTGGCAGGCAAACTACTCTGAGCCTGGGTGACAGAGGACGAGGAGGATGAGGACGGCTTTGTTATCCACTCTACCAACTCTTCTGCATTTTGTGGCTCAACACGGCCAGCTGCCGAAAAAAGGACAAGCGTGCCCCACAGCCACGTGCTGAGGATGCACCGTGTCCATGACCAGCACTGTTGGCTGTAGACACAGAGCCTGCTTGCCCTCTTTTAGTGGTCTGTGAGCATCTGCCTCTCCTTGGTGGCCTTCCAGACATGCTGTAAAATTTGATTAACAAAACACCACCTGAAGTTTACTAAAAAAAGTACACCAGGAATGGCCTGCAGTCAGATATAGGCTTGGTTAGACTGGATGCAGTGGATATATATATGTAGGAGACTGTATATATATTTAATGCACTGCAGATCACTGAATCACCTGCCTGCCTGAAAGTGTATTTGAAAACGTACACCAGGAATGGCCTGCAGTCAGATATAGGCTTGGCTAGACTGAAATGCAGTGGATATATATGTGTAGGAGACTGTATATATATTTTATGCACTCCAGCTCACTGAATCACCTGTCTGCCTGCCTGAAAGTATATTTGAAAATGTACACCAGGAATGGCCTGCAGTCAGACATAGGCTTGGCTAGACTAGAATGCAGTGGATATATATGTAGGAGACTGTATATATATTTTATGCACTGCAGCTCACTGAATCACCTGCCTGCCTGCCTGAAAACGTACACCAGGAATGGCCTGCAGTCAGATATAGGCTTGGCTAGACTAGAATGCAGTGGATATATATTTAGGAGACTGTATATATATATTTAATGCACTGCAGATCACTGAATCACCTGCCTGCCTGAAAGTGTATTTGAAAACGTACACCAGGATTGGCCTGCAGTCAGATATAGGCTTGGCTAGACTAGAATGCAGTGTATATATATGTAGGAGACTGTATATATATTTTATGCACTGCAGCTCACTGAATCACCTGCCTGCCTGAAAGTGTATTTGAAAACGTACACCAGGATTGGCCTGCAGTCAGATATAGGCTTGGCTAGACTAGAATGCAGTGTATATATATGTAGGAGACTGTATATATATTTTATGCACTGCAGCTCACTGAATCACCTGCCTGCCTGAAAGTATATTTGAAAACGTACACCAGGAATGGCCTGCAGTCAGATATAGGCTTGGCTAGACTGGAATGCAGTGGATATATATATGTAGGAGACTGTATATATATTTTATGCACTGCAGCTCACTGAATCCCCTGCCTGCCTGACAGTATATTAGAAAAAGTACACCAGGAACAGCCTGCAGTCAAATCTAGGTACACTGGATGTATATATATATATATACGAGACTGTGTATATATATTAAATGCACTGCAGCTAGCTGAATCACCTGCCTGCCTGAAGTATATTAGAAAAAGTGCACCAGGAACGGCCTACAGTCAGATCTAGCTAAACTGGATACAGTATATATATATATATATATATATATATATATATATACACAGGTATATATATATATATATATATATACACAAGCCTGGATGTATATACTGTATCTACTAATATATATATTGTGACAGCAGGAAGGTAAAGTCACCTGGTTGCATCCAGGGGGGTAGATATATTTCGCCCAGATTCAGGCTTTACGCCGATTTGTACAACTAGGTGGAGAGTTGTATAAGGCTAGTGTGCTCATGGATGACTCATACCTCTAGGGAGAGGGCTGGGCGTCGTGCAGACAGGGAGTTGATGAGACCAGCTGAACCTTGTCAGCTCATTTAGGCCTCTATAAGAAACTCCCAGATTCATTAGATGTTAGCTCATGCCTGGAACCAGACCTGTGTGGACTGTCTAGGGAGAGTGAACCCCTGTGCGGTGAGGCAAAGCCTGTGTGGCTATTTGTTTGGACTTTTACTAAACCAGGGACTTAGGGACTAGGACAGCACTAGGCTGATCCCAGTTGTTAGTTTAGGAAACCTGCATGTTTAGTCAGAGGTCAAACTGACCAGGATTTATTTTGTTTGTTTCTTTTTGGCTTTGCTGTGTTTTTGTCACTGTACATAGAGAAATAAACCGCACCTTTTGATTTTGAAAACCACAACCTCCGTCTGCTGGCCCTGTTTTTGTGTGGGGAACCCAACCAGGGGGTCACACACACCCGCTACCGAGTTAACCCCCTCACAGTTGGTGGAGAATGCGGGTAGTTTTTTTAAGCCAGCATGGAGGAGATACTGAAACAGCTGGCTCTAGCAAATGCCAATCAACAGCAGACAAATGCAGGTTTGCAAAGGAGCCTTGCAGCCCAGCAGCAAGCTCATCAACAAGCCCAGCAGCAATCTGAGGCCCGCTTCATAGACCTGTTACAGAAGCAAGAGCAGAGACTACAACAAATGGAAGCAGTAATGCAGCAACGTCCGCAGACCAGTGAGGAAAGCCGTCCCACTAATACCGCGTCCTTTGGGGTGAGTCGTTTATTGACAAAAATGACTGGAGAGGATGATCCAGAGGTATTTTTGACCACATTTGAAAGGACTGCTGAAAGAGAAAAGTGGCCTGAGGAGCAGTGGGCTGGACTGGTGGCTCCTCTGTTAACTGGTGAATCGCAGAAGGCTTACTATGACCTAGAGCCTGACCAAGCAAAAGACTATGTGATGCTAAAAGCTGAAATATTGGCAAGGCTGGGTGTCACCCTGGCTGTCCGGGCTCAGCGTGTGCATAACTGGACTTTCCAGCTTGGAAAACCCCCCAGGTCTCAAATGTATGATCTCATTCACCTGAGCAGGAAGTGGCTACAGCCAGAGACTTTGTCCGCACCGGAGATTGTGGAACGTGTTGTGATGGATCGTTTCTTGAGAGCTCTTCCTACCGCCATTCAAAAGTGGGTAAGCCACGGAGACCCAGAAACGGCCGGTAAACTTGTGGATCGTGTAGAGAGATACTTGGCTACAGAGAACCTGACGGCCTCTTCCAGAGACTCTCGGACTTTCCACCCTAAGACCAGACCATCCCCAGGGGCGGATAAGAGGATTCCAAGGGGTGAGGGTGGAGAGAGTGAGAGGGTGGGAGCTCTACCCCAAGTTTGGCGAGAACAGCCTGGGAAATCAGCGGCTCAAGAGGCCGCAAGAAGGATCGTTTGCTACCGCTGCCGGCAAGCGGGACATATTGCAGCCAATTGCCCGGTTGTGGAGGAACCCATGCAGTGTGACTTTCTGACGGGCAGACGTCAGTCGCTGTGTGCGACAGTCGCATGCACTGCCATTCGAGGAACTGAGAAACATTTATGCAAAATGTGTGTTAATGGTAGAAATGTTGTGGTATTGTTGGATTCAGGTAGCCTTGTGACCCTGATAAAGGCTGAGTTAGTTAAAACAGAGGTCTCTGGGAATAGCAAGGTAGCTGTTATTTGTGTGCATGGGGACACCCGAGAGTATCCAGTGACTACAGTGTGTTTCGAGACCCCCAAAGGTACCCTCTCTCATCCAGTGGGCTTAGTATCTCAGTTACCGCATGACGCCATTGTGGGAAGGGATTTTCCGAAGTTCTGGGAACTGTGGGATGATCCTGAGCCCCCCACTGGTGCCCCTATGTACCAGGAATGTGATAGCCAGAACTCCTCTGAGAGTGGTGAGGACTCTCCAGAATTTCCCTTGTCAGTATTGGCAGGGGAGACTCAAGAAACTGGAGAGGAGCCCACCTCCTCAGACGAAAACCTACCGTCTGTGGAGTTTTCTGATCTGGAGGTTCACAGGGAAAATTTTGCCACAGAACAGTTAAAAGACCCCGCCCTAATAAAGGCACGGGAAAACGTAGTGGAAATAGATGGCGAGTTAGTGAACCCAGATAATACCTGCACTTACCCATACTTCAGCGTAGAGAAGGACCTACTGTATCGGGTGGCAAAAAGGGCAGAAGAAACCGTTGAGCAGCTGGTGGTGCCCAAACCTTACAGGAAGTTGGTGTTGGAGTTGGCCCATGGGCACATTCTTGGAGGTCATCTGGGGACAGAGAAAACCCGAGAGAGGGTATTACAGAGATTCTATTGGCCTGGGGTGATGAAGGACATAGAAAATTATTGTTCCTCCTGCCCTGTGTGTCAGAGGTCGGCCCCGATGCCACATTTCCGTAGCCCGCTGGTCCCTCTACCCATCATTGAGGTCCCGTTTGAGAGAATCGCAATGGATTTGGTAGGTCCTATAATCAAGTCCGCTAGGGGGCACCAGTACATATTGGTTATAATGGACTATGCCACCCGTTATCCAGAAGCGATCCCTCTCAGAAATACCTCGGCCAAAACCATAGCCAAAGAGCTATCTCTTGTTTTTAGCCGGGTGGGTATTTGTAAAGAACTGCTTACGGACCAAGGTACACCCTTTATGTCCCGGGTTATGAAAGAGCTGTGTAAATTGTTCAAAGTGACGCAATTGCGTACATCTGTGTATCACCCCCAAACCGATGGGCTGGTTGAAAGATTCAACAAAACCCTAAAACAAATGTTGAAGAAAGTGGTGGATAGAGATGGAAAGGATTGGGACTGTCTACTTCCTTATTTGATGTTTGCTATTAGGGAGGTGCCCCAATCCTCTACGGGATTCTCCCCCTTTGAGTTACTGTATGGGAGACACCCAAGAGGGCTGTTGGATATTGCCAAGGAAACTTGGGAAAGTGAGAGTTCTCCCCACAGGAGTGTGATTGAGCATGTCGCCCTGATGCAAGATCGAATTGCACAGGTAATGCCCATCGTGAAGGAACATTTGGCCCAAGCGCAGTTGGCACAGCAGAGAGTGTACAACCGTGGAGCAAAGACCCGTACCTTTTCCCCGGGGGATAGGATATTGGTACTTGTCCCTACGGTTGAAAGTAAATTCCTTGCCAAATGGCAAGGCCCCTACGAGATAATGGAAAAAGTGAGCGAAGTGAATTACAAGGTCAGACAACCAGGAAGGCGAAAGCCCGAACAGATATATCACGTTAATCTGTTGAAAGCCTGGAGGGATAGAGAGTCCCTAGTCGCAGAAACTTGGTCACCAGCTCAAACTGGTTGCGTGATTCCGGAGGTTGGAATAGCAGCCACCTTGTCACAACCCCAACAACAGGAGGTTAAGGAGTTTGTGCTTCGCAACAAGGAGGTGTTCTCTGAGCTGCCGGGACAAACATCTGGGGTAGAGCATGATATTATTACCCCGCCCGGTGAAAGGGTGAAGTTAAAACCCTATCGGATCCCAGAGGCCCGACGGGAGGCAATACGGGAGGAAGTACAGAAAATGCTGAACTTAGGGGTGATAGAGGAGTCCCAAAGTGATTGGTCTAGTCCCATTGTGTTGGTGCCTAAACCGGATGGGAGCTGGCGATTTTGTAACGATTTTCGTCAGTTGAACAAAGTTACAAAATTTGACACCTACCCCATGCCACGTATAGATGAGTTGATCGACCGGCTGGGAACAGCCCGATACATGACGACTCTTGACCTCACAAAAGGGTATTGGCAAATTCCCCTGGCCAAGTCGGCCAAAGAGAAAACCGCATTTGTAACCCCAGACGGGGCGTTCCAATATAAGAGAATGCCGTTCGGGTTACAGAATGCGCCGGCCACATTCCAGCGGAAAATGGACCAGATGCTGAGGCCCCATCGGAAGTATGCTGCGGCTTACCTGGATGACGTAATTGTCCATAGCACAGATTGGGCCTCACATCTGCCAAAAGTGCAAGCAGTCCTGGACTCTGTTCGGGAAGCGGGGTTTACGGCTAACCCCAAGAAGTGTACCATTGGGCAGGAGGAGGCCAAATATCTTGGGTACACCATTGGCAGGGGAGTAATAAAACCCCAACTCAACAAAGTCGAGGCCATCCAGAGTTGGCCACGTCCCAACAGCAAGAAGCAGGTACGAGCCTTTCTGGGAATCGCGGGTTATTATCGGCGCTTCATTCCCCACTTTGCTTCTAAGGCTGTGCCCCTAACCAACCTGACGAAAGGGAAAGGGTCGGTCATGATTAAATGGACCCCCGAGGCTGAGGCAGCATTCCAATTCTTGAAACAAGCCTTATGTAGCCAGCCAGTGTTGTACTCACCCGACTTCTCTAAAGACTTTGTCGTACAAAGTGATGCGTCAGATGTGGGGTTAGGAGCAGTATTGTCCCAGGTCTGGAACGGGGAAGAGCACCCAGTCATTTACCTCAGCAGGAAGTTGAAGTCCCATGAGGTAAATTACGCCACGGTTGAAAAGGAGTGTTTAGCGGTGAAGTGGGCTCTAGATTCCCTTCGGTACTATCTGCTAGGTAGGCACTTTGACATGGTTACGGATCACGCTCCGTTAAAGTGGATGGCTCAAAACAAGGAAACAAATAGAAGAGTGAATAGGTGGTTCCTGGCCCTCCAGGAATTCAACTTCACAGTAAAGCATCGCCCTGGCGTTCAAATGGGGAATGTGGATGCTTTGTCTCGAGTACATGAATGCCTGATTGCTGGTGTTCCAACCCCGAGGTTAAAACAAGAGGGGGGGGTATGTGACAGCAGGAAGGTAAAGTCACCTGGTTGCATCCAGGGGGGTAGATATATTTCGCCCAGATTCAGGCTTTACGCCGATTTGTACAACTAGGTGGAGAGTTGTATAAGGCTAGTGTGCTCATGGATGACTCATACCTCTAGGGAGAGGGCTGGGCGTCGTGCAGACAGGGAGTTGATGAGACCAGCTGAACCTTGTCAGCTCATTTAGGCCTCTATAAGAAACTCCCAGATTCATTAGATGTTAGCTCATGCCTGGAACCAGACCTGTGTGGACTGTCTAGGGAGAGTGAACCCCTGTGCGGTGAGGCAAAGCCTGTGTGGCTATTTGTTTGGACTTTTACTAAACCAGGGACTTAGGGACTAGGACAGCACTAGGCTGATCCCAGTTGTTAGTTTAGGAAACCTGCATGTTTAGTCAGAGGTCAAACTGACCAGGATTTATTTTGTTTGTTTCTTTTTGGCTTTGCTGTGTTTTTGTCACTGTACATAGAGAAATAAACCGCACCTTTTGATTTTGAAAACCACAACCTCCGTCTGCTGGCCCTGTTTTTGTGTGGGGAACCCAACCAGGGGGTCACACACACCCGCTACCGAGTTAACCCCCTCACAATATATATATATATATATATATATATATATATATATACACAAGCCTGGATGTATATACTGTATCTACTAAATACACTGCAGCTAACTGAATCGCCTGCCTGCTCAATCTAAATTAAATGACACTCTCTCTCAGTCAACGCCAGCAACACACTACACAGGGCCGACGTGCAGGCGGCCTTATATAGTGTGGGGCGTGAACTTAACCCCCTGAGCCATAATTTGCCAAAGGCACCCTGCTTTGGCCAATTATGTCTCTCTTTGCTGACGGCGCTGTGATTGGCCAAAGCATGCGGGTCATAGTGCATGCTTGGCCAATCATCAGTCAATAATGCACTGTGATGTCGCAGTGCATTATGGGGTGTGACGCGCCGCTCGAATTTGGCGCAAACGCCCCATAATGTTCGTATTTCGACGAACAAGCGAACAGCCAATGTTCGAGTGGAACTCATGTTCGACCAGAACATAAAGCTCATCACTAGTGACTATCCTATTCCTTCTCATGATGATAGCTTCTAAGAATATTTTTGGTTCAGGGCACCACCACCACTGCCTAAGGCCCAATTTTTCTGCCCCTGTTTAACAGGGGCGCGTAATTAAAATTTTTGATATAATATTTCACAGCAGTGCCCATTCCTGTGCTCAACAAGTGTATCTGTGAGGCTTTACAGTGTTATGCCACCACCACCACCACCACCGCCTAAGGCCCAATTTTTCTGCCCCTGTTTAACAGGGACGTGTAATTACAATTTTTGTACAAATTTTTTCACAGCAGGGCTCGTTCCTGCGCTCAACAAGAGTGTCTGTGAGGGGTTGCAGTGTTGTGGCACCACCACCACTGCCTAAGGCCCAATTTTTCTGCCCCTGTTTAACAGAGGCGCGTAATTAAAAATTTTGATCTAATATTTATTCAGCAGGGCCAGTTCCTGCGCTCAACAAGAGTATCTGTGAGGCTTTACAGTGTTGTGCCACCACCACCACCACCACCATAACCATCTAAGGCCCAATTTTTCTGCCCCTGTTTAACAGGGGCATGTAGACCAATTTTTGCTCTAATATTTCACAGCAGGGCCCGTTCCTGCGCTCAACAAGAGTATCTGTGAGGCTTTACAGTGTTGTGCCACCACCACTGCCTAAGGCCGAATTTTTCTGCCCCTGTTTAACAGGAGCGCGTAATTACAATTTTTGCTCTAATATTTCACAGCAGGGCCCGTTCCTGCGCTCAACAAGAGTATCTGTGAGGCTTTACAGTGTTTTGCCACCACCACCACCACCACCGCCTAAGGCCCAATTTTTCTGCCCCTGTTTAACAGGGGCATGTAATTACAACTTTTGCTCTAATATTTCACAGCAGGGCCCGTTCCTGCGCTCAACAAGATCTGTGAGGCTTTACAGTGTTGTGCCACCACCGCCTAAGGCCCAATTGTTCTGCCCCTGTTTAACAGGAGCATGAAAGTAACATTTTTGCTCTAATATTTCACAGCAGGGCTCGTTCCTGTGCTCAACAAGAGAATCTGTGAGGGGTTACAGTGTTGTGGCACCACCGTCACTGCCTAAGGCCCAATTTTTTTGCCCCTCTTTAACAGGGTCTTGTAATTACAATTTTTGATCTAATATTTCACAGCAGGGCTCGTTCCTGTGCCCACCAAGAGTAACTGTGAGGGCTTACAGTGTTGTGGCACCACCACCACCACCACCACCAAAGGCCCAATTATTCTGCCCCTGTTTAACAGGGGCATGTAATTACAGTTCTTGATATAGTATTTCACAGCAGGGCCTGTTCCAGTGCCCACCAAGAGTAACTGTGAGGGCTTACAGTGTTCTGGTACCACCAATACCTAAGGCCCAATTTTCCGCAGAGTGTATAGGGCAGGCCGTATAGTATATACAGGCGGCACCCTATTTTCAAACATCTGACTTACAAACGACTCCTACTTACAAACGGAGTGTCACGGTCTGGAGTCAGACCCTGCCGTAAACTATGCAACTTTGCTTTAGCAGTAGCACAGCGATTGGGATCATCAAAAACCTGATTCATCGCAGCCTCAAAAGTCTGGAAACTATTCAGCGTGGCACTGTCTTGTTCTATATAAGGGTAGGCCCAGGCTAATGCTTCCCCAGTCAGGAGGTTGATAACAAACATTACCTTCTGTTTTTCAGAAGTGAATGCAGCGGGTCGCATTTGGAAATATATGCGACACTGGTTAAGAAAACCTCTGTAATGGTGGCGATCTCCATTAAACTTGGGTGGGTGAGGCATTTATGCATTAGCATCATCTTGGGAACGTAGGTTCAGCAATTGTTTTTGCAGGGCATGGATCTCTTCACGTTGCCCTTTCACCACATTTTTCAGTTCGGCAAATTTTTCTTGGTAGGTGACACCAAACTCCTGCAGCTCCGCAATTTGCTGCCTGAAAGGAGCCACAGCATTTGCTATAGCGGCCTCCATGTTTTAGGCCAGGTTATTCTGTCACGGTCTGGAGTCAGGCTCAGCGGCCAGTAGCTATAGCAGTTGCAGGACAGGTATAAAGGCAGTCACTTCTGGCAGATGACACAAGCTCACTTGAGGTGCGGAGTCTAAGTACTAGCTGGTTTTCCCCAGAGCTCCGGATGGTGGAGATGGATTTGGCTGCAAGCTAGTATCAGGTCGCGGTCCTCAGGTTTGCCCCACCAGGGTGTGAGCAGGCCGGGCTCCAGTGGCGGATAGGCAGATAAGGATTAAACAGCAGCGTGGTCAGTAACAAGCCAAAAGGTCAATCACGAGTGGTTGCAGGTTGGGATCAGGCAGCAGAGTAGTCAAAGAACAAGCCAAGGGTCAATTACGAGTGGTAGCAAAATACAGATGGCAGCAGGGATGTCAAGAGCTAGGCACTGGCTGAGAAGGCACAATAACCTGGCAAAGAGGAAGTGCTGAGACAAGGCTTATATAGGAAGTTCATGGGAGGAGCAAGGAGTTCAAGGTTCAACAGTAATCAAGACTCAAGGCAGGGTTGTCCATTGGATCAGATAGGTTTGTCCAGCAGATCAGGCAGGGAGCTGTCCTGCATCCCAGATAGCTCAGTGGGAAGAGTCAACGCCAGACACCGACGAGGTCCCAGGTTCAAGCCCAGGTCCTGACAGTACTCCCCTCTTCTCAGGACGTCTTAGGGCTGGGTTTGTGAGGAAACCTCTGGTGGAATTCTCTTGTGCATCTAGGGGCGTGAACGTTCTCCTCAGGCTCCCAAGAATTTTCTTCTGGCACATATCCTTCCTATTGGACCAGATATTGTAGTTTGTTTCTAAAGATCCTGGAATCAAGAATTTTCTCCACCCTGTACCTCAACAGGTGGAGGAGGTGGAAGAATTCTTCCCGAAAAGGGATTTTCATTAAATTGTTTAAGTAGTGACATGTGAAAAACAGGGTGAATTTTCATACTATCAGGAAGTTTTAAGCGAAAGGTAACCGGATTGATTTGAGCAGAAATCTTGAATGGTCCTACAAACTTCTGGCCCAGCTTTGCAGACGGAACATGGACCTTCAAATTTTTGGTTGATAACCAAACTTTGTCACCCACATGAAATGTAGGAAGTGATCTGCGATGTCTATCAGCAGCCTTCTTGTAACATTCCTGAGCCTCCTTCAAAGTTTCGATCAATTTCTCACGAATCTCCTGCAATGTAGTTAATCTGTTGGTAACAGAAGGAATTGGAGTTGAGATAGGGAGATCAGGAATAAAAATGGGATGATACCCGTTGTTTAAATAAAAAGGACTTTGAGAAGTGGAGCTATGTTTAAAATTATTATATGCAAACTCTGCTGTAGGAAGATAATCCACCCAGTCATCCTGAAGATAACTGACAAAACATCGAAGGTACTGCTCTAAGGTTTGATTGGTCATCTCAGTCTGACCATTAGACTGGGGATGAAAAGCAGAAGACAGATTAACTGTTACACCTAAGGCTGAACAAAAGTTTTTCCCAAATTTTGAAGTAAACTGTACTCCTCTGTCAGACACCACATCGTCAGGAATTCCATGTAGTTTAAATACTTCTCAAAGCATTAACTCAGCAGTTTGTTCAGCTGAAGGTACCCCCTTAACAGGTATAAAATGAGCCATCTTAGTGAGACGGTCAACAACAACCAAGATAGTGCTAATTTCTCTTGAGGGAGGTAAATCTACCACAAAGTCCATAGAAATTGAGCCCCATGGTCTTGATGGAACAGGGAGTGGCTGGAGCAACCCCAAAGGAGAAGCTCGGGGAGTCTTACTGCGTGCATAGGTCAGGCATGAGACCACATAGTGTTTGACGTCTTTCTTATAGCTGGGCCACCAAAATGAACGTGACAAGAGCTCTTCTGTTTTGGAAATCCCAAAATCCCAAAATGCCCAGCAAGTTTTGAGTCATGAACCAACCTGAGGGCTTCAGTCCGAGCAGATTCAGGTACATAGAGACTATGTGCATGAGTCCAAAAGCCATTCTTGTACACAAGGTTATTATCCGCAGGCGGATGATTGAGAAGAGGGTCATTTTCATACCCCTCCTTTAGGACACTCAAGAATGTCTTGAAACCTGTGGCCCCTATGAAGTTCTTTTGAGGCAGAATCATACATTCAGGGTTGTCTTCCTGGCATGGTTCAGTCAACATTCTTGATAATGCATCGGCCTTACCATTCCTTGACCCAGGTCGATACGAGATGATAAAATTAAACCGGGAAAAGAACAGTGACCAACGTGCTTATCTAGAAGACATCTTCTTGGCAGAGTGAATTAATTCTAGATTTTTATGATCAGTGAGAACAGTTACTGGATGCTTAGCCCCTTCCAGCAGATGCCTCCATTCAGAAAAGGCTTCCTTAATTGCCAGCAATTCCTTATTCCCGATTAGGGATGAGCTTCGTGTTCGAGTCGAACATACGTTCGACTCGAACATCGGCTGTTCGATCGTTCGACGAAGATCGAACGATTTGGGCCGTTCGCGCCAAATTCGAGTGACGCGAACGGCCCACAATGCACTACGCCATCGCAGTGTCATCCAGGCGCTGTGATTGGCCAAGCATGCACTGTGACCCCGCATGCTTGGCCAATCACAGCGCCGGCAGCGAGGAGAGCAATGATTGGCCACAGGCAGGATGCCTGTGGCCAATTATTGCTGAGGGTGTTTAGTACACGCCCCACACTATAAAAGGCCGCCAGCACGGCGGCCTAGTGTAGTGTGTTCCGGAGCAGGGATAGAGCAGCATAGGCAGGGACAGTGACTGTTATTTCTTTCTTGCTTAACCTGGATTCCTTTAGTTTAGGGAAAGAGAAGGATAGGTAGGGAGAGTGTCAGTGTGTTTTGTGCTTGTGCTATAGTGTGCTTAAAAAAAACATTTATTCTAGGGACAGAAAACTGTAGGTAGGGACAGTGTCAGTTTCTTTCACTCTGCAAGTCCTTGTTTCCAGGGACCTGGAAGGACAGTGAGTGAATTGTCCTTGTGCTATATTGTGCTTAAAAAAACATTTATTCTAGGGACAGAAAACTGTAGGTAGGGAGAGTGTCAGTTTCTTTCACTCTGCAAGTCCTTGTTTCCAGGGACCTGTAAGGACAGTGAGTGAATTGTCCTTGTGCTATATTTTGCTTAAAAAAAACATTTATTCTAGGGACAGAAAACTGTAGGTAGGGAGAGTGTCAGTTTATTTCACTCTGCAAGTCCTTGTTTCCAGGGACCTGGAAGGACAGTGAGTGAATTCTCCTTGTGCTATATTGTGCTTAAAAAAAACATTTATTCTAGGGACAGAAAACTGTAGGTAGGGACAGTGTCAGTTTCTTTCACTCTGCAAGTCCTTGTTTCCAGGGACCTGTAAGGACAGTGAGTGAATTGTCCTTGTGCTATATTGTGATTAAAAAAAACATTTTTTCTAGGGACAGAAAACTGTAGGTAGGGAGAGTGTTTTTTTTCTTTCACTCTGCAAGTCCTTGTTTCCAGGGACCTGTAAGGACAGTGAGTGAATTGTCCTTGTGCTATATTGTGCTTAAAAAAAACATTTATTCTAGGGACAGAAAACTGTAGGTAGGGAGAGTGTCAGTTTATTTCACTCTGCAAGTCCTTGTTTCCAGGGACCTGGAAGGACAGTGAGTGAATTGTCCTTGTGTTATATTGTGATTAAAAAAAACATTTTTTCTAGGGACAGAAAACTGTAGGTAGGGAGAGTGTTTTTTTTCTTTCACTCTGCAAGTCCTTGTTTCCAGGGACCTGTAAGGACAGTGAGTGAATTGTCCTTGTGCTATATTGTGCTTAAAAAAAACATTTATTCTAGGGACAGAAAACTGTAGGTAGGGAGAGTGTCAGTTTATTTCACTCTGCAAGTCCTTGTTTCCAGGGACCTGGAAGGACAGTGAGTGAATTGTCCTTGTGTTATATTGTGATTAAAAAAAACATTTTTTCTAGGGACAGAAAACTGTAGGTAGGGAGAGTGTTTTTTTTCTTTCACTCTGCAAGTCCTTGTTTCCAGGGACCTGGAAGGACAGTGAGTGAATTCTCCTTGTACTATATTGTGCTTAAAAAAAACATTTATTCTAGGGACAGAAAACTGTAGGTAGGGAGAGTGTCAGTTTATTTCACTCTGCAAGTCCTTGTTTCCAGGGACCTGTAAGGACAGTGAGTGAATTGTCCTTGTGCTATATTGTGATTAAAAAAAACATTTTTTCTAGGGACAGAAAACTGTAGGTAGGGAGAGTGTTTTTTTTCTTTCACTCTGCAAGTCCTTGTTTCCAGGGACCTGTAAGGACAGTGAGTGAATTGTCCTTGTGCTATATTGTGATTAAAAAAAACATTTTTTCTAGGGACAGAAAACTGTAGGTAGGGAGAGTGTTTTTTTTCTTTCACTCTGCAAGTCCTTGTTTCCAGGGACCTGTAAGGACAGTGAGTGAATTGTCCTTGTGCTATATTGTGCTTAAAAAAAACATTTATTCTAGGGACAGAAAACTGTAGGTAGGGAGAGTGTCAGTTTATTTCACTCTGCAAGTCCTTGTTTCCAGGGACCTGGAAGGACAGTGAGTGAATTGTCCTTGTGCTATATTGTGATTAAAAAAAACATTTTTTCTAGGGACAGAAAACTGTAGGTAGGGAGAGTGTTTTTTTTCTTTCACTCTGCAAGTCCTTGTTTCCAGGGACCTGTAAGGACAGTGAGTGAATTGTCCTTGTGCTATATTGTGCTTAAAAAAAACATTTATTCTAGGGACAGAAAACTGTAGGTAGGGAGAGTGTCAGTTTATTTCACTCTGCAAGTCCTTGTTTCCAGGGACCTGGAAGGACAGTGAGTGAATTGTCCTTGTGTTATATTGTGATTAAAAAAAACATTTTTTCTAGGGACAGAAAACTGTAGGTAGGGAGAGTGTTTTTTTTCTTTCACTCTGCAAGTCCTTGTTTCCAGGGACCTGTAAGGACAGTGAGTGAATTCTCCTTGTGCTATATTGTGCTTAAAAAAAACATTTATTCTAGGGACAGAAAACTGTAGGTAGGGAGAGTGTCAGTTTATTTCACTCTGCAAGTCCTTGTTTCCAGGGACCTGTAAGGACAGTGAGTGAATTGTCCTTGTGCTATATTGTGATTAAAAAAAACATTTTTTCTAGGGACAGAAAACTGTAGGTAGGGAGAGTGTTTTTTTTTTCTTTCACTCTGCAAGTCCTTGTTTCCAGGGACCTGTAAGGACAGTGAGTGAATTGTCCTTGTGCTATATTGTGATTAAAAAAAACATTTTTTCTAGGGACAGAAAACTGTAGGTAGGGAGAGTGTTTTTTTTCTTTCACTCTGCAAGTCCTTGTTTCCAGGGACCTGTAAGGACAGTGAGTGAATTGTCCTTGTGCTATATTGTGCTTAAAAAAAACATTTATTCTAGGGACAGAAAACTGTAGGTAGGGAGAGTGTCAGTTTATTTCACTCTGCAAGTCCTTGTTTCCAGGGACCTGGAAGGACAGTGAGTGAATTGTCCTTGTGCTATATTGTGATTAAAAAAAACATTTTTTCTAGGGACAGAAAACTGTAGGTAGGGAGAGTGTTTTTTTTCTTTCACTCTGCAAGTCCTTGTTTCCAGGGACCTGTAAGGACAGTGAGTGAATTGTCCTTGTGCTATATTGTGCTTAAAAAAAACATTTATTCTAGGGACAGAAAACTGTAGGTAGGGAGAGTGTCAGTTTATTTCACTCTGCAAGTCCTTGTTTCCAGGGACCTGGAAGGACAGTGAGTGAATTGTCCTTGTGTTATATTGTGTTTAAAAAAAAACATTTTTTCTAGGGACAGAAAACTGTAGGTAGGGAGAGTGTTTTTTTTCTTTCACTCTGCAAGTCCTTGTTTCCAGGGACCTGGAAGGACAGTGAGTGAATTCTCCTTGTGCTATATTGTGCTTAAAAAAAACATTTATTCTAGGGACAGAAAACTGTAGGTAGGGAGAGTGTCAGTTTATTTCACTCTGCAAGTCCTTGTTTCCAGGGACCTGTAAGGACAGTGAGTGAATTGTCCTTGTGCTATATTGTGATTAAAAAAAACATTTTTTCTAGGGACAGAAAACTGTAAGTAGGGAGAGTGTTTTTTTTCTTTCACTCTGCAAGTCCTTGTTTCCAGGGACCTGTAAGGACAGTGAGTGAATTGTCCTTGTGCTATATTGTGCTTAAAAAAAACATTTATTCTAGGGACAGAAAACTGTAGGTAGGGAGAGTGTCAGTTTATTTCACTCTGCAAGTCCTTGTTTCCAGGGACCTGGAAGGACAGTGAGTGAATTGTCCTTGTGCTATATTGTGATTAAAAAAAACATTTTTTCTAGGGACAGAAAACTGTAGGTAGGGAGAGTGTTTTTTTTCTTTCACTCTGCAAGTCCTTGTTTCCAGGGACCTGTAAGGACAGTGAGTGAATTGTCCTTGTGCTATATTGTGCTTCAAAAAAACATTTATTCTAGGGACAGAAAACTGTAGGTAGGGAGAGTGTCAGTTTATTTCACTCTGCAAGTCCTTGTTTCCAGGGACCTGGAAGGACAGTGAGTGAATTGTCCTTGTGTTATATTGTGATTAAAAAAAAACATTTTTTCTAGGGACAGAAAACTGTAGGTAGGGAGAGTGTTTTTTTTCTTTCACTCTGCAAGTCCTTGTTTCCAGGGACCTGGAAGGACAGTGAGTGAATTCTCCTTGTGCTATATTGTGCTTAAAAAAAACATTTATTCTAGGGACAGAAAACTGTAGGTAGGGAGAGTGTCAGTTTATTTCACTCTGCAAGTCCTTGTTTCCAGGGACCTGTAAGGACAGTGAGTGAATTGTCCTTGTGCTATATTGTGATTAAAAAAAACATTTTTTCTAGGGACAGAAAACTGTAGGTAGGGAGAGTGTTTTTTTTCTTTCACTCTGCAAGTCCTTGTTTCCAGGGACCTGTAAGGACAGTGAGTGAATTGTCCTTGTGCTATATTGTGATTAAAAAAAACATTTTTTCTAGGGACAGAAAACTGTAGGTAGGGAGAGTGTTTTTTTTCTTTCACTCTGCAAGTCCTTGTTTCCAGGGACCTGTAAGGACAGTGAGTGAATTGTCCTTGTGCTATATTGTGCTTAAAAAAAACATTTATTCTAGGGACAGAAAACTGTAGGTAGGGAGAGTGTCAGTTTATTTCACTCTGCAAGTCCTCGTTTCCAGGGACCTGGAAGGACAGTGAGTGAATTGTCCTTGTGCTATATTGTGATTAAAAAAAACATTTTTTCTAGGGACAGAAAACTGTAGGTAGGGAGAGTGTTTTTTTTCTTTCACTCTGCTAGTCCTTGTTTCCAGGGACCTGTAAGGACAGTGAGTGAATTGTCCTTGTGCTATATTGTGCTTAAAAAAAAACATTTATTCTAGGGACAGAAAACTGTAGGTAGGGAGAGTGTCAGTTTATTTCACTCTGCAAGTCCTTGTTTCCAGGGACCTGGAAGGACAGTGAGTGAATTGTCCTTGTGTTATATTGTGATTAAAAAAAACATTTTTTCTAGGGACAGAAAACTGTAGGTAGGGAGAGTGTTTTTTTTCTTTCACTCTGCAAGTCCTTGTTTCCAGGGACCTGGAAGGACAGTGAGTGAATTCTCCTTGTGCTATATTGTGCTTAAAAAAAACATTTATTCTAGGGACAGAAAACTGTAGGTAGGGAGAGTGTCAGTTTATTTCACTCTGCAAGTCCTTGTTTCCAGGGACCTGGAAGGACAGTGAGTGAATTGTCCTTGTGCTATATTGTGATTAAAAAAAACATTTTTTCTAGGGACAGAAAACTGTAGGTAGGGAGAGTGTTTTTTTTCTTTCACTCTGCAAGTCCTTGTTTCCAGGGACCTGGAAGGACAGTGAGTGAATTCTCCTTGTGCTATATTGTGATTAAAAAAAACATTTTTTCTAGGGACAGAAAACTGTAGGTAGGGAGAGTGTTTTTTTTCTTTCACTCTGCAAGTCCTTGTTTCCAGGGACCTGTAAGGACAGTGAGTGAATTGTCCTTGTGCTATATTGTGATTAAAAAAAACATTTTTTCTAGGGACAGAAAACTGTAGGTAGGGAGAGTGTCAGTTTCTTTCACTGTGAAAGTCCTTGTTTCAAGGGACAGAGAAGGACACCTGAAGGTAGCCCTTATTGCTTTTTTCCCATCTCCCTGCAGGCCATCTATTAGAATGTCTGGAAGGCAAACAAGGAGAGGCAGACAGTCAGGAGGCAATAAAAGAGGGCAAGCAGGCTCTGTGTCTGGGGGCAACAGTGCTGGTCGTGGACGCGGTGCATTGTCATCAGCACATGGCCATGGGACACGCTTGTCCTTCTTTTCGGCAGCTGGACATGTTGAGCCACATCATGCCGAAGACTTGGTAGAGTGGATGACCAAGCCCTCCTCCTCCTCCTCATCCTCTCTCACCCAGGCTCAGGGTACTGGAAAAGCAGCTGCCAAAGCGTCGTCTTCCCTGGTATCAATGTCAGACAAATCATCAGTCACTCCTTCCCTAGACCCACCATGTCCTCCTCCTGAGGAGTCCCCCGAACTGTTTCAGCACAGTGTTGGGTACATGCTCCAGGAGGATGCCCAGCGTTTCGAAGGGTCTGATGATGAAACCCAGCTAGAGGAAGGCAGTAGCGTGAGAGCAGACAGAGGGGATGCTCAAGAAGGACACCAATCTGGCAGTCATGTTCCAGCAGCTGCAGCATACTGCCAGATTGGCTCCAGTGAAGAGGAGGGAGGGGATGATGAGGTCACTGACTCCACGTGGGTGCCTAATAGGAGAGAGGAGGAGGAGGAGGATGAGGAGGAGGCACATCTCCAACGAGGCAGGATGCCCTTTGGTGGCCAGCGTAAGGGCAGTACACCGACGGAATCACACCGCAGAGCTCCGCCTGTGCAGGGCGCTGCCTCTGCCCGTCATTCAAAAAGTTCTTTGGTGTGGGCCTTTTTTGAGGCTAGTGCATCAGATCGCACAGCTGCTGTTTGCAACATATGTCTCAAGCGTATATCGCGTGGCCAAAACATCAGCCGCTTGGGTACCACATGCCTGACCAGACATATGTTGACCTGCCATGCAGCTCGTTGGCAAGCCTACCTCAAAGACCCACACCAAAGAACAAAGCGGACCTCTCCTTGCACCGCATCAGCTGGGATCTCCAACCCCACTATAACTTCAGTCCTCTCTGAAACATGCACTGAGAGGAATGAAGGTGTAGAATTAGGTGTGTCACAGCCAAGTACTTGCGCCCACTCTGCTAGCAGTACACCGACGTCCGATTCTAGCAGGCAAATTTCCCTGCCCCAGCTGCTGGACCGTCGAAAGAAGTTCACTCCCAGCCATCCACATGCCCAGCGGTTGAATGCTAGCTTGGCTAAATTGCTAGCGCTTCAACTGCTGCCTTTTCAGTTGGTAGACTCGGCCCCCTTCCGTGAGTTTGTGCAATGTGCAGTTCCTCAGTGGCAGGTTCCCAAACGCCACTTTTTCTCACGGAAGGCTATTCCGGCTCTCTACCGGCATGTGGAAGGCAATGTCTTGGCCTCGCTGGACAGGGCGGTCAGCGGTAAGGTGCATATTACCGCTGACTCATGGTCCAGCAGGCATGGACAGGGACGTTACCTTTCTTTCACGGCCCATTGGGTCACTCTTTTGGCAGCTGGGAAGGATTCAGGACAAGGTGCAGTAGTGTTGGAGGTTGTCCCACCGCCACGCCTCCAAAATGCTACTACTGGTTGTGACACACCTCTCTCCTCCACCCCCTCCTCTTCTTCTTCCTCCATGGCCTCTTCCTGTGGTTTGTCCTATGAACCAGCGGTGCTCCGTAGCCGTTCACGGGGCTACGCAAGTACGCAGGCAAAAAGATGCCATGCCGTGCTTGCGCTGGTGTGTTTGGGGGACAGAAGCCACACTGGGGCAGAGGTCCTGTCTGCTCTGCAGGGCCAGGCCGAGAGGTGGTTGACGCCACGCCAGCTTAAGCCAGGAATGGTGGTTTGCGACAATGGCACCAACCTCCTCTCCGCCCTCCGACAGGGACAACTGACCCATGTGCCCTGTGTGGCTCACGTCCTTAACCTGGTGGTGCAGCGCTTCTTGGGCAGGTACCCGGGCTTACAGGATGTCCTGAGGCAGGCCAGGAAAGTCTGTGTGCATTTCCGCAGATCTTATAATGCCAGTGCTCGCCTGGCTGAGCTGCAAAAGGAGTTGAACCTGCCCAAGAACCGCCTTATATGTGACATGCCCACCAGGTGGAACTCAACGTTGGCCATGCTGCAGCGGCTGCACACGCAGCAGAGGGCCATCAATGAGTACCTGTGCGACTACGGCACCAGGACAGGGTCAGGGGAGCTTGGTTTTTTTTCTCCACGCCAGTGGGGCATGATCAGGGATGCATGCACTGTCCTGGCACCATTTGAGGAGGCCACGAGGATGGTGAGCAGTGACAGTGCATGCATCAGTGACACTGTACCTCTTGTCCACCTGTTGGAGCACACGCTGCGTGGAATAATGGACAGGGCACTTGAGGCAGAACAGAGGCAGGAAGAGGAGGACTTCCTTGCCTCTCAAGGCCCCCTTTACCCAGACAGTGTTCCTTCTGTCCCACCCATCGCACAGGAAGAGGAGGAGGAGGAGGAGGAGGAGGATTGTGTCAGCATGGAGGTGGAGGCTGGCACTCAGCATCATCAGCAGCAGTCTTTTAGGGATGATTTACAGTCCCAAGAAACCAGTGGACTTGTACGTGGCTGGGAGGAGGTGGCTGCGGATCATGTCGTCCTTAGTGACCCAGAGGACTCCGGAGCGAATGCCTCAGCAAACCTACGCTGCATGGCCTCCCTGATCCTGCAAAGTCTGCGGAAGGATCCTCGTATTCTTCGGATCAAGGAGAGGGACCATTACTGGCTGGCCACTCTCCTTGATCCACGGTACAAGGGTAAGGTTGCGGACCTTATGTTACCGTCGCAGAGGGAGCAGAGGATGAGACAACTCCGGGAGGCCTTGCAGAAAGGTCTGTGCAACGCGTTCCCAGAGACTGGGAGGTTGCAAACTCCTGGTCCTGGACAACGAGTTGCTGAGGCTTCGGCCAGTCAAAGAAGGAGCGGTGGGGAAGGTGGCCGTCTGACCGATGCGTTCAGACAATTCTTTAGTCCGCAGCCCCAAAGTATGATCGGTTCCAGCAACCATCGCCAGCGTCTGATAAACATGGTGCAGGAATATCTAGGGGCAAGGTCAGACTTGGACACCTTCCCCACCGAAAATCCTCTGGCTTACTGGGTCTTGAGGATGGATCACTGGCCAGAGCTTGCACAGTATGCAATTGAGCTACTGGCCTGTCCTGCATCCAGCGTTCTTTCGGAACGCACATTCAGTGCTGCTGGAGGATTTGTCACGGATCACAGGGTGCGCCTGTCCACCGACTCGGTTGATCGACTGACTTTCATCAAGATGAACCAGTCTTGGATCACCACCAGCTACCACACACCTGATGCTGATATAACAGACTAATTGATTTTAACATGTCACATCCCTTCAAGACTGATGCTGATGCTGAGTGCCTGTGCTGTTATGTTGACTGGCTATCCTCCTCCTCCGAGTCCTCAATGATACGATTGATGATGATAGCTTGTAAGATCATTTTTGTTTATGGGTGCCGCCACCAGTGCCTAACGCCCAATTTTTCAGCCCCTGTTTAACAGGGGCGTGTAATTACAATTTTTGAAGCAATACTTTGCAACAGGGCTCATTGCTGTGCTCCAAGTACAGTATCTGTGAGGAGTTGCAGTGTTGTGCCACCAGTGCCTAAGGCCCAATTTTTCAGCCCCTGTTTAACAGGGGCGTGTCATTACAATTTTTGAAGCAATACTTTGCAACA
The DNA here is from genome assembly GCA_029206835.1 of Rana muscosa. Lineage (NCBI taxonomy): Eukaryota > Metazoa > Chordata > Amphibia > Anura > Ranidae > Rana > Rana muscosa. The sequence continues at coordinate 38,395,645 of CM055126.1, forward strand.
GGGCTCATTGCTGTGCTCCAAGTACAGTATCTGTGAGGGGTTGCAGTGTTGTGCCACCAGTGCCTAAGGCCCAATTTTTCAGCCCCTGTTCAACAGGGGCATGTAATTACAATTCTTGATCTAATAATTCACAGCAGGGCCCATTGCTGCACCCACCAAGAGTAACTGTCAGGGCTTACAGTGTTGTGGCACCAGCACCACCATCAAAGGCCCAATTTTTACTACCACTGTTCAACAATTATATGTAATTAAAATTCCTGATATAATAGTTGACAGCAGGGCGTTCCAGCACCAACCAAGAGTAACTGTGAGTGCTTACAGTGTTGTGCCAACACCAACAACTAAGGGGCCTATTTCTGCAGAGTATATACGGCAGGTCCCTACTTTCAAACATCCAACTTACAAACGACTCCTACTTGCAAACGCAAGAAGACAACAGGAAGTGAGAGGAAATCTACCACTAGGAAGGAAAATTCTCTCCTGTAAGAATAAATATGGGAGAAAGGTGTCTCCTCTGTACTGATGCTTTATCAGCAATCCTTGTTTCAAGAAAAACACCACATTTCAAAAACAGTTGTCATTGGGACGGAAAGTGAGGTGAAATGTTCTGAACAGGGGCACAGACAGCAAAACAAATGTTACAGGGGTGATAACCCTTACCTATGTTTTCCAAAAAGTTTAAAAATAGATTTTTGGTCTGGAGCTACACTTCAACAATGTACCTGTTCAAAATTACAAACAGACTCTACATAAGAACAAACCTACAGTCCCTGTCTTGTATGCACCGCCTGTATAGGGCTGTTCAGAGTATATAGGGCCTTTTTTATTTTATGTGCGGGGTTCCCCTTAATATCCATACAAGACCCAAAGGGGCTGGTAATGGGCTGGGGTAGGGGGGGGGTCATGGGGTAGCTATGCCATTTTTCTTAAAGAATTTCATCCATATTACCGGGACCAGACATTACATTAAAGCCGCAAGCAGTTTTAAATGGCTTTTTTTTCCTTTAGAAGTGTCATTTTGTGCAGGGACAGTTCTAAACACGGGAAACACGTGGCACTTCACAGGCATACTTTAGACACCCCCCAGGTACGATATTTAAAGGAATATTTGACTTTTTTTTTCACTTTATGCATCATTAAAATGACTGCTCCCGAAAAACGACCGTTTTTAAAACTTCTTTTTGCATTGATACATGTCCCCTGGTGCAGAACCCGGGTTCCCAAACCCTTTTTAGGACAATAACATGCATAATAGTTGTTATAATTAGCACTTTAGAATTCGAACGTTCGCATCCATTGTATTTAATAGGGTTCTAATGTTCGTTCGAACTTTCGGTCCGTTCGCGGGTTCTGGTGCGAACCGAACCCGGGGGTGTTCGGCTCATCACTATTCCCGATGTCATAATTTCTTTCGGCTGATGACATTAAGCGAGAGAAATACGCACAAGGATGAAGCTGCATCTTTTCTCCTTTTTGCTGAGAAAGGATACCTCCCACAGCAGAGTCTGAGGCATCCACTTCCACTATAAAAGGAACTTCAGGATCGGGATGTACCAATATTGGTGCAGAAGTGAAAAGAGTCTTTAGCTTAATAAAAGCAGTCTGTGCCTCAGCTGACCACACAAAGGGCATCCATTTCTTTGTCAGCTGTGTAATTGGTGCTATCTCTTTACAGAAGTTTCTTATGAATTTTCTGTAGAAGTTGGCAAAACCAACAAATCGTTGTATCTCTTTAACATTACTAGGAGCAGGCCAATCCACCACTGCTTTGATCTTCTCAGGATCCATGCTTACTCCTTTAGGAGAAATAATATATCCCAAGAACTGCATCTGGGTTCCTTCAAACTCGCATTTCTCCAATTTAATATAAAGTTGGTTCTTTCTTAGTCTTTCAAAGACAGTGCAAACATGTTTGCGATGTTCCTCCAGGTTATTAGAAAAGATGAGAATATCATCCAGATAAGCAATCACAAACTGGTCCAATAGGTCTCGAAAAGCATCATTGATGAAGTGTTGGAAAGTGGCAGGGGTGTTGCAGAGGCCAAAAGGCATAACCAGGGACTCAAAATGGCCATATCTGGTTCTAAAGGCGGTTTTCCCTTTCGTCTCCTTGACGCATGCGGATGAGGTTATATGCCCCCGTAAGTCTAGTTTTGTGAAGATTTTGGCAGAGCGGAGTCTTTCCAACATTTCAGAAATTAAAGGAAGTGGATAGCTGTTTTTAATAGTGATTTTATTAAGGTCATGGTAGTCAATGCATGGACACAAGGTGGAATCTTTCTTTGCAACAAAGAACAGGGCTGCCCCTGCAGGAGACGTTGAGGGTCTAATGAAGCCCTTTTCTAAATTCTCATCAATCCATTCCCTGAGAACTTTTAATTGAGGTTCTGAAAGATTGAAAAGGTGACCAAAAGGTATTTCAGCCCCTGGGAGCAGTTCAATCGGACAATCATATAGGCGATGAGGAGGTAACTGATCGGCATTCTTCTTATCACAGAAATCCCAGAACTCATGATATTGTGGAGGGAGGTTGTCATATGACTGCGTAGTAACAACATCAACCTGTGATTCCTTGACTGGCAAAGAACTTGTTTGACAAGGTTCTCTACAGAATTCCTCGCAATGGGGGGATGTAAAGTTTATAATCCGTGCTTCCCAGTTGATGGAGGGATTATGGGTGGAAAACCATGGAATGCCCAGGATGACGGGAAATTTGGGTGATGTAATCAGCTGATGGTCTCATGAAGATTAGCCTCAAATTGCAGTACCAAAGGGACTGTCTTATGGGTAACAGGTCCTGAAGTTAAGGGTGAACCATCGACCGTCTCCATATCGATAGGAGCAGACTTATTTCTTGTTTGGATATTATTACTGTGGGCAAAGTCTATGTCCATAAAGTTCCCCCCAGCCCCAGAGTCCAGCTTAGCAGAGCAAGGAATTTCAATACCATAAAAGATTAGTTTAATAGGGATGATAAAATGGGATAGTACAGAATTTACTTTATTCTCTTCATGAATCAATGGGGAGATCGACTGGGTAATAGAGTTTATTTGTTGAGGCAAAATCACATCAGTCGCCGCAATTGTTCTTCTTACCTTGTTCGGACAGTTAACTGCGTAATGCCCAGAGTCCCCGCAATATAAACACAGGTTTTCTGAACGTCTTCTCTCTTTCTCCTGAGTAGAAATGGATCTCTTAATTGCATCAACCTGCATAGGTTCAGCTGTGTCAGAATCTGAAGAAACTCTTGGATCCTTCTGAACAAATTGACTAGCAGAGAAACGCATGCCACCATTGCTTCCAAACATTCCTAGTCTCTCCTTCCTCCTTTCTGTAAGTCTTTGATCAATTCGAATACATAGTTGGATGAAGGCCTCAAGATCATTAGGAGTCTCCACTCTGGCAAGCTCATCTTTTACCTGTTCAGAAAGCCCTTGGCGGTACTGACTTTTTTGTGCTGCTGGTTTCCAAGTGGTATCTGTGATCCAACGTCTGAATTCAGCTGTGTACTCAGCAACAGAACGTTTACCCTGCCGTAAACTATGCAACTTTGCTTTAGCAGTAGCACAGCGATTGGGATCATCAAAAACCTGATTCATCGCAGCCTCAAAAGTCTGGAAACTATTCAGCGTGGCACTGTCTTGTTCTATATAAGGGTAGGCCCAGGCTAATGCTTCCCCAGTCAGGAGGTTGATAACAAACATTACCTTCTGTTTTTCAGAAGTGAATGCAGCGGGTCGCATTTGGAAATATATGCGACACTGGTTAAGAAAACCTCTGTAATGGTGGCGATCTCCATTAAACTTGGGTGGGTGAGGCATTTATGCATTAGCATCATCTTGGGAACGTAGGTTCAGCAATTGTTTTTGCAGGACATGGATCTCTTCACGTTGCCCTTTCACCACATTTTTCAGTTCGGCAAATTTTTCTTGGTAGGTGACACCAAACTCCTGCAGCTCCGCAATTTGCTGCCTGAAAGGAGCCACAGCATTTGCTATAGCGGCCTCCATGTTTTAGGCCAGGTTATTCTGTCACGGTCTGGAGTCAGGCTCAGCGGCCAGTAGCTATAGCAGTTGCAGGACAGGTATAAAGGCAGTCACTTCTGGCAGATGACACAGGCTCACCTGAGGTGCGGAGTCTAAGTACTAGCTGGTTTTCCCCAGAGCCCCGGATGGTGGAGATGGATTTGGCTGCAAGCTAGTACCAGGTCGCGGTCCTCAGGTTTGCCCCACCAGGGTGTGAGCAGGCCGGGGTCCAGTGGTGGATAGGAAGATAAGGATTAAACAGCAGCGTGGTCAGTAACAAGCCAAAAGGTCAATCACCAGTGGTTGCAGGTTGGGATCAGGCAGCAGAGTAGTTAAAGAACAAGCCAAGGGTCAATCACGAGTGGTAGCAAAATACAGTAGGCAGCAGGGACGTCAAGAGCTAGGCACTGGCTGAGAAGGCACAATAACCTGGCAAAGAGGAAGTGCTGAGACAAGGCTTATATAGGAAGTTCATGGGAAGAGCAAGGAGTTCAAGGTTCAACAGTAATCAAGACTCAAGGCAGTGTTGTCCATTGGATCAGATAGGTTTGCCCAGCAGATCAGGCAGGGAGCTGTCCAGCATCCCAGATAGCTCAGTGGGAAAAGTCAACGCCAGACACAGACGAGGTCCCAGATTCAAGCCTAGGTCCTGACACAGAGGGAGACAACAGGAAGTGAGCGGAAATCTACCCGTGGGAAGGGAAATTCTCTCCTGTAAGAGTTAATATGGGAAAAAGGTGTCTCCACTAATGTTTTATCACCAATCCTTGTTTCCCTAATATCCCAAAATTTTCAAAATCCAATTGTCATTGGGACAGAAAGTGAGGTGAAATCTTCTGAACAGGGGCAAAGACAGAAAAACAAATGTTACAGGGGTGATAACCCTTCCCTATGTTATCCAAAAAGCTTAAAAATAGATTTTTTGGCTGGAGCTACACTTAAAAAATTTACCTGTTCCAAATTACAAACAGATTTAACTTAAGAACAAACCTACAGTCCCTATCCTGTTTGGAGTCCGGGGACCGCCTGTAGACTGCTGTTCAGAGTATATAGGGCCTGGGTCCCCACGCCTTTTTTTTTTAAATTTGTGTGCGGGGTTCCCCTTAATATCCATACCAGACCCAAAGGGCCTGGTAATGGGCTGGGGGGGGACCCATGCCGTTTTTCTCAATGATTTTCATCTATATTGCCGGGACCCAACATTACATTACAGCCGCAAGCAGTTTTAAATGACTTTTATTCCTTTAGAAATTAGGGATGAGCCGAACACTCCCCAGTTCGGTTTGCACCAGAACATGCGAACAGGCAATAAATTAGTTCAAACATCCGAACACCGTTAAAGTCTATGGGACTCGAACATGAAAAATCTAAAGTGCTAATTTTAAAGGCTTATATGCAAGTTATTGTCATAAAAAGTGTTTGGGGACCCGGGTCCTGCCCCAAGGGACATGTATCAATGCAAAAAAAAGTTTTAAAAACTGCAATTTTTCGGGAGCAGTGATTTTAATAATACTTAAAGTGAAACAATAAAAGTGAAATATTCCTTTAAATTTCGTACCTAGGGGGTGTGTATAGTATACCTGTAAAGTAGCGCTTGTTTCCTGTGCTTAGAACTGTCCCTGCACAGTGTAATTTCTGAAGGAAAAAAAGTCATTTAAAAGCACTCGCGGCTATAATGAATTGTCGGCTCCTGGCAATACAGAGAAAAGTCATTCATAGAAAAAAAAATGCGTGGGGGTCCCCCCAAATTCAATTACCAGGCCCTTCAGGTCTGGTATGGATATTAAGGGGAACACTGCGCCAACTTTTTTTTAAATGACATGGGGTTCCCCCCAAATATCCATACCAGACCCTTCAGGTCTGGTATGGATTTTAAGGGGAACTCCACGCCAAATTAAAAAAAAAAATGGTGTGGAGTTCCCCCCAAAAATCCATACCAGACCCTTTATCCGAGCACGCAACCTGGCAGACCGCAGGAAAAGAGGGGGGGACGAGAGAGCACCCCCCCTGAACCATACCAGGTCACATGCCCTCAACATGGGGAGGATGCTTTGGGGGTCTGTGACCCCTCAAAGCACCATGACCCCATGTTGATGGGGACAAGGGTTTCATCCCCACAACCCTTGCCCGATAGTTGTGGGGGTCTGCGGGTGGGGGGCTTAACGGAATCTGGAAGACCCCTTTAACAAAGGGGACCCCCAGATCCTGCCTCCCCCCCTATGTGAATTGGTAAGTGTACCCCTACCATTTCACAAAGAAAGTGTAAAAAAATTAAAAAAAACACACAGACACCGTTGGGAGAAGTCCTTTACTAAAAAAAAAAAAAAGATTCCAGCGGTGGTAATCCACTCTCGGTATCCTGCGATGGGTGATCTCCTCTCCGGGGTCCAGCGATAGATGGTCTCTCCTCACCGGGGTCCAGCGATGAATGATCTCTCCTCTCCAGGTCCAGGCTCCAACAATGAGGAACAGCAAGCATCCTGTCTCCACCGGAGACACCCCGGGAATCCCGGCAGCCTGACAGGTCTCTTATGTAGCTGAGGACGGGGGCCACCCGTCACGTGACCACGTCCCCCTCTGACGCAAGGGGAAACCTGGAGAGGAGAGATCATCCATTGCTGGACCCCGGAGAGGAGAGATCATCCATCGCTGGACCCAGAAGAGGAGATCACCCATCGCAGGATACATGAGAGTGGATTACCATCACTGGAATCTTTTTTTAATTTTTTTTATTTTAATAAAGGACTTTTCCCAACGGTGTCTGTGTGTTTTTTTTTGTTTTTTTTACACTTTCTTTGTGAAATGGTAGGGCTACAATGTACCCCTTACCAATTCACAAAGGGGAGGGGCCGGGATATGGGGGTCGCCTTTGTTAAAGGGGTCTTCCAGATTCCGATAAGCCCCCCGCCCGCAGACCCCCACAACCACCGGGCAAGGGTTGTGGGGATGAGGCCCTTGTCCCCATTAACATGGGGACCATGTGCTTTGAGGGGTCACAGACCCCCAAAGCATCCTCCCCATGTTGAGGGCATGTGGCCTGGTACGGTTCAGGAGGGGGGGGCGCTCTCTCGTCCCCCCCCTCTTTTCCTGCGGCCTGCCAGGATGCGTGCTTGGATAAAGGGTCTGGTATGGATTTTTGGGGGGAAATCCACGCCATTTTTTTTTCTTTTCATTTGGCGTGGAGTTCCCCTTAAAATCCATACCAGACCTGAAGGGTCTGGTATGGATATTTGGGGGGAACCCCACATCATTTCATTTTTAAAATTTGACGCAGGGTTCCCCTTAATATCCATACCAGACCCGATGGGCCTGGTAATTGAATTTGGGGGGACCCCCACGCATTTTTTTTTTTATCAATGACTTTTCTCTGTATTGCCGGGAGCCAACAATTCATTATAGCCACGAGTGCTTTTAAATGACTTTTTTTCCTTCAGAAATTACACTTTGTGCAGGGACAGTTCTAAGCATGGGAAACAAGCGCTACTTTACAGGCATACTATACACACTCCCTAGGAACGAAATTTAAAGGAATATTTCACTTTTATTGTTTCACTTTAAGCATTATTAAAATCACTGCTCCCGAAAAACTGCAGTTTTTAAAACTTTTTTTTGCATTGATACATGTCCCCTGGGGCAGGACCCGGGTCCCCAAACACTTTTTATGACAATAACTTGCATATTAGCCTTTAAAATTAGCACTTTTGATTTTTCACGTTCGGGTCCCATAGACTTTAACGGTGTTCGCACTAACTATTTGTCAGATTGCATGTTCTGCAGTGAACCGAACCGAGGGGTGTTCGGCTCATCCCTAGCTCCTGAGGTTTCCTCTTTTTTCCCTAGGAACACCAGGATTTATCATAGAGGTTCTGATTTGTCAGTGCTGTCAATCAGAACCGCTCTGAACTATCCTGGCATTTCTAGGGAAAGAAAAGTGTGTGCAGAATTGTTTTCCAACCCCAGGACTATTGCACTTGGCTGTGTGGATGATGAAACTGTATCACCCATGGAGGTTAGTGCAGTGGGGATTGGTGGGCTGGAGAGGGTGTAGTTAGTTCATCTCTTCATTGAAAAGTGAACTAACTTTTTAAAGCCTGTGTCATGCCACAAAAAATTTCTGTCTAGAGTAGGATACATGAACTTTGAATTAGAACTCCTGTTGGGTTTTAAAGGAGAAGTACAGTGTATGGCCAAAACTAATTTGCCATACGTCTCCTGTAGGTCACAGGAGTGCAGTTCGTTCTGCACTAGACTTGTGCACAACGGAAAATTTTTAGGGCTGTTACTGATTAAAATTTTTGTGTTCGATTCATCGATTTTTTTTTAATCGATTAATCGACTAATTTCGATTAATTATAACGCACATAGATATCCAACTACTTTTAGCTGATCTCCTTGCAGGTGGATTCCCAGTGCAGCTACCAACCACTGGAAAAATCGATAGCAGGATACATAAACACACAAAGGCAGCGCTCGATGGGAATAGCATTAAAACTTTTATAGTCTTCAAGTAGGTAACAAAATAAATATTGCACTGGAGATAAAATCTATGGTAGCAAAAGCAGTCATAAAAACATGTATCTAAGTATGATACTGGTATAAAAATGTGTACAACGATACCACTGCTGGATCCAGATGAGAAGGGGCTAACATCAGTTCGTCGGCATGTAGATGTCCTGTGAAGGGAACTATCACAACTCCCAGTGGATGGCTGTAGAATCCCAGGTTGATAAAGGGAAATGTAACAGCCCTTGCGTGTGGCAGATAGTAAGGTCCTGCCGGCATGCAGATATGAAGGCACAGCAAAGGAGCCATTCAGATGGACACGGCAAGCCCAAAAAATTTTGATCGAATTTTGATCGATCAAAATAATTTTGATCGATCAAAGCAATTAATCGATTAATCGAGGAATTAATAGTTAATTTCCACAGCCCTAAAAAATTTGTTTCGTTTATTTTAGTTTCTTATCGGTCCTGTTGATTCGTAATCAGTCTTAATTTTGCTAAATGGGATTTTTCGTGTTCGGACTAATTCGTATTTTCGCAAGCGCCATTTTTTGTTGAATCGGAATGATTTATATTAACGTAAGCCTTATTTTTAGTTGATTTATAGTTCGTACTTTCGGTAGAGTACATTGTTTTTCGTTGATTCTGGACACAACTCCTACTTTCGGAACTTTTTTTGGTTCGTTGATTCGTAATTTTCTATGTCTCTCTCACAATGGCGCAGCCTAACGTGCTTCGAATGGATTCGTACATTCGTAACTTTTTTTGGTTCGTTGATTCGTAATTTTCCGTGTCTCTCTCACAATGGCGCTGCCTAACGTGCTTCGAATGGATTCGTACTTTTCTAAATACATTGCGGTTATTTGTAACGATTTGAAATCTCGTATTTTACTTTCGTTTTTGACATGCAGCTAAAGCCTCCGCCCCTTTACACCATTTTGAGAGAGAGTTCAGCATGGTGAGGGAGGAGCAGAGAGCAGAGTGAGTGTTATTGTGCTTCGAATGGATTCGTACATTCGTAACTTTTTTTGGTTTGTTGATTCGTAATTTTCCACGTCTCTCGCTGCCTAACGTGCTTGGAATAGATTCGTACATTCGTACCTTTTTTTTGGTTTGTTAATTCGTAATTTTCCTTGACGGATAACAAGTCGACTTGCATTAGGCTGCATTATTGCAACAACAAATTATGCTGAAGGCATTCGGGCATTCGCTATTTGCGGTATAATTTATTTTGGATTCGGTTTTATTCGTAATTGCTTTGTTCGGAAATTCGAATGCTTCCGAACGTCCGAAAGTTGCTAAATTCGTACGAATTTCGATTCGTTGCGATACGAATTGCACAAGCCTATTCTGCACTCCTGTAACTCATTTTCAGTCAACAGTGGGCTAAAGTCCACTGTGGGCTGACATCATTGAGCCGGACCAGGCTCTAAATAGATCCCCACCTTATGGTCGGGATTCACCCAGATGCCTGGACAGGCACCTGGCTTAGCCTCTCAGCAATCTGTCGAGAACCTGAGCCAGCCCTCCTGCCCCCTCCAAAGCCCAGCACTCCAGTGAGCTCTAGAGGGGCAGAGCAGACAGCTGTTGACTGACAGTCCCGGCTCTCTGCTTAGAGCTCAAGAAAAAAAGGGGTATCCCCTGGAAATCACACATCTAAGGTGTCCTAGAGAGATTAATGATGTGGCAAGCTCAGCCTGGACTCCAACCAGGCCTTGCCCCCAATGCGCTTCACTCCGCCCCCTGGAGCTTAGTCATGGGGATCCCCAGGGCCTACCCCTTTTTTTTCTTGAACCCTTGCAGGAGCCAGGACGGACTCCATCCCCTGTCAGCACTCTAACAGCAGCTATGGATGTACCAATCACATACCCCCTCTCTTCTGAGCCTGAGCGGCACACACATCTGTAGCGTTAACCCCGTATGGGGTTGATAAATGATGTGGCCCACCTATTACCCTGCCCAGCCTGGCATTCACTTCTGAAACACTCCAAGACAATGAACAGTCCATTAGCTTTGTTTTTTTGTTTTTTAATGAGGGGATTAAACTTAGATGGGGTAATGTCACAATCGTACTGATGTGAGCCCACTGGCGAGCAGGTGACACGGGATCCCCCAGGGTGTGGAATCTAAGGGCTCGCCGGTATTCTGCCAGGGACCCCCTCACGAGGGTTTGGGCTTAGCTGCGTGCTGACCCCAGGTCACGACCCCCAGGTTCACCCTGCTCGCGAGGAGAGTACCAGAAGACACTATCAGACCCGGATGGATGGATGGATGAAGCAAAGGAAAACCGTATAGCAAGCCAAGGTCAGGGCGGGCTGCAGACAACGTAATCAGGAGAACTAGCCGATTCGGTACACAAGAGATCAGTTCACGAGAAGTCAGGTAAGCAGGTTACAGGAAGGGTGCTCAGAAACAAGTGTTGCTCAAGCAACCAGAAACTGGTCTGAGTGGAATTTAAATAGCGAGGCACATGGGGGGCTGGACAGGAAGTAGCAAGAAGGAAGGATATATTAAGCAACAGGTGAAGCTGAACACAAGCTTGTGGAAAAACAGGTGCCAGTCGACCTACAACAGTAAAGGTAGGACACAGATCAGCTCCGCAGCTGATCTGTGACAGGTAAGGGAAGTATGGGATGCCCAGTGGAATTAGAATAACTTTCTTGAGACAACTTATATACACTCAGGTATATACACACCTCTCTTACTCCAGCACAACTCTTGCTGCAGAATATCACTCCTCAGCTCTTCCAGCCCTTTACTTGCTTGAACTTCCAGGCACAACTAGCACCGCTTGGTTAGGCCTGCCAGGCCTTAGCAACTGCCTTTTGCAGGCAGGGACTGTGGGCCCCTATAGTGCAGCAAATAGAAAGTTCCTGGTGCTAGCTGTCCTAACATGTGGCTACTGAGCCTAGTAACCCATCTTCCGGCCCTGCCAGCCCTCCTGGCTGCAGCTGCCTTTCTCCACTGCCCATGACACCACAGTCCACACCACTGGCTCTGCACCGATCCCAGACTAAATGCTCCCAGTCCTCTCAGGCCTACCTCCCCAGTCCTCCAGACTGTGCCTCTCCCTGGAGACTTGCCTGGCAATGCTCTCTCCTGCCATCCTCTCTTGCTCCTCCTGTGCCTCCTGTCCAGGACACCTCCACGATTTTGGGAACCCAAGATCAGGCCCAAGGTCACCCCCCCCCCCCCAGACTGGGGGCTTCCTCAAAGGCCCGGCCTAGCATTCCATCTCCAAAACTCTGAACAACTCCAACTCCTCCCCAGCTGGGCTGACCTTGGGTATTTAAGGAGGCCTGCCCCCTGCCAATCCAGGTTGGGAATTGGTCAGGCTCCTTAAAATACCCCAGACAGCACCACCTCTCCTCTCCTCCTCTCTTTCCAAAAGATTCTAGAAAGAAGGGGGAGGTCTCAGTAATGCTGCCTCTGAGTCACCAGCTGCTAACCTGAGCCACTCCCAGCCCAGAATGAAAACAAACAGGCCTGACTGTCAGCCAGGCCTGCTTAAATTTGCCTAACCTGCAAAAATCCTACTCTAGCACCTACCTATCTAAAGGGTGCTACACATCCTTTCCAAGTCTTTGTTTGGAGTGGAGGAGGATAACTGAGCGATCAGTGGTGTTTGATCCCTCAGTTCCTAATACAGAGCCAGCGGAGGACAGATGCAGCATCCACCTAGGTAAGTATACTTTTTTTTTAAGTCCAAACTTCTCTTTTAACTGCTATCTGGGGGCTCTGTTAGATAGATTTAGCCTCACTTCCTGTCCTGTTGTCAACTCCCCATCTATCACCACCCTCTGAACTCGCCTATGTAGCCAGTTTTCATCCATGTACTCACCCTATGCTCCATGCCAATGGACCTTACTTTGTACAGTAAACGTTTATGGGGAACTGTGTCAAATGCTTTTGCAAAATCCAGATACACCATGTCTACGGGCCTTCCTTTATTTAGATGGCAGCTCACTCCCTTATAGAATGTTAATAGATTGGTTTGGCAAGAACAATTCTTCATGAATCCATGCTGATTACTGCTAATGGTACCGTTTGAATTACTAAAATCTTGTATATAGTCCCTTATCATCCCCTCCAAGAGCTTACATACTATTGATGTTAGACTAACTGGTCTGTAATTCCCAGGGATGTATTTTGGCCCTTTTTTAAATATTGGAGCTACATTGGCTTTTCTCCAATCAACTGGTACCATTCCAGTCAGTAGACTGTCAGTGAAAATTAGGAACAATGGTCTGGCAATTACTTGACTGAGTTCCCTAAGTACCCTCGGGTGCAAGCCATCTGGTCCCGGTGACTTATTAATGTTAAGTTTTCCATGTCCATTGGTGGTATCTAGCCTGGATAATTGGTAGGTTGATCCACTGATTCCTGTCCCAAGTCTGAGTTTGGGGTAGTCTCTCTCTTCTGTCAATAGGTGGCACTGTTGCTTTTAGCTTTAGAATGATGTATTACCATAAATTCAGGTAATGGGCAATTAGGTTGTCTCAACCAATCAGCAGGAGTTTCTTTGACCACTGTGTATGCTGGAATAGGCTATTTATTTGGGAGGAGTCAGGTGATATGGGTTCTTCCCGCCCATGGCTGTGGTCTGGGTGTGTGTGTGTTGAGAAGCTCCTGTTTGATAGGCCTGAAGCCTGAGGCCTATCCAGGAGGCATGCTGACTGCTAGGTCCACCTAAGGCTTATCCAATAGTTCAGGGTTCCACAAAGGAGGAGCAACCAAGGTTAAAAGCCCGAAGCCTGGGGCTGAACCGCATGTGTTAGAGGCTCGGCCTGAGGGGAGCCTGATTGTTGTTGGAGGTAAAGGAGAAGCAGTTGCCACAAAGGGATGACCACTCCTGTTACCGGAGGCAAGTTTGGAAGGGATGAAGTTCTAAAGGAGTACCAGAGCAGATATGCTTCACTAGACGAGGACAGTGAAGTAGTGGGAAAGCTTCAGTGGAGACTCATCCAGGAATACGGCGAGGAGCTGTGAGTAAAGCTTGAAGATAAAGTACAGCGGTTAGCTGTGGGTGAAGCAGCTCGGGAATCCAGCAGGTAGCTGAGAGTCCAAGAAGTCTAGTGAGAGATGGCGAGCTAAAGTGGGATACTGTGAGTAGGGATGAGCTTCGTGTTCGAGTCGAACATACGTTCGACTCGAACATCGGCTGTTCGATCGTTCGACGAAGATCAAACGATTTGGGCCGTTCGCGCCAAATTCGAGTGACGCGAACGGCCCACAATGCACTACGCCATCGCAGTGTCATCCAGGCGCTGTGATTGGCCAAGCATGCACTGTGACCCTGCATGCTTGGCCAATCACAGCGCCGGCAGCGAGGAGAGCAATGATTGGCCACAGGCAGGATGCCTGTGGCCAATTATTGCTGAGGGTGTTTAGTACACGCCCCACACTATAAAAGGCCGCCAGCACGGCGGCCTAGTGTAGTGTGTTCCGGAGCAGGGAAAGAGAAGCATAGGCAGGGACAGTGACATTTCTTTCTTTCTTGCTTAACCTGGATTCCTTTAGTTTAGGGAAAGAGAAGGATAGGTAGGGAGAGTGTCAGTGTGTTTTACTGTGCGAATCCTTGTTTCTAGGGACAAAGAAGGAAAGTGAGGGTAATTCTCCTTGTGCTATAGTGTGCTTTAAAAAAACAATTTTTTCTAGGGACAGAAAACTTTAGGTAGGGAGAGTGTCAGTTTCTTTCACTGTGCGAATCCTTGTTTCTAGGGACAAAGAAGGAAAGTGAGGGGAATTCTCCTTGTGCTATAGTGTGCTTTAAAAAAACATTTTTTCTAGGGACAGAAAACTCTAGGTAGGGAGAGTGTCAGTTTCTTTCACTGTGCGATTCCTTGTTTCTAGGGACAGGGAAGGACAGTGAGTGAATTCTCCTTGTGCTATAGTGTGCTTTAAAAAAAACATTTTTTCTAGGGACAGAAAACTCTAGGTAGGGAGAGTGTCAGTTTCTTTCACTGTGCAAATCCTTGTTTCTAGGGACAAAGAAGGAAAGTGAGGGGAATTCTCCTTGTGCTATAGTGTGCTTTAAAAAAACATTTTTTCTAGGGACAGAAAACTCTAGGTAGGGAGAGTGTCAGTTTCTTTCACTGTGCGAATCCTTGTTTCTAGGGACAGGGAAGGACAGTGAGTGAATTCTCCTTGTGCTATAGTGTGCTTTAAAAAAACATTTTTTCTAGGGACAGAAAACTCTAGGTAGGGAGAGTGTCAGTTTCTTTCACTGTGCGAATCCTTGTTTCTAGGGACAAAGAAGGAAAGTGAGGGGAATTCTCCTTGTGCTATAGTGTGCTTTAAAAAAACATTTTTTCTAGGGACAGAAAACTCTAGGTAGGGAGAGTGTCAGTTTCTTTCACTGTGCGATTCCTTGTTTCTAGGGACAGGGAAGGACAGTGAGTGAATTCTCCTTGTGCTATAGTGTGCTTTAAAAAAACATTTTTTCTAGGGACAGAAAACTCTAGGTAGGGAGAGTGTCAGTTTCTTTCACTGTGCGAATCCTTGTTTCTAGGGACAAAGAAGGAAAGTGAGGGGAATTCTCCTTGTGCTATAGTGTGCTTTAAAAAAAAAAATTTTCTAGGGACAGAAAACTCTAGGTAGGGAGAGTGTCAGTTTCTTTCACTGTGCGAATCCTTGTTTCTAGGGACAAAGAAGGAAAGTGAGGGGAATTCTCCTTGTGCTATAGTGTGCTTTAAAAAAACATTTTTTCTAGGGACAGAAAACTCTAGGTAGGGAGAGTGTCAGTTTCTTTCACTGTGCGATTCCTTGTTTCTAGGGACAGGGAAGGACAGTGAGTGAATTCTCCTTGTGCTATAGTGTGCTTTAAAAAAACATTTTTTCTAGGGACAGAAAACTCTAGGTAGGGAGAGTGTCAGTTTCTTTCACTGTGCGAATCCTTGTTTCTAGGGACAAAGAAGGAAAGTGAGGGGAATTCTCCTTGTGCTATAGTGTGCTTTAAAAAAACATTTTTTCTAGGGACAGAAAACTCTAGGTAGGGAGAGTGTCAGTTTCTTTCACTGTGCGAATCCTTGTTTCTAGGGACAGGGAAGGACAGTGAGTGAATTCTCCTTGTGCTATAGTGTGCTTTAAAAAAACATTTTTTCTAGGGACAGAAAACTCTAGGTAGGGAGAGTGTCAGTTTCTTTCACTGTGCGAATCCTTGTTTCTAGGGACAAAGAAGGAAAGTGAGGGTAATTCTCCTTGTGCTATAGTGTGCTTTAAAAAAACAATTTTTTCTAGGGACAGAAAACTTTAGGTAGGGAGAGTGTCAGTTTCTTTCACTGTGCGAATCCTTGTTTCTAGGGACAAAGAAGGAAAGTGAGGGGAATTCTCCTTGTGCTATAGTGTGCTTTAAAAAACATTTTTTCTAGGGACAGAAAACTCTAGGTAGGGAGAGTGTCAGTTTCTTTCACTGTGCGAATCCTTGTTTCTAGGGACAAAGAAGGAAAGTGAGGGGAATTCTCCTTGTGCTATAGTGTGCTTTAAAAAAACATTTTTTCTAGGGACAGAAAACTCTAGGTAGGGAGAGTGTCAGTTTCTTTCACTGTGCGATTCCTTGTTTCTAGGGACAGGGAAGGACAGTGAGTGAATTCTCCTTGTGCTATAGTGTGCTTTAAAAAAACATTTTTTCTAGGGACAGAAAACTCTAGGTAGGGAGAGTGTCAGTTTCTTTCACTGTGCGAATCCTTGTTTCTAGGGACAAAGAAGAAAAGTGAGGGGAATTCTCCTTGTGCTATAGTGTGCTTTAAAAAAACATTTTTTCTAGGGACAGAAAACTCTAGGTAGGGAGAGTGTCAGTTTCTTTCACTGTGCGAATCCTTGTTTCTAGGGACAGGGAAGGACAGTGAGTGAATTCTCCTTGTGCTATAGTGTGCTTTAAAAAAACATTTTTTCTAGGGACAGAAAACTCTAGGTAGGGAGAGTGTCAGTTTCTTTCACTGTGCGAATCCTTGTTTCTAGGGACAAAGAAGGAAAGTGAGGGGAATTCTCCTTGTGCTATAGTGTGCTTTAAAAAAACATTTTTTCTAGGGACAGAAAACTCTAGGTAGGGAGAGTGTCAGTTTCTTTCACTGTGCGAATCCTTGTTTCTAGGGACAAAGAAGGAAAGTGAGGGGAATTCTCCTTGTGCTATAGTGTGCTTTAAAAAAACATTTTTTCTAGGGACAGAAAACTCTAGGTAGGGAGAGTGTCAGTTTCTTTCACTGTGCGATTCCTTGTTTCTAGGGACAGGGAAGGACAGTGAGTGAATTCTCCTTGTGCTATAGTGTGCTTTAAAAAAACATTTTTTCTAGGGACAGAAAACTCTAGGTAGGGAGAGTGTCAGTTTCTTTCACTGTGCGAATCCTTGTTTCTAGGGACAAAGAAGGAAAGTGAGGGGAATTCTCCTTGTGCTATAGTGTGCTTTAAAAAAACATTTTTTCTAGGGACAGAAAACTCTAGGTAGGGAGAGTGTCAGTTTCTTTCACTGTGCGAATCCTTGTTTCTAGGGACAGGGAAGGACAGTGAGTGAATTCTCCTTGTGCTATAGTGTGCTTTAAAAAAACATTTTTTCTAGGGACAGAAAACTCTAGGTAGGGAGAGTGTCAGTTTCTTTCACTGTGCGAATCCTTGTTTCTAGGGACAAAGAAGGAAAGTGAGGGGAATTCTCCTTGTGCTATAGTGTGCTTTAAAAAAACATTTTTTCTAGGGACAGAAAACTCTAGGTAGGGAGAGTGTCAGTTTCTTTCACTGTGCGAATCCTTGTTTCTAGGGACAGGGAAGGACAGTGAGTGAATTCTCCTTGTGCTATAGTGTGCTTTAAAAAAACATTTTTTCTAGGGACAGAAAACTCTAGGTAGGGAGAGTGTCAGTTTCTTTCACTGTGCGAATCCTTGTTTCTAGGGACAGGGAAGGACAGTGAGTGAATTCTCCTTGTGCTATAGTGTGCTTTAAAAAAACATTTTTTCTAGGGACAGAAAACTCTAGGTAGGGAGAGTGTCAGTTTCTTTCACTGTGCGAATCCTTGTTTCTAGGGACAAAGAAGGAAAGTGAGGGGAATTCTCCTTGTGCTATAGTGTGCTTTAAAAAAACATTTTTTCTAGGGACAGAAAACTCTAGGTAGGGAGAGTGTCAGTTTCTTTCACTGTGCGAATCCTTGTTTCTAGGGACAGGGAAGGACAGTGAGTGAATTCTCCTTGTGCTATAGTGTGCTTTAAAAAAGTAGGATTTTTAAAACAGCTTACCTGTAAAATCCTTTTCTTGGAGTACATCACGGGACACAGAGCAGCATAGTCATTACTATGTGGGTTATATAGAATTACCTTCAGGTGCTGGCACTGGCAACTTCCAAAACAGGAAGTACCCTCCCCTATATAAGCCCCTCCCATCCGGGAGTACCTCAGTTTTGTAGCAAAGCAATACGTGTCCCCAAAAGAGGGGTGGGAGCTCTGTGTCCCGTGATGTACTCCAAGAAAAGGATTTTACAGGTAAGCTGTTTTAAAAATCCTACTTTCTTGTTCATACATCACGGGACACAGAGCAGCATAGTCATTACTATGTGGGACGTCCCAAAGCAATGCCACATGAGGGGGGGGGGATACACCATACATAAGCTGGGCGCCATCAAGCATGAGGATCTTTTGCGGCCTGCAACACACTGCGCCCAAAGGCGACATCCTCCTGACTTCTAACGTCCACCTGGTAGAACCTAGTAAACGTGTGTACTGAAGACCATGTTGCGGCCTTACAAATTTGCGCCAGGGAGGCCTGGTGATGCACTGCCCATGAAGTTCCAACTGCTCTCGTGGAGTGCGCCCTAACTTTGAACGGAGGCGGTCTACTTCTCAAGCCATAGGCTTGTATTATGACCTGTCGAATCCACTTGGCTAAAGTAGATTTTGATGCTGCCTGACCCTTTCTGGGGCCTTCCGGCAGAACAAATAAAGAATCCGTTCTACGAATCTGAGCAGTGGCTTTTAGATAAGCTTTAACTGCTCTTACTACATCCAAAGAATGCAATAACTTTTCCTCTACCGAGCTTGGTTTGGGGAAAAAAGAAGGAAGAACCACATCCTGGTTCAAGTGAAACCCCGATACCACCTTAGGAAGAAAGGCTGGGTGAGGACGTAATACTACTCTGTCCTTATGGATAACCAGATATGGCTCTTTACAGGACATGGCGGCTAATTCCGACACTCTTCTAGCCGAGCATATGGCTACTAAAAATATCAATTTCCTGGTGAGTAGAACCAAGGAAATGTGCCGCAAAGGTTCAAATGGCTGCTTCTGAAGAACCGACAGAACCAAATTTAGATCCCCTGGGCATATGGGAGCCTTAATCGGTGGAATAATACGAGTCACACCTTGCATAAAGGATTTGACAAGTGAATGCATAGCCAGGGGCCTTTGAAATAGTATTGACAAGGCCGAAACCTGGCCCTTGATAGTACTTAAGGCAAACTTCCTGTCTACAGCCCACTGCAGGAAGTCCAGAATTCTGCCTATAACGTACTTACGTGGATGCCATTTTCTGGCCTCGCACCAAGTGATGTACGCCTTCCAAACTCTATAGTAGATCTGTCTGGATACAGGCTTCCTGGCATTGATTATAGTTGATACCACAGAGTTAGAGAGACCTCTCTTCTTTAGGATGTGGGATTCAATAGCCAGGCCGTTAAACTTAGAGTTAGTAAGGAAGGGTGGTATATCGGTCCTTGCGAAAGCAGGTCCGAACGACGTGGAAGGGTCCAAGGACTCCCCACAGACATTTTGATGATCTCCGCGTACCAGGCCCTTCGGGGCCACGCTGGAGCCACCAGGATCACCGGCTTCTTCTCCAACCTGACTCTGCGAAGGAGTCGAGGCAACAATTGTAGCGGAGGGAATGCATATATCAGTCTGAACTGATCCCAAGGGAACACCAGAGCATCCGAGCCGCAAGCGAGGGGATCCCTTGTCCGGGAGACAAATCTGTCCACCTTTGCGTTGAATCTGGATGCTAGCAGATCTACATCCGGTGTTCCCCACCGCTGACATATTGCTCGGAAGACCTCGGGATGAAGGGACCATTCCCCTGGGCATAACTGTTGGCGACTCAGAAAGTCTGCCTTCCAATTCTCCACCCCTGGAATGAAGACAGCTGATATACATGGGACATGCTTTTCTGCCCATTCCAGGATGTGACTTACTTCCCTCTGGGCTGCACGACTCCTGGTGCCTCCCTGATGATTGATATATGCCACTGCTGTGGCATTGTCTGATTGAATTCTGACAGGGGACCCTTGGAGTCTGGATGTCCAGGCTACTAGGGCGTACCGGGCTGCTCGTATCTCTAAGAGATTGATGGGCAGGGTTTTTACTACATTTGACCATCTGCCCTGGAGAGACCATTGCTCCAGTACTGCCCCCCAGCCTATAAGGCTGGCATCTGTAGTGACCACCTTCCAAGATATCGGGCTGAAGGGTTTTCCCTTCTGGAGATTCTGGGGGATCAACCACCAGCAGAGACTCTTCCGAACGGAAGGGGACAAAACCATCGGGAAGTCTAGAGCCTGAACTTTTCCGTTCCAGGCTGACAATATGGCCCTTTGTAAATTCCTTGAGTGGAATTGGGCGTATGGCACAGCTTCGAATGATGCTACCATCTTTCCTAGCAGCCTCATGCACAGGCGTATGGACGGCTGTCTTTTTGCACAAAGCAGACGGACCAAGGCCCTCAAAGAGGATACCTTGTCTAGAGGTAAGAAAATCTTCCTCTGGTCTGAATCCAGCCGTAGCCCTAGATATACCAGGTTTTTCACTGGCTGTAGGGCTGACTTGTCCAGGTTGATGATCCAACCGTGAGACTCTAGATACTTGATTGTATCGACAATTACCACTTCTAGCTTGGCAACTGAGTGGTCTATCAACAACAGGTCGTCTAGGTATGCCATTATCGTTACACCCCGTGTTCTTAGATCGGCCAACAGTGGGGCCAGAATTTTTGTGAACACTCGTGGTGCTGTGGCCAGACCGAATGGTAAGGCTCTGAACTGAAAATGGCGCCCTTCTACTGCAAAGCGTAGGAATTTTTGATGACCTGGAAAGATGGGAACATGCAAGTAAGCATCTTTGATGTCGATCGAGGCTAACCATTCCTCCCCTTGTAGGGCAGCGGTGACCGATCGGATCGACTCCATCCGGAAAGACCGGATGTTTAGAAATTTGTTTAGACTCTTTAGGTCCAATATGGGTCTTATGTCCCCGTTTGGCTTCGGGACTGTGAAAAGGTTTGAGTAGAAACCCAACCCCCACTCTTCCATAGGAACCTCCATAATTACTCCTTGGAGCAATAGTTGTTCTAACGCCAATAGGAGAGACCCTCTTTTCAGAGGGTCTCTTGGCATGCCTGACCACATAAAATGGGACGGAGGAGACTCTTTTAACTCCAACTTGTATCCCAGAGTTACTGCGGAGAGCACCCATCTGTCTTTGATCGTCTCCCGCCAGGTCTCTGCGAACAACTGAAGTCTTCCCCCCACCCGTTTGAGTGGGGGCAGCCCTTCATAGGCTTGACTTGGAGGCTGGTTTAGTACCTCTTCGGATCCAGGGCTTTTTATTACCCTGTGGCTGTCCCTGATTTTTACCTCCTGAGTTTGACCGAGGAGGCCGTCGGAACTGCTTAGTAGCAGACGTCGCAGGGATAGGAGAGGTAGTCCTCTTAAAAGATGGACCCCTAGACCTCTTTTTACTCGGTAAGAGAGTACTTTTACCACTGGAAATCTTCTGGATATACTTATCCAGGTCTTCGCCAAAAAGGCGTTCCCCATGAAATGGGAAGCTAACTAAGAGCTTCTTACAGGGAGCTTCAGCAGACCAGTCTTTGAGCCACAGAAGCCTACGCATATGTACCAAAGACAGCGTGAGGCGGGAGGCCTGATGGATAGAATCCTTGATGGCGTCAACCGCAAAGCATAATGCTCTAGGCAGATCAGCCAGAGCCTGGGCCTGCTGGTCTGGCAAATCCCTCAGGACCATTTTCATTTGATCCTTTAAAGCTTGGCAGACCCCAATAGCTGCCACTGCTGGCTGTGTAACAGCCCCTGCTGTGGAAAAAGCAGATTTTAATAAAGATTCCAATTTTTTATCCACTGGATCTTTGAACATTTGAACATTATCTACTGGACATGTCAGTGATTTGTTCACAGAAGAGATGGCTGCATCCACCGTAGGAACATTCCATCTCTGGGTGAACTTTTCCTCCATGGGATAGATCACCGGAAACCTTTTAGGCGGAACAAATAGTTTATCAGGATGTTCCCAGTCCTGGTATATAAGTCCTTCCAATAATGGATGTATTGGAAAGGAGCAATTAACCTGGGGAGCTTTTAGCGACCCCAATGAGGAGACAGCAGTAGTTGATGGTTCAACAAGAGGCATTTTAAATGCAGATCGAACCATGTCAGTTAGGGTCTGGACCCACAATCTTTCAGTCTGTGATGCTGAAAATGGTTCATCTACTGTCGATTCCTCAAAAACAGAGCTAACCTCCTCCTGATCCCCTTCAGGTAGGTCGGTCCCTTCCTGGGACTGTTGCTCTGCCAACAGGCACTCTAATGGAGGTGATGGAGATCTGGCGCGCTTTCTTTCCTGTAGAGAAGAAGCGATCAATGCAGCCAATCTCTGCTCCAATCCCTCCAGAGTTGAGGAAAAAACCTCCTCTGTTATATATGCAGGAGCAGGTGGACTGAGGACAGCCGCAGTACCTGGCACTCCCGGGGGTTCCTTATGGGTATTAACCTCTGATTTCTCAGGGGAGGAGGGTGCAGATGACTGCTCCAGATCCTCAGAGCCCGATGGAGACCCCCTACACTTCCTGAGAGGTATATCTCGGAGTTTTTTAGGCGGCATATTCCTTAGTTCAAAGCTGAGGTATTCCAGCCGCAATACACCCCTTACTGAAATAGTCTAATGCAATTTGCTGCTATGTACATCAGTGGGTGTCTACTAATGCGTCTTTCTGGGGATGCCTGTATCAACCGCCCGCTGTAAGCCCCTATACCATGCTACCAGCTCCTTTTCATGCTCTGTGTCCATAGCAAGCAGCGTGGACTGAGTCCTTTTATCTTGCTGGGACGCCCGCACATGCGCAGAAGCGCTGGGCGCACAGAGCGCGTCATCCGCCAGGCTCCGCCCCTTTTTTGAAGCGAAATCTTATAAAAAGAAAGCGTGTGTGCGCGCGCGCGCGTGCACGTGTGCGCTCTTGGCGCCATGTAGGGAGAGGAGCCAGGGTCCCTGTTTCACCAGGACTCGGGGATGGAAGGAAACTACTTGGCAGCATGACAGAGGAATGCAGCTTCCCTGATAGAGAGCTCACTCATCTGCCTGGACTTTCACCATGGAAGGAATAGTCCCAAGAAAAAAGACGTTCCACAGCGGCCTCTAGTGGACAAACACAGGTACCGCACCTTTGTCTTTTTTTTTTTTTTTTTTAAAACCTCCTTTATGAAAAAACATTTCCAGGTTTACAGTTTTTTTAAAACTTCCCTTATGAAAAAACATTTCTAGGATTTCTTAGGCATATACAGCTATTAGCGGGAATACCCTTTAGGTAACAGGCAGAAAGACATATTAGGCTTGGGGGTCCCCTCAATAGAACCAAGTTCCTGAGGGGCCCCCACTTACCTTTTCCCCGCCGCAGGACTTTGTTTGGTCCACAGAAGCCCAAACTTCACCTCTCACGGCAGGCATTGTACTAGACCTTCAGGGACCGGGTTCCCAAGGATTCCACTCCCCTGGACCTGTATAGCACCCTGCACAGATAGCCTCTTGGTTTTGGGTATGACCAGAGCTCTGGATCCCAGGGTCCAGCCCTCCTAAGAGAGGCATTACAGGCAAAACCCTGCTCTTCTCTGCAAGGCCCGGGTACCGACCGTTTAGCTATGAAGCTTTTTTGGTCGGATCCGGAATAGCTTGCTAAGGCCCAGAGAACCTGTACACAAGCCCAGATGAATACATGTTAACCTTGGCCAACACCTTAGACACTGGCAAAAAACTGAGGTACTCCCGGATGGGAGGGGCTTATATAGGGGAGGGTACTTCCTGTTTTGGAAGTTGCCAGTGCCAGCACCTGAAGGTAATTCTATATAACCCACATAGTAATGACTATGCTGCTCTGTGTCCCGTGATGTATGAACAAGAAAACATTTTTTCTAGGGACAGAAAACTCTAGGTAGGGAGAGTGTCAGTTTCTTTCACTGTGCGAATCCTTGTTTCTAGGGACAAAGAAGGAAAGTGAGGGGAATTCTCCTTGTGCTATAGTGTGCTTTAAAAAAACTTTTTTTCTAGGGACAGAAAACTCTAGGTAGGGAGAGTGTCAGTTTCTTTCACTGTGCGAATCCTTGTTTCTAGGGACAGGGAAGGACAGTGAGTGAATTCTCCTTGTGCTATAGTGTGCTTTAAAAAAACATTTTTTCTAGGGACAGAAAACTCTAGGTAGGGAGAGTGTCAGTTTCTTTCACTGTGCGAATCCTTGTTTCTAGGGACAAAGAAGGAAAGTGAGGGGAATTCTCCTTGTGCTATAGTGTGCTTTAAAAAAACATTTTTTCTAGGGACAGAAAACTCTAGGTAGGGAGAGTGTCAGTTTCTTTCACTGTGCGAATCCTTGTTTCTAGGGACAGGGAAGGACAGTGAGTGAATTCTCCTTGTGCTATAGTGTGCTTTAAAAAAACATTTTTTCTAGGGACAGAAAACTCTAGGTAGGGAGAGTGTCAGTTTCTTTCACTGTGCGAATCCTTGTTTCTAGGGACAAAGAAGGAAAGTGAGGGGAATTCTCCTTGTGCTATAGTGTGCTTTAAAAAAACATTTTTTCTAGGGACAGAAAACTCTAGGTAGGGAGAGTGTCAGTTTCTTTCACTGTGCGATTCCTTGTTTCTAGGGACAGGGAAGGACAGTGAGTGAATTCTCCTTGTGCTATAGTGTGCTTTAAAAAAACATTTTTTCTAGGGACAGAAAACTCTAGGTAGGGAGAGTGTCAGTTTCTTTCACTGTGCGAATCCTTGTTTCTAGGGACAAAGAAGGAAAGTGAGGGGAATTCTCCTTGTGCTATAGTGTGCTTTAAAAAAACATTTTTTCTAGGGACAGAAAACTCTAGGTAGGGAGAGTGTCAGTTTCTTTCACTGTGCGAATCCTTGTTTCTAGGGACAGGGAAGGACAGTGAGGGAAATTCTCCTTGTGCTATAGTGTGCTAAAGCATTCCTCATCAACCATCTTTGAAATCCTTGTTTTTTTGACAGTCAGGGAAATTGTCGTTGTGCTATTCTGTGCAAAAGCAATCATCCTCAACCATATTTAGAAATCCTTAAGTAAAGGGACAGAGAAGGACACCTGAAGGTAGCCCTTATTGCTTTTTTCCCATCTCCCTGCAGGCCATCTATTAGAATGTCTGGAAGGCAAACAAGGAGAGGCAGACAGTCAGGAGGCAATAAAAGAGGGCAAGCAGGCTCTGTGTCTGGGGGCAACAGTGCTGGTCGTGGACGCGGTGCATTGTCATCAGCACATGGCCATGGGACACGCTTGTCCTTCTTTTCGGCAGCTGGACATGTTGAGCCACATCATGCCGAAGACTTGGTAGAGTGGATGACCAAGCCCTCCTCCTCCTCCTCATCCTCTCTCACCCAGGCTCAGGGTACTGGCAAAGCAGCTGCCAAAGCGTCCTCTTCCCTGGTATCAATGTCAAACTCATCATCAGTCACTCCTTCCCTAGACCCACCATGTCCTCCTCCTGAGGAGTCCCCCGAACTGTTTGAGCACAGTGTTGGGTACATGCTCCAGGAGGATGCCCAGCGTTTCGAAGGGTCTGATGATGAAACCCAGCTACAGGAAGGCAGTAGCGTGAGAGCAGACAGAGGGGATGCTCAAGAAGGACACCAATCTGGCAGTCATGTTCCAGCAGCTGCAGCATACTGCCAGATTGGCTCCAGTGATGAGGAGGGAGGGGATGATGAGGTCACTGACTCCACGTGGGTGCCTAATAGTAGAGAGGAGGAGGAGGAGGATGAGGAGGAGGCACATCTCCAACGAGGCAGGATGCCCTTTGGTGGCCAGCGTAAGGGCAGTACACCGACGGAATCACACCGCAGAGCTCCGCCTGTGCAGGGCGCTGCCTCTGCCCGTCATTCAAAAAGTTCCTTGGTGTGGGCCTTTTTTGAGGCTAGTGCATCAGATCGCACAGCTGCTGTTTGCAACATATGTCTCAAGCGTATATCGCGTGGCCAAAACATCAGCCGCTTGGGTACCACATGCCTGACCAGACATATGTTGACCTGCCATGCAGCTCGTTGGCAAGCCTACCTCAAAGACCCACACCAAAGAACAAAGCGGACCTCTCCTTGCACCGCATCAGCTGGGATCTCCAACCCCACTATAACTTCAGTCCTCTCTGAAACATGCACTGAGAGGAATGAAGGTGTAGAATTAGGTGTGTCACAGCCAAGTACTTGCGGCCACTCTGCTAGCAGTACACCGACGTCCGATTCTAGCAGGCAAATTTCCCTGCCCCAGCTGCTGGACCGTCGAAAGAAGTTCACTCCCAGCCATCCACATGCCCAGCGGTTGAATGCTAGCTTGGCTAAATTGCTAGCGCTTCAACTGCTGCCTTTTCAGTTGGTAGACTCGGCCCCCTTCCGTGAGTTTGTGCAATGTGCGGTTCCTCAGTGGCAGGTTCCCAAACGCCACTTTTTCTCACGGAAGGCTATTCCGGCTCTCTACCGGCATGTGGAAGGCAATGTCTTGGCCTCGCTGGACAGGGCGGTCAGCGGTAAGGTGCATATTACCGCTGACTCATGGTCCAGCAGGCATGGACAGGGACGTTACCTTTCTTTCACGGCCCATTGGGTCACTCTTTTGGCAGCTGGGAAGGATGCAGGACAAGGTGCAGTAGTGTTGGAGGTTGTTCCACCGCCACGCCTCCAAAATGCTACTACTGGTTGTGACACACCTCTCTCCTCCACCCCCTCCTCTTCTTCTTCCTCCATGGCCTCTTCCTGTGGTTTGTCCTATGAACCAGCGGTGCTCCGTAGCCGTTCACGGGGCTACGCAAGTACGCAGGCAAAAAGATGCCATGCCGTGCTTGCGCTGGTGTGTTTGGGGGACAGAAGCCACACTGGGGCAGAGGTCCTGTCTGCTCTGCAGGGCCAGGCCGAGAGGTGGTTGACGCCACGCCAGCTTAAGCCAGGAATGGTGGTTTGCGACAATGGCACCAACCTCCTCTCCGCCCTCCGACAGGGACAACTGACCCATGTGCCCTGTGTGGCTCACGTCCTTAACCTGGTGGTGCAGCGGTTCTTGGACAGGTACCCGGGCTTACAGGATGTCCTGAGGCAGGCCAGGAAAGTCTGTGTGCATTTCCGCAGATCTTATAATGCCAGTGCTCGCCTGGCTGAGCTGCAAAAGGAGTTGAACCTGCCCAAGAACCGCCTTATATGTGACATGCCCACCAGGTGGAACTCAACGTTGGCCATGCTGCAGCGGCTGCACACGCAGCAGAGGGCCATCAATGAGTACCTGTGCGACTACGGCACCAGGACAGGGTCAGGGGACCTTGGTTTTTTTTCTCCACGCCAGTGGGGCATGATCAGGGATGCATGCACTGTCCTGGCACCATTTGAGGAGGCCACGAGGATGGTGAGCAGTGACAGTGCATGCATCAGTGACACTGTACCTCTTGTCCACCTGTTGGAGCACACGCTGCGTGGAATAATGGACAGGGCACTTGAGGCAGAACAGAGGCAGGAAGAGGAGGACTTCCTTGCCTCTCAAGGCCCCCTTTACCCAGACAGTGTTCCTTCTGTCCCACCCATCGCACAGGAAGAGGAGGAGGAGGAGGAGGAGGAGGAGGAGGAGGAGGATTGTGTCAGCATGGAGGTGGAGGCTGGCACTCAGCATCATCAGCAGCAGTCTTTTAGGGATGATTTACAGTCCCAAGAAACCAGTGGACTTGTACGTGGCTGGGAGGAGGTGGCTGCGGATCATGTCGTCCTTAGTGACCCAGAGGACTCCGGAGCGAATGCCTCAGCAAACCTACGCTGCATGGCCTCCCTGATCCTGCAAAGTCTGCGGAAGGATCCTCGTATTCTTCGGATCAAGGAGAGGGACCATTACTGGCTGGCCACTCTCCTTGATCCACGGTACAAGGGTAAGGTTGCGGACCTTATGTTACCGTCGCAGAGGGAGCAGAGGATGAGACAACTCCGGGAGGCCTTGCAGAAAGGTCTGTGCAACGCGTTCCCAGAGACTGGGAGGTTACAAACTCCTGGTCCTGGACAACGAGTTGCTGAGGCTTCGGCCAGTCAAAGAAGGAGCGGTGGGGAAGGTGGCCGTCTGACCGATGCGTTCAGACAATTCTTTAGTCCGCAGCCCCAAAGTATGATCGGTTCCAGCAACCATCGCCAGCGTCTGATAAACATGGTGCAGGAATATCTAGGGGCAAGGTCAGACTTGGACACCTTCCCCACCGAAAATCCTCTGGCTTACTGGGTCTTGAGGATGGATCACTGGCCAGAGCTTGCACAGTATGCAATTGAGCTACTGGCCTGTCCTGCATCCAGCGTTCTTTCGGAACGCACATTCAGTGCTGCTGGAGGATTTGTCACGGATCACAGGGTGCGCCTGTCCACCGACTCGGTTGATCGACTGACTTTCATCAAGATGAACCAGTCTTGGATCACCACCAGCTACCACACACCTGATGCTGATATAACAGACTAATTGATTTTAACATGTCACATCCCTTCAAGACTGATGCTGATGCTGAGTGCCTGTGCTGTTATGTTGACTGGCTATCCTCCTCCTCCGAGTCCTCAATGATACGATTGATGATGATAGCTTGGAAGATCATTTTTGTTTATGGGTGCCGCCACCAGTGGCTAAGGCCCAATTTTTCAACCCCTGTTTTACAGGGGCGTGTAATTACAATTTTTTTAGCAATAATTTGCCATAGGGCTCATTGCTGTGCTCCAAGTACAGTATCTGTGAGGGGTTGGAGTGTTGTGGCACCAGTGCCTAAGGCCCAATTTTTCAGCCCCTGTTTAACAGGGGCGTGTCATTACAATTTTTGAAGCAATACTTTGCAACAGGGCTCATTGCTGTGCTCCAAGTACAGTATCTGTGAGGGGTTGTAGTGTTGTGCCACCAGTGCCTAAGGCCCAATTTTTCAGCCCCTGTTCAACAGGGGCATGCAATTACAATTCTTGATCTAATAATTCACAGCAGGGCCCATTGCTGCACCCACCAAGAGTAACTCTGAGGGCTTACAGTGTTGTGGCAACGCCACCACCACCACCACCACGAAAGGCCCAATTTTTCAGCCCCTGTTCAAAAGGGGCATGTAATTACAATTCTTGATCTAATAATTCACAGCAGGGCCCATTCCTGCACCCACCAAGAGTAACTCTGAGGGCTTACAGTGTTGTGGCAACGCCACCACCACCACGAAAGGCCCAATTTTTCAGCCCCTGTTCAAAAGGGGCATGTAATTACAATTCTTGATCTAATAATTCACAGCAGGGCCCATTGCTGCACCCACCAAGAGTAACTCTGAGGGCTTACAGTGTTGTGGCAACGCCACCACCACCACCACCACGAAAGGCCCAATTTTTCAGCCCCTGTTCAAAAGGGGCATGTAATTACAATTCTTGATCTAATAATTCACAGCAGGGCCCATTGCTGCACCCACCAAGAGTAACTCTGAGGGCTTACAGTGTTGTGGCAACGCCACCACCACCACCACCACGAAAGGCCCAATTTTTCAGCCCCTGTTCAACAGGGGCATGCAATTACAATTCTTGATCTAATAATTCACAGCAGGGCCCATTGCTGCACCCACCAAGAGTAACTGTCAGGGCTTACAGTGTTGTGGCACCAGCACCACCATCAAAGGCCCAATTTTTACTACCACTGTTCAACAATTATATGTAATTAAAATTCCTGATATAATAGTTGACAGCAGGGCGTTCCAGCACCAACCAAGAGTAACTGTGAGTGCTTACAGTGTTGTGCCAACACCAACAACTAAGGGGCCTATTTCTGCAGAGTATATACGGCAGGTCCCTACTTTCAAACATCCAACTTACAAACGACTCCTACTTGCAAACGCATGGGGTAGCTATGCCATTTTTCTTAAAGAATTTCATCCATATTACCGGGACCAGACATTACATTAAAGCCGCAAGCAGTTTTAAATGGCTTTTTTTTCCTTTAGAAGTGTCATTTTGTGCAGGGACAGTTCTAAACACGGGAAACACGTGGCACTTCACAGGCATACTTTAGACACCCCCCAGGTACGATATTTAAAGGAATATTTGACTCTTTTTTTTTTCACTTTATGCATCATTAAAATGACTGCTCCCGAAAAACGACCGTTTTTAAAACTTCTTTTTGCATTGATACATGTCCCCTGGTGCAGAACCCGGGTTCCCAAACCCTTTTTAGGACAATAACATGCATAATAGTTGTTATAATTAGCACTTTAGAATTCGAACGTTCGCATCCATTGTATTTAATAGGGTTCTATTGTTCGTACGAACTTTCGGTCCGTTCGCAGGTTCTGGTGCGAACCGAACCCGGGGGTGTTCGGCTCATCACTAACTGTGAGTTAAGCTGGAAGATCTACAGTGTGTTACTGTGGGAGAAGTTGTTGCCATAGGAGACAGTGGTTGCTTCAAGATTCAGATTGCTGCATTCAGCTTCAGGCCCCGTTCACACCTATGCGAATTGGTTGCGGCTTACACCGCATCCAATTCGCATAACATTATAAAATACATTGATTCCAATGAGGCTGGTTCACATATGCGCGATACATTCGCACTGCGCATTGCCGAAAAAACGTGTGCGTTCTCTAGGCATTGCGGTGCGGCTCAGGTGCGAATTCAGGCCCATTATGTTCTATGGGCACGCATATGATTCGCACATGTGTTGCGTTCTGAACAGGGATCTCGAGGGGGAACTCCACGCCAAATAAAAAAAAAAACGGGATGGGTTCCCCTCCAAGAGCATACCAGGCAATTAGGTCTGGTATGGACTTTAACGGGAACCCCTACGCCGAAAAAACGGCGTGGGGGTCCCCCCAAAGTCCATTGCAGACCCTTATCCGAGCACGCAACCTGGCAGGCTGCAGGAAAAGAGGAGAGGGGGACGAGAGAGCCCCCCTCCTGAACTGTACCAGGCCGCATGCCCTAAACATGGGGGGGTAAGTGCTTTGGGGCAGGGGGGTGCACTGCAGCCCCCCCACCCCAAAGCACCTTGCCCCCATGTTGATGAGGACAGGGCCTCTTCCCGACAACAGCCCATGCCTATAAAAGTGAATGCGCTTCGCTCATACGGCATTACAGCCGGGGTCAGCTCCGGGGGTCTTCTTCCAACTTCGGTGGTCTTATTCCAACTTCGGGGGGGTCTCTTCCGACTTCGGGGGTCTCCGGTGTCTTCTCCACGCTCTCCGGTTCTTCTCTCGCTCTCCGGTTTTTTCTTCCTTCTGCCGGGCCTATCTTCTTCCAGCTTTTTTGCCACCCAGTGACCCCGTCCCCATATGAAGTCACAGTCCCATCATTCCCCGGGACTGTCACGTCATATGGGGGCAGGGTCACTGGGTGGCATCACCTGGTGACCACGCCCATGCCTATAAAAGTGAATGCGCTCCTCTCATATGGCATTACAGCCGGAGACAGCGACGAGTCAACATCTCCAGGAGAGAAGAGGGAAGAAGGCGACGAAGAAGACCGGGCCCCCCGCTAGCAATAGAGCTGGAAGAAGATAGCGGAGGCCCGACAGAAGGAAGAAAGAACCGGAGAGCGAGACAAGAAGCGGAGAGCGCGGAGACAACAACGGAGACCCCCGAAGTCGGAAGAGACCCCCCGAAGTTGGAAGAAGACCCCCGAAGTTGGAAGAAGACCCCCGGAGCTGACTAATAAATGACTTAAAAAACCTGTGTAGTGTTTTTATTGCAATTTTTTTCCACCAGTGAATGGGTAGGGGTACAATGTACCCCATACTCATTCACATAGGGTGGGGGGCCGAGATCTGGGGGCCCCCTTATCAAAGGGGGCTCCTGGATTCCGATAAGCCCCCCGCCCGCATACCCCGACAACCAACGGCCAGGGTTGTCGGGAAGAGGCCCTGTCCTCATCAACATGGGGGCAGGGTGCTTTGGGGTGGGGGGGCCGCAGTGCGCCCCCCTGCCCCAAAGCACCCACCCCCCCATGTTGAGGGCATGCAGCCTGGTATGGTTCAGGAGGGAGGGGGGCCGCTCTCTCGTCCCCCCCCCTCTTTTCCTGCGGCCTGCCAGGTTGCGTGCTCGGATAAGGGTCTGCTATGGACTTTGGGGGGACCCCCACGCCATTTTTTTCGGCGCAGGAGTTCCCGTTAAAGTCCATACCAGACCTAAGGGCCTGATATGCTCCTGGAGGGGAACCCATGCCGTTTTTTTTTTTACATTTGGCGTGGAGTTCCCCTCATGATAACAGCGGCGACACTTCCCAGGTCGGCAAGTCCGCAGCTAAAAACGCAATGGAACTGCTGAACAACTGATTGCGAACTTGGCAAAGACTCCAAGCTGAAAAACACAACGCATAGGTGTGAACCTAGCCTCAAGGCCCTCTTTCTGTATTGCTGTCTACCTAGTTCTATTTTTGTCTGCGGAGTTTGCCTTAATTGCTATTGCATTTGCCTAAGGGTGTGCAGTGCCCTAAACCCTCTCTCCCCACCGTTCCTGTTAGGTGAAATAAAACTCACTTTGTTCATTTTTACAAAAAGTGACTGGCGCCCAATCTTTCCACCTTGCACTATACCCAGTATGCCTAGTAACCTGCACCCTGAGGAGGAATGTCAGTTCTCCCTGGCTCTCTGGCTCTGGGGGTCACCATCAGGCCCTTGGAAGTTGGGGAGATTGCTACAGAGAAATCATTTTTAGAGATTAGCCCTGCAATTTCCCACAAGTTAAAAGTGATCTGAGTACCTATACAGCTGCTCGATCACTTTAACGGATGACTGAAGATCCGCCTCACTGGGGAGCCTGGTTCAGACGCTACTGCTTGCATTGGATTCCTGGCACAGAGTGAGAGGAACTTCTGTTGTTCCTCCCCCTCTGTGATGTCAGAAATTGGAGGCGGCCAGGATTTCATCACTTCTGATTTTGGTTTGTTTGTTTACAAGCTGTTACCGATCTTGGTTTGATCAGATGCTTTGAAGGTCAGAGGAGAGGACTCTAATTGACCCCAGATTTCTTCATAAAGAGGACCTATCGCTGCCCATGCTATCACAAAGGATGTTGTTCATCCCTTGTGATAGCAATAAAGTTTATTTAAAAATTAAAGGTACAGTGTAAAAAAAACATTATGAAACATTATGAAATAAACAATAAAATATTTTATTTTTTACCGTGCCCGTGCTCACATGCAAAATGTGAACGCAGACATAGGTCCCACAAGCATATGTAAAAGGTGATCGCAACACACATGTGAGGTAACCTCGTGAACAAGCAAGAGCAATAATTCTAGCCCCAAACCGCCTGTGTAACTCTAAACTGGTAACCTGTGAAAGCTTTCAAAAAGGTTGCCTATGGAGATTTTTAGATAGTGTAGAATAGATTGTCGCTGTTCCCAGGGCATACACAGTTTTAAAGTGTAACATGTTAGGTATCCCTGCATCCAATTCCCATGACATGCGAGTGTGACCGTCTCTCAATGGAGCCGGTTCACACATGTCCAGGGAGGCTGCGGTCCAGATTGAAAAAATTCGTACCTAAATCGCACTTGAACCGGTGAACAGGCACGAAACCCGCGTCCGCACATAATTGAACCCGGCCTTACACTATGTTTGCTTATAACAGTGATAAACACTGTTATAAGCAATAATTTGTATGAATGACATACATTCATAGCCAGTACTGTAGGTACTATTGGGAGAGCTGTGATTGGCTCTGTCTGTACTATGTGAACACTGTGACCAATCACAGCGATCATCACAATAGTACACAATAAATGGCTATGAATACAATTAATTCATTTTGTACAAATGTCATGTGATGGCTGTGAATGGTCTAAGGTTTTCAGTGGTGTACCCCAAGGTTCAGTGTTGGAACCCTTACTTTTTAATATCTTTATAAATGATATTGGGTCTGAGATCAAAAGTAACATTTCTGTCTTTGCAGATGACACTAAGCTATGCAGTGGAATAACGTCCTTACAGGATGTCGCCAATTTACAAGCCGACCTCAATGCTCTGTTTAATTGGGCGACTATGTGGCAGATGAGGTTTAATGTTGATAAATGTAAAGTTATGCACTTGGGGGTAAGAATATTCATGCATCATACATACTAGGGGGAGTACAACTGGGGGAATCCGTAGTGGAGAAGGATCTGGGGGTTTTGGTAGATCATAAGCTCAATAATGGCATGCAATGCCAAGCTGCGGTTTCCAAAGCGAGCAAAGTCCTGTCTTGTATTAAGAGAGGTATGGACTCCAGAGGGAGAGATATCATTTTGCCCCTATACAAATCATTAGTAAGACCTCCACTGGAATATGCAGTTCAGTTTTGGGCCCCAGTTCTCAAAAAGGATATTGGGGAACTGGAGAAAGTGCAGAGAAGGGCAACCAAACTGATAAGAGGCATGGAGAAGCTCAGCTATAAGGAAAGATTAGAGGAACTGAATTTATTCACTCTTGAGAAGAGGAGATTAAGGGGGGATATGATCAATATGTACAAATATATAAGGGGTCCATATAGTGAACTTGGTGTTGAGTTATTCACTTTACGGTCAACACAAAGGATAATGGGGCACTCTTTGCGTCTAGAGGAAAAGAGATTTCACCTCCAAATACGAAAAGGTTTCTTCACAGTAAGAGCTGTGAAAATGTGGAATAGACTCCCTGCAGAGGTGGTTCTGGCCAGCTCAGTAGATTTCTTTAATAAAGGTCTGGATTCTTTCCTAAATGTACATAATATAACTGGTTACTGATATTTATAGGTAAAGTTGATCCGGGGAATATCCGATTGTCTCTTGGGGGATCAGGAAGGAATTTTTTCCCCTGCTGTAGCAAATTGGATCGTGCTCTGCTGTGGTTTTTCGCCTTCCTCTGGATCAACTGTGGGTATAGAATTAGGATATGGGATTGTATGATTTTTTATTTTTTATGGTTGAACTGGATGGACTTGTGTCTTTTTTCAACCTGACTAACTATGTAACTATGTAACATGATACTGGGACCGGCCAGGTAAACCGATCTGTCATCCCCTGTGCCCTGTGGACACAGGGGGTGACAGATCGTGCTGCAGCACGGTTGCTAGGGTATGCACAAGGCACACGACTGGGAGGAAATCATATGACATCCACCCAGGCCATTTTTTGTCTATAGGCTGGGCGGCAAGCAGCTAAGTGTCATGCCAAATAAACATTTTTTTGTACATTTAGTTAAAGTGAAGAAGGATTTAAATTCCTGTTCAGTTTTAACTGCTGTCTGGGGGCTCCATTGGAGATATTTGCCCTCACTTCCTGCCATCAACTGTCAACTGTCTGGTCAACTGTTTAACCACACAGGAAGTGAGGGAAAATTTGCAACAGGAACCCAGACAACGCTGCCGGCGGCTCGCTCCCACCGAATCCACCCACTGGCCATCCTCTGAGTCCTTTGGTGCACCCACTTTTATTTTAACACTATTTTAATGCTGGGCGTAGATGGGGCTGCATTGTGGAGAGGGATGGATGGATGGTGCTGGGCGTGGATGAGGATGCATTGTGGAGAGGAATGGATGGATGGATGGTGCTGGGTGGGGTTGGGGATGCATGGTAGAGAGGGATGAATGGATGGATGGATGGTGCTGGGTGGCGATGGGAATGCATGGTGGAGAGGGATGAATGGATGGTGCTGGGTGACTATGGGGATGCATGGCGGGGAGGGATGGATGGATGGTGCTGGGTGATGATGGAGATGCATGGTGGCGAGGGATGGATGGATGGTGCTGGGTGGCGATGATGAAGATGATTGAGTTGCATTGTGAAAATGGATGAGGATGACTTTGAGTCATCCTCATCCATTTTCCACAATTCAACTCAATCATGCCAGCTTGTTAGCACATGGGGCCAAGCAGCACACACACACAACTTTTGTGACTTATCCTCCATGCTGCTCTCTGGTATCCATCTGCAATGCATGCACCTGATAGGGCTGGGTCACCACGCTGATGAGCTGACCACACCCCCTGACCTTGTCCTGGCCAATCACAGTGTAAACTAACCCAGCAGCAGCCAGCCGGCTCCGCCTCAGCAGGGAAGGAAGAGGAGCTAGTGCTGGCCGCGATCACCTGCTGAGGGGCTAGTTAGAACGGCGGCAGCATGGGGGAAGGAGGCTTTTTTCTCTATAGCGGCCGGGCACCGCGGCGGTGCAGTTGATAGATTTTATGTGCTGCTGTGCTGTAGGTGGAGCGGGCCCTAGCCAGCCGGGCCCCTTGGGACGCTCGGGCCCCTTACTGCCTGTACCCCCCTGACCCTTTGATCGCCCCTGATGTTAACCCTTTCCCTGTCAGTGTCAGTACAGTGACAGTGTATATTTTTTAGCACTGATCACTGTATTAGTGTCACTGGTCCCCAAAAAAGTGTCAAAAGTGTCGGTTAGGTGCCCGATTTGTTCACTGCAATATTGCAGTCCCGCTATAAGTCGCTGATCGCCGCCATTACCAGGATTTTTTTTTTTAAATAACTAAAAATATCCCATAGTTTGTAGACACCATATCTTGTGCGCAAACCAATCAATATACGCGTATTGGGATTTTGTTTTACCAAAAATATGTAGCAGAATACATATTGGTCTAAATTGATGAAGAAATTCGATTTTTTTTTTTTAAATAATTGGATGTGTTTTAGTGCAGAAAGTAAAAAAGATTATTTTTTTCCAAAATTGTCAATCATTCTTTGTTCCTAGCGCAAAAAATAAACACTGCAGAGGTGATCAAATACCACCAAAAGAAAGCTCTATTTGTGGGAAAAAAAGGACAGCAATTTTATTTGGGTACAGTGTTAATTGTCAGTTAAAGCAACGCAGTGCTGTATCGCAAAAAATGGCCTGGTCAGAAAGGGGGGTAAACCTTCCGGAGCTGAAGTGGTTAAGGATGATACAGACTCCAGAAAAATGTAATGGGAAAAAAAGAAAATCCCCCTTGCCCCCTTGATTGGGACATTTTAGGCAACAACCACACGAAAAAGTAAAGTAGAAAAATATTTATTGTTGTACATAAAATAGATCATTCACAAATATAATGATCGTTTAAAAACATGTCATATGAGAAATAGACAAAAAAAGACAAATTACATAGCAAGTGTAGCGGTACCCTCAGTTTAAGAGGGCTGCTTGTTTGTTTTGGGCCCCTGTAATTCACCGCCATCAACCCCTGGCAATCGGCTCTAACCTCTTGTGACACAGTTAGAAAAGGGGAAGGATGGCACAACTGCAATATCTCTATATTGTTATATGGTACAACCCCCTTTCGGTATCCCAGCACAGTAATTGACACTGACCACCAAATTGCTTAACTATAACGGTTTACTATTGGTAAAAGTATAAAAGGCAATTTGCATACAATATCTCATGCAGATCCCTGCAGTATAGGTGCACACATTAAAAGAGCATAACATTCAATAATGCAGTAATAATATTGTATCCCCGCTGCAGCTATCCTCCCTCGTGAGCAAAAAAATGGCGCCCAGCAATGTTCTATACTACCCAGTCAGGCCTGACTATAACTTGGGGGAAAGTTCGTAGAAGAATCTTCGCTAGCAACTCTCGATGGTGCACATAAAGAAAAAAACACTGTAATCCAATAGGGGTAGCAAATGATCGCTAACTTGGTGAAGCTGGAGAGTTGGGATGAGCTCGGTGTTCGATCGTTCGACGAAGATCAAACGTTTTGGGCCGTTTGCGCCTAATTCGAGTGACGCGAACGGCCCACAATACACTGCGCCATCGCAGTGCAATCCCGGCGCTCTGATTGGCCAAGCATGCACTGTGACCCTGCATGCTTGGCCAATCACAGCGCCGGCAGCGAGGAGAGCCATAATTGGCCACAGGCAGGATGCCTGTGGCCAATTATAGCTCAGGGGCGTTTAGTACACGCCCCACACTATAAAAGGCCGCCAGCGCGGCGGCCTTGGTTAGTGTGTTCCGGTTCAGGGAGAGAGAAGGATAGGCAGGGACAGTGTTAGTGATATTTGTTCATTTACCTTGTGTGTAGGGAGAGAGAAGGATAGGCAGGGACAGTGTCAGTGATATTCTGCTAAACCTTGTGTGCAGGGAGAGAGAAGGATAGGCAGGGACTAGTAATGAGCCGAACACCCCCGGGTTCGGTTCGCACCAGAACCCGCGAACGGACCGAAAGTTCGCACGAACATTAGAACCCTATTAAATACAATGGATGCGTCACTTTTGGAAGAGTTTGCTGCGGTCTCTGGGCTCCGGGTTAACTGGACTAAGTCTAAGATACTTCCCCTGTGTTCCCACCCTGTCCCTGACCGGGCTGATCCTGACGTTCCTTTGCAGTGGGTCTCCCAAATTAAATACTTAGGGCTCCAGATCACTAACTCTGTGACGGACTTTGTTAATCTCAATATTTCTCCGCTACTCATTGCAATATCTAAAAAATTTCAGGCTTGGAAAAATCTCCCATTGTCCCTCATAGGGAAAATCTATTTGATTAAGATGAAGGTTCTGCCACTATTGCTATATACCCTTAGAAATTCTCCAGTGTGGATTCCCAAGTCCCTTTTTAAATCCATTGATACCATGATTTCCTCCTTTTTGTGGCGGGGAGGCGTCCCTCGCCTTAAATTGGCGATTTTGCAGCAGCCATGTGGGGAGGGAGGGCTTGCAGTCCCTAACTTCCATAAATATTTTTTGGCTGGGCAATTAGCGGTGGCCCACCGCTGGTTAACTGTTCCTCCGGATGATACGTCTGTATCCCTGGAGGCTGCCTGTGTGGGCTCTTATGAGGCATTGTCTCATTTGGTCTACAGGGGCCTGAGGGCTCCTTACCCTTTGACACACTCCATGCGCTCAGTGATGAGGGCCTGGGCTGTGGTCCAGGGACTGCGGTCACCTAGCTCTACTAGATTATCGCCTAGTCTCCCCTTGTGGAGGAACCCCAACCTACCACATTTTTTCTGCTACCCGGATCCGGCGGTTTGGACTGGGTGTGGAATTAAGCTTTTGGCCCATGTTGTGTCCGATGGTGCCCTATTGTCCTTTGATGAACTGAAACAAAAGTATGATTTACCCAACTCCCACTTTTTCAGGTATCTGCAGTTGAGGCATGCCTTTCACTCGCAGTTTGGGGGGACCCTTAGCCTGGAGCCCAGTGATCTTGAGCTATTGGCGCGCAGCGAATCTCTATCAAAACCAGTTTCCAGTTTTTACAAAGACCTGTTCCCGGAAACTACTTTCCTACTCAGACCCTGCAGAGATGCTTGGGAGGCTGTGGCCCCGGGGTTGGACAGAGATGATTGGGATGACATGTGGGGGATGGCTTTTCAATGTTTGGTCTCGAGTAGGGACAGACTGATCCTGTATACGTTTCTGCACAGAGTTTATCTTACTCCGGCAAGACTGGCAAGGATGTATGGGACGCAGAGCTCTCTCTGCTGGAGATGCTCTGCACCCTTAGCCACCTTTATGCACATCTTTTGGGAGTGTCCTCCAATCAAACACTACTGGCAGGCCGTTGCTGACTGTATTAGGTTGGTCACATCCATATCTATCCCCGTTTCTGTTGAGGTTTGTCTCCTACATTTGGTTGAACCCCTGGCCACTACCAGGGCTATACGAACCTTACTCATGCTTTTGTTATACTACGCTAAAAAGCGCATCATCCTGTCATGGAAATGTTCTGTAGCTCCTACTGTTGACGTGTGGAAAGCGTTGGTCAACAAAGCAATACCCTTTTATAAAGCCACTTATTTGAGTAGGGGGGCACTGACTAAATTTGACAAGGTTTGGGGGGGTTGGATGGCTACTATAGATACGGCATCCAATTGATCTATTAAAATTGTAGGGATGGGGTAGTGTCTCCTTTCCTGAGGTCCTGTGTCTGGGTGGGGGGGTTTGGGGGCGAGGGGGGAACTGTTTTCATAAGCTTTATCCAACATTGTTTTTACAGGGA
This sequence comes from Rana muscosa, assembly GCA_029206835.1. NCBI lineage: Eukaryota > Metazoa > Chordata > Amphibia > Anura > Ranidae > Rana > Rana muscosa. The sequence goes on from CM055126.1 coordinate 38,435,322, forward strand.
GCTACTGGACTGTACTTCTCAATCATGGCGGGCCGCATCTGGTGGCTGGCCCGTGACATCTGTGTTCCTATCTAGGCAAGGGGGGGGGAGAGGTATAATTTGTTGGTTTTGGGGGGGGGGTTGGGAGTGTCACAGGTTTAATGTGATAATTTGTGTTCTGTTTTATGTCTGTATACACCGGCAAATTTTGTGGCTGGCTGTCTCCACGCTGTGTGGAGTGTTGTTTTCTGTACTGTGGAAAAACCAATAAAAACATAATTCACAAAAAAAAATACAATGGATGCGAACATTCGGATTCTAAAGTGCTAATTATAACGACTATTATCCATGTTATTGTCCTAAACAGAGTTTGGGAACCCGGGTTCTGCACCAGGGGACATGTATCAATGCAAAAAGAAGTTTTAAAAACGGACGTTTTTCGGGAGCAGTCATTTTAATGATGCATAAAGTGAAAAAAAAAAAGTCAAATATTCCTTTAAATATCGTACCTGGGGGGTGTCTAAAGTATGCCTGCGAAGTGCCACGTGTTTCCCGTGTTTAGAACTGTCCCTGCACAAAATGACATTTCTAAAGGAAAAAAAAGCCATTTAAAACTGCTTGCGGCTTTAATGTAATGTCTGCTCCCGGTAATATGGATGAAAATCTTTAAGAAAAATGGCATAGCTACCCCATCACCCCCCCCCCCCCCTTACCCCAGCCCATTACCAGCCCCTTTGGGTCTTCTTTGGATATTAAGGGGAACCCCGCAACACAAAATAAAAAAGGCCCTATATACTCTGAACAGCAGTATACAGGCGGTGTAAACAAGACCGGTGTAAACAAGACAGGGACTGTAGGTTTGTTCTTAAGTAGAATCTGTTTGTAATTTTGAACACGTACATTGTTTAAGTGTAGCTCCAGCCAAAAAATCTATTTTTAAGCTTTTTGGAAAACATAGGGAAGGGTTATCACCCCTGTAACATTTGTTTTGCTGTCTGTGCCCCTGTTCAGAACATTTCACCTCACTTTGCGTCCCAATGACAACTGTTTTTGAAATGTGGTGTTTTTATTGAAACAAGGATTGGTGATAAAGCATCAGTAGAGAGGAGACACCTTTCTCCCATATTAATTCTTACAGGAGAGAATTTTCCCTCCTAGGGGTAGATTTCCTCTCACTTCCTGTTGTTTTCTTCCGTTTGCAAGTAGGAGTCGTTTGTAAGTTGGATGTTTGAAAGTAGGGACCTGCCGTATATACTCTGCAGAAATTGGCCCCTTAGGTGTTGGTGTTGGCACAACACTGTAAGCACTCACAGTTACTCTTGGTGGGTGCTGGAACGCCCTGCTGTCAACTATTATATCAGGAATTGTAATAACATATAATTGTTGAACAGTGGTAGTAAAAATTGGGCCTTTGATGGTGGTGCTGGTGCCACAACACTGTAAGGCCTGACAGTTACTCTTGGTGGGCGCAGCAATGGGCCCTGCTGTGAATTATTAGATCAATAATTATAATTGAATGCCCCTGTTGAACAGGGGCTGAAAAATTGGGCCTTTGGTGGTGGTGGTGGTGGTGGTGGTGGTGGTGGTGTTGACACAACACTGTAAGGCCTGACAGTTACTCTTGGTGGGCGCAGCATTTAGCCCTGCTGTGAATTATTAGATCAATAATTATAATTGCATGCCCCTGTTGAACAGGGGCTGAAAAATTGGGCCTTAGGCACTGGTGGCACAACACTGCAACCCCTCCCAGATACTGTACTTGGAGCACAGCAATGAGCCCTGTTGCAAAGTATTGCATCAAAAATTGTAATTACACGCCCCTGTTAAACAGGGGCTGAAAAATTGGGCCTTAGCCACTGGTGGCACAACACTGCAACCCCTCACAGATACTGTACTTGGAGCACAGCAATGAGCCCTGTTGCAAAGTATTGCATGAAAAATTGTAATTACACGCCCCTGTTAAACAGGGGCTGAAAAATTGGGCCTTAGCCACTGGTGGCGGCACACATAAACCAAAATGATCTTCCAAGCTATCATCATTAATCGGATCATTGAGGAGGAGGAGGAGGATAGCCAGTCAACATAACAGCACAGGCACTCAGCATCAGCATCAGTCTTGAAGGGATGTGACATTTTAAAATCAATTAGTCTGTTATATCAGCATCAGGTGTGTGGTAGCTGGTGGTGATCCAAGACTGGTTCATCTTGATGAAAGTCAGTCGATCAACCGAGTCGGTGGACAGGCGCACCCTGTGATCCGTGACAAATCCTCCAGCAGCACTGAATGTGCGTTCTGAAAGAACGCTGGATGCAGGACAGGCCAGTAGCTCAATTGCATACTGTGCAAGCTCTGGCCAGTGATCCATCCTCAAGACCCAGTAAGCCAGAGGATTTTCGGTGGGGAAGGTGTCTAAGTCTGACCTTGCCCCTAGGTATTCCTGCACCATGTATATCAGACGCTGGCGATGGTTGCTGGAACCGATCATACTTTGGGGCTGCGGACTAAAGAATTGTCTGAACGCATCGGTCAGACGGCCACCTTCTCCACCGCTCCTTCTTTGACAGCCCGAAGCCTCAGCAACTCGTTGTCCAGGACCAGGAGTTTGTAACCTCCCAGTCTCTGGGAACGCGTTGCACAGACCTTTCTGCAAGGCCTCCAGGAGTTGTCTCATCCTCTGCTCCCTCTGCGACGGTAAGGTAAGGTCCGCAACCCTACCCTTGTACCGTGGATCAAAGAGAGTGGCCAGCCAGTAATGGTCCCTCTCCTTGATCCGAAGAATACGAGGATCCTTCCGCAGACTTTGCAGGATCAGGGAGGCCATGCAGCGTAGGTTAGCTGAGGCATTCAGTCCGGAGTCCTCTGGGTCACTAAGGACGACATGATCCGCAGCCACCTCCTCCCAGCCACGTACAAGTCCACTGGTTTCTTGGGACTGTAAATCATCCCTAAAAGACTGCTGCTGATGATGCTGAGTGCCAGCCTCCACCTCCATGCTGACACAATCCTCCTCCTCCTCCTCCTCCTCTTCCTGTGCGATGGGTGGGACAGAAGGAACACTGTCTGGGTAAAGGGGGCCTTGAGAGGCAAGGAAGTCCTCCTCTTCCTGCCTCTGTTCTGCCTCAAGTGCCCTGTCCATTATTCCACGCAGCGTGTGCTCCAACAGGTGGACAAGAGGTACAGTGTCACTGATGCATGCACTGTCACTGCTCACCATCCTCGTGGCCTCCTCAAATGGTGCCAGGACAGTGCATGCATCCCTGATCATGCCCCACTGGCGTGGTGAAAAAAACCCGAGCTCCCCCGACCCTGTCCTGGTGCCGTAGTCGCACAGGTACTCATTGATGGCCCTCTGCTGCGTGTGCAGCCGCTGCAGCATGGCCAACGTTGAGTTCCACCTGGTGGGCATGTCACATATAAGGCGGTTCTTGGGCAGGTTCAACTCCTTTTGCAGCTCAGCCAGGCGAGCACTGGCATTATAAGATCTGCGGAAATGCACACAGACTTTCCTGGCCTGCCTCAGGACATCCTGTAAGCCTGGGTACCTGCCCAAGAACCGCTGCACCACCAGGTTAAGGACGTGAGCCATACAGGGCACATGGGTCAGTTGTCCCTGTCGGAGGGCGGAGAGGAGGTTGGTGCCATTGTCGCAAACCACCATTCCTGGCTTAAGCTGGCGTGGCGTCAACCACCTCTCGGCCTGCTCCTGCAGAGCAGACAGGACCTCTGCCCCAGTGTGGCTCCTGTCCCCCAAACACACCAGCGCAAGCACGGCATGGCATCTTTTTGCCTGCGTACTTGCGTAGCCCCTTGAACGCCTACGGAGCACAGCTGGTTCCGAGGACAAACCACAGGAAGAGGCCATGGAGGAAGAAGAAGAGGAGGGGGTGGAGGAGAGAGGTGTGTCACAACCAGTAGTAGCATTTTGGAGGCATGGCGGTGGAACAACCTCCAACACTACTGCACCTTGTCCTGCATCCTTCCCAGCTGCCAAAAGAGTGACCCAATGGGCCGTGAAAGAAAGGTAACGTCCCTGTCCATGCCTGCTGGACCATGAGTCAGCGGTAATATGCACCTTACCGCTGACCGCCCTGTCCAGCGAGGCCAAGACATTGCCTTCCACATGCCTGTAGAGAGCCGAAATCGCCTTCCGTGAGAAAAAGTGGCGTTTGGGAACCTGCCACTGAGGAACCGCACATTGCACAAACTCACGGAAGGGGGCCGAGTCTACCAACTGAAAAGGCAGCAGTTGAAGCGCTAGCAATTTAGCCAAGCTAGCATTCAACCGCTGGGCATGTGGATGGCTGGGAGTGAACTTCTTTTGACGGTCCAGCAGCTGGGGCAGGGAAATTTGCCTGCTAGAATCGGACGTCGGTGTACTGCTAGCAGAGTGGCCGCAAGTACTTGGCTGTGACACACCTAATTCTACACCTTCATTCCTCTCAGTGCAGGTTTCAGAGAGGACTGAAGGTATAGTGGGGTTGGAGATCCCAGATGATGCGGTGCAAGGAGAGGTCCGCTTTGTTCTTTGGTGTGGGTCTTTAAGGTAGGCTTGCCAACGAGCTGCATGGCAGGTCAACATATGTCTGATCAAGCATGTGGTGCCCAAGCGGCTGATGTTTTGGCCACGCGATATACGCTTGAGACATATGTTGCAAACAGCAGCTGTGCGATCTGATGCACTCGCCTCAAAAAAGGCCCACACCAAAGAACTTTTTGAATGACGGGCAGAGGCAGCGCCCTGCACAGGCGGAGCTCTGCGGTCTGAATCCGTCAGTGTGCTGCCCATACGCTGGCCACCCAAGGGCATCCTGCCTCGTTGGAGATGTGCCTCCTCCTCATCCTCCTCCTTCTCCTCTCTCCTATTAGGCACCCACGTGGAGTCAGTGACCTCATCATCCCCTCCCTCCTCATCACTGGAGCCAATCTGGCAGTATGCTGCAGCTGCTGGAGCATGACTGCCAGATTGGTGTCCTTCTTGAGCATCCCCTCTCTCTGCTCTCACGCTACTGCCTTCCTCTAGCTGGGTATCATCATCAGATCCTTCGAAACGCTGGGCATCCTCCTGGAGCATGTACCCAACACTGTGCTCAAACAGTTCGGGGGACTCCTCAGGAGGAGGACATGGTGGGTCTAGGGAAGGAGTGACTAATGATGACATTGATACCAGAGAAGAGGACGCTTTGGCAGCTGCTTTGCCAGTACCCTGAGCCTGGGTGAGAGAGGATGAGGAGGATGAGGTGGGCTTGGTCATCCACTCTACCAAGTCTTCGGCATGATGTGGCTCAACATGTCCAGCTGCTGAAAAGAAGGACAAGCGTGCCCCATGGCCATGTGCTGATGACAATGCACCGCGTCCACGACCAGCACTGTTGCCCCCAGACACAGAGCCTGCTTGCCTTCTTTTTTTGCCTCCTGACTGTCTGCCTCTCCTTGTTTGCCTTCCAGACATTTTAATGGATGGCCTGCAGGGAGATGGGAAAAACAGCAATAAGGGCTACCTTCAGGTGTATACTGTGCAGGAGGCTTAGCAACAATGACACTGACACTGTCCCCTGCCTATTCTTCTCTGTCCCTAAACACAAGGATTTGCAATATGCTTCAGCAAGATTGGTTTAGCACAGAATAGCACACTGACAGTTTCCCTCACTGTCCTTCTCTGTCCCTAAACTCAAGGATTTCAAATATGGTTCAGCAAGATTGGTTTAGCACAGAATAGCACACTGACAGTTTCCACGAGTGTCCTTCTCTGTCCCTAAACTCAAGGATTTCAAATACGGTTCAGCAAGATTGGTTTAGAACAGAATAGCACACTGACAGTTTCCCTCACTGTCCTTCTCTGTCCCTACAAACAAGATTTAGCACAGAATAGCACACTGATAGTTTCCCCGAGTGTCCTTCTCTGTCCCTAAACTCAAGGATTTCTTTTTTTTTTTTATTTTGTTTATAATGCCCGTCTTCCTTTTTACATTTACATATATGATGCAAATTGTATTTTCACGTTTCTACTTTATATTGTCCATATGTGTAACTGGCTCTATGGAATTGCTACTTTACTTTTGTCATGTCGGTTTTTGTACCACCTTTTAACCTTAATAAAAAACGTTTGTAAACAAAAAAAAAACAAAAAAAAACTCAAGGATTTCAAATATGGTTCAGCAAGATTGTTTTAGCACAGAATAGCACACTGATAGTTTCCCTCACTGTCCTTCTCTGTCCCTACAAACAAGATTTAGCACAGAATAGCACACTGATAGTTTCCACGAGTGTCCTTCTCTGTCCCTAAACTCAAGGATTTCAAATATGGTTCAGCAAGATTGGTTTAGCACAGAATAGCACACTGATAGTTTCCCTCACTGTCCTTCTCTGTCCCTACAAACAAGATTTAGCACAGAATAGCACACTGATAGTTTCCACGAGTGTCCTTCTCTGTCCCTAAACTCAAGGATTTCAAATATGGTTCAGCAAGATTGGTTTAGCACAGAATAGCACACTGATAGTTTCCCTCACTGTCCTTCTCTGTCCCTACAAACAAGATTTAGCACAGAATAGCACACTGATAGTTTCCCCGAGTGTCCTTCTCTGTCCCTAAACTCAAGGATTTCAAATATGGTTCAGCAAGATTGGTTTAGCACAGAATAGCACACTGATAGTTTCCCTCACTGTCCTTCTCTGTCCCTACAAACAAGATTTAGCACAGAATAGCACACTGATAGTTTCCCTGAGTGTCCTTCTCTGTCCCTAAACTCAAGGATTTCAAATATGGTTCAGCAAGATTGGTTTAGCACAGAATAGCACACTGATAGTTTCCCTCACTGTCCTTCTCTGTCCCTACAAACAAGATTTAGCACAGAATAGCACACTGATAGTTTCCACGAGTGTCCTTCTCTGTCCCTAAACTCAAGGATTTCAAATATGGTTCAGCAAGATTGGTTTAGCACAGAATAGCACACTGATAGTTTCCCTCACTGTCCTTCTCTGTCCCTACAAACAAGATTTAGCACAGAATAGCACACTGATAGTTTCCACGAGTGTCCTTCTCTGTCCCTAAACTCAAGGATTTCAAATACGGTTCAGCAAGATTGGTTTAGAACAGAATAGCACACTGACAGTTTCCCTCACTGTCCTTCTCTGTCCCTACAAACAAGATTTAGCACAGAATAGCACACTGATAGTTTCCCCGAGTGTCCTTCTCTGTCCCTAAACTCAAGGATTTCTTTTTTACTTTTTATTTTGTTTATAATGCCCGTCTTCCTTTTTACATTTACATATATGATGCAAATTGTATTTTCACGTTTCTACTTTATATTGTCCATATGTGTAACTGGCTCTATGGAATTGCTACTTTACTTTTGTCATGTCGGTTTTTGTACCACCTTTTAACCTTAATAAAAAACGTTTGTAAACAAAAAAAAAAACAAAAAAAAAACTCAAGGATTTCAAATATGGTTCAGCAAGATTGTTTTAGCACAGAATAGCACACTGATAGTTTCCCTCACTGTCCTTCTCTGTCCCTACAAACAAGATTTAGCACAGAATAGCACACTGATAGTTTCCACGAGTGTCCTTCTCTGTCCCTAAACTCAAGGATTTCAAATATGGTTCAGCAAGATTGGTTTAGCACAGAATAGCACACTGATAGTTTCCCTCACTGTCCTTCTCTGTCCCTACAAACAAGATTTAGCACAGAATAGCACACTGATAGTTTCCACGAGTGTCCTTCTCTGTCCCTAAACTCAAGGATTTCAAATATGGTTCAGCAAGATTGGTTTAGCACAGAATAGCACACTGATAGTTTCCCTCACTGTCCTTCTCTGTCCCTACAAACAAGATTTAGCACAGAATAGCACACTGATAGTTTCCCCGAGTGTCCTTCTCTGTCCCTAAACTCAAGGATTTCAAATATGGTTCAGCAAGATTGGTTTAGCACAGAATAGCACACTGATAGTTTCCCTCACTGTCCTTCTCTGTCCCTACAAACAAGATTTAGCACAGAATAGCACACTGATAGTTTCCCTGAGTGTCCTTCTCTGTCCCTAAACTCAAGGATTTCAAATATGGTTCAGCAAGATTGGTTTAGCACAGAATAGCACACTGATAGTTTCCCTCACTGTCCTTCTCTGTCCCTACAAACAAGATTTAGCACAGAATAGCACACTGATAGTTTCCACGAGTGTCCTTCTCTGTCCCTAAACTCAAGGATTTCAAATATGGTTCAGCAAGATTGGTTTAGCACAGAATAGCACACTGATAGTTTCCCTCACTGTCCTTTTCTGTCCCTACAAACAAGATTTAGCACAGAATAGCACACTGATAGTTTCCCCGAGTGTCCTTCTCTGTCCCTAAACTCAAGGATTTCAAATATGGTTCAGCAAGATTGGTTTAGCACAGAATAGCACACTGATAGTTTCCCTCACTGTCCTTCTCTGTCCCTACAAACAAGATTTAGCACAGAATAGCACACTGATAGTTTCCACGAGTGTCCTTCTCTGTCCCTAAACTCAAGGATTTCAAATATGGTTCAGCAAGATTGGTTTAGCACAGAATAGCACACTGATAGTTTCCCTCACTGTCCTTCTCTGTCCCTACAAACAAGATTTAGCACAGAATAGCACACTGATAGTTTCCACGAGTGTCCTTCTCTGTCCCTAAACTCAAGGATTTCAAATATGGTTCAGCAAGATTGGTTTAGCACAGAATAGCACACTGATAGTTTCCCTCACTGTCCTTCTCTGTCCCTACAAACAAGATTTAGCACAGAATAGCACACTGATAGTTTCCCCGAGTGTCCTTCTCTGTCCCTAAACTCAAGGATTTCAAATATGGTTCAGCAAGATTGGTTTAGCACAGAATAGCACACTGATAGTTTCCCTCACTGTCCTTCTCTGTCCCTACAAACAAGATTTAGCACAGAATAGCACACTGATAGTTTCCACGAGTGTCCTTCTCTGTCCCTAAACTCAAGGATTTCAAATACGGTTCAGCAAGATTGGTTTAGAACAGAATAGCACACTGACAGTTTCCCTCACTGTCCTTCTCTGTCCCTACAAACAAGGTTTAGCACAGAATAGCACACTGACACTTTCCCTCACTGTCCTTCTCTGTCCCTACAAACAAGATTTAGCACAGAATAGCACACTGACACTTTCCCTCACTGTCCTTCTCTGTCCCTACAAACAAGGTTTAGCACAGAATGACACACTGACACTCTCCCTACCTATCCTTCTCTGTCCCTAAACACAAGGAATCCAGGATTAGTAAAGGAAAAAAATGACACTGTCCCTGCCTATGCTTCTCTTTCCCTGCTCCGGAACACACTACACAAGGCCGCCGCGCTGGCGGCCTTTTATAGTGTGGGGCGTGTACTAAACCCCCTCAGCAATAATTGGCCACAGGCATCCTGCCTGTGGCCAATCATTGCTCTCCTCGCTGCCGGCGCTGTGATTGGCCAAGCATGCGGGGTCACAGTGCATGCTTGGCCAATCACAGCGCCTGGATGACACTGCGATGGCGTAGTGCATTGTGGGCCGTTCGCGTCACTCGAATTTGGCGCGAACGGCCCAAATCGTTCGATCTTCGTCGAACGATCGAACAGCCGATGTTTGAGTCGAACGTATGTTTGACTCGAACACGAAGCTCATCCCTAGCAGGGACAGTGTCAGTGATATTCTGCTAAACCTTGTGTGCAGGGAGAGAGAAGGATAGGCAGGGGACAGTGTCAGTGATATTTTTGCTAAGCCTCCTGCACAGTATACACCTGAAGCTAGCCCTTATTGCTGTGTTTTCCTGTTGTGTAACACAGGCAGGCATCTGCAGCAGTTATAGCAGGCGTAGTGTGCTTCCTGCAAAATATACACCTGAAGCTAGCCCTTATTGCTGTGTTTTCCTGTTGTGTAACACAGGCAGGCATCTGCAGCAGTTATAGCAGGCGTAGTGTGCTTCCTGCAAAATATACACCTGAAGCTAGCCCTTATTGCTGTTTTTTCCTGTTGTGTAACTCAGGCAGGCATCTGCAGCACTTACAACAGGCGTAGTGTGCCTCCTGCAAAATATACACCTGAAGCTAGGCCTTATTGCTGTGTTTTCCTGTTGTGTAACACAGGCAGGCATCTGCAGCACTTACAACAGGCGTAGTGTGCCTCCTGCAAAATATACACCTGAAGCTAGGCCTTATTGCTGTGTTTTCCTGTTGTGTAACACAGGCAGGCATCTGCAGCACTTACAGCGGGCGTAGTGTGCCTCCTGCACATTATACACCTGAAGCTACCCCTTATTGCTCGTAGTTTTTTTTCTTTTGTGTTACACTAACAGGCATCTGCAGCACTTACAGCGGGCGTAGTGTGCTTCTTTGATGCCCTTGATGAAGTCACGTGTGTAGTGACGCAACGCGTCGGGAGGAGGAGCCTAAGTGACGTCCACTTCCGGTTTGCGGCCGTAAACCGGAAGTTACTATTTTATGAACATTTTGTTTGGCGTTTTTTACCCCTTGGTTTTTAACGTGTTTTTTAGCTGTTTTTATTTGAATAAACACCTTTTCTTGGGGCTTTCCTTTACATGCTTCACTATGGAGTCCCTTTTTGTTTTTTTCTGAATATTATGGAGTAAGATTCGCTTTAAGGAAGAACATTGGTAAGCTGTGGAGATTCTTACAGTGGTTCCGGGTCACTCAAAAGGACTGGAAGTTCTCATTGTGAGCAGTGGAAATCTTTGTGGCCATTATTGACCTCGTGGGGTCCATCAGGAAGATTCGCTTTAAGGAAGAACACTGGTAAGCTGTGGAGATCCCTACAGTGGTTTCGGGTCACGCAAAAGGACTGGAAGTTCTCATTGTGAGCAGTGGAGATCTTTGTGGTTATTACTGACCCCGTGGGGTACACCAGAGAGGTGAGAGGCTGGTGTCTATGGGGGAGGATTATTTATGCATCATTTGTTCATCTGATCCAGTGTGTTTCTGATGGGACAAGGTGTATTCCCACACCCATCCTTGCTTCTCTCCCTGCAATTAGCTGTTGCTATTTGGACTGCCATTTTGGCTATTTAGCACTTTATTTACATAGTCACTGTTTGGACGTTTTAATTTTATTTTATTATTGTTGATTTTGTCACCCCATTTATTTAATTTATGAGAAGTTAGACTTTATTAATAGCACT